>CM073470.1:66743066-67245566 GCA_037074535.1 Gleditsia sinensis | reverse complement strand
AAACCCTAAACCCTAGACCCTAAACCCTAAATCCTGATGTGTTCCCTCAGACATTTACAGAATTACCTCGAAACGATAAATAGAATTTGGTATTGATTTACTTCCTATAACCTAAATAGTGTTTATATTTCTAGATAGAATGGCTCCCACTGAACTTAAGAAACTGGAAGAAAAAAAAGAATTAGTTGCAAGATTTGTTAGACAATGGATTTATACGTCCTAATACTTCTCCTTGTGTAGTTCTTGTTTTATTTGTGAAAAACAAATATGGATTGCTGCGATTGTGCATAGATTATAAATAGTTGAATAAGGTGGCAGTGCGTAATAAATACTCAATACTTCGTATAAATTATCAGTTTGATCATCTATAGGGTGTTCAATATTTTTCAAAAAAAATGATTTGAGATTTGTGTATCATCAATTAAGGATAAGGGAAGAGGATATTGCAAAAAAATTGCTTTTAAGACTTGGTATAAGCATTATAAGTTTATAGTTATGACATTTAATTTGACAAATGCCCAGCTGCATTCATGGACTTGATAAATAAAGTATTGAAGCCATTTCTGGATCATTTTGTTATTATATATATTGATGATATACTAGAATATTCCAAGTTCAAAGGATCGTATATAACATTTGAATATAGTTTTACAAACTCTAAGAGAGTATTATTAGTAAGGATGGTATCTAAGTAGACCTTAAGAAAGCAAAAATAGTACAACAATGGCTACATTCTACTATAGTTAAAGATGATAATCCAAATCCAATTTACGCTTCATGCGATTATCTACCGTCCAATCTATTTAAGTCATAGCTGGATCAGGTACATGAACAAATGCCTCTAAAGCATCAATCAACTCCTCAGCATTTGAAACTGAGATGAAAATTCGGCGTGCTAAGTGTGAGATAAACTTTTGTTCTACAGCGTGATCAAGAAAAGACAACAGACCATCAAAGAAATGGTTAACATTTAACAAACTTATCGTTTTTTGATGCATATTCAATTGTGTCCAGGATACTATTTAGAAAATCTCCTCTAAAGTACCAAAATAACTTGGTAAGGCAATGAAGGCATCAACATTGCTCATTATTCTAGCCATGCACTCATACATGGAAGCTACCCTAAATTCTTCCCCAATTGTCTTTCCGACGATGTTAGATGCAGCTAGAGCTGTGGGAATAATACCTAAAACTTGACATCCTCCTATATGTGCAGCTATAGATACACTCTCTATTAATCTATGGTTACCTCCACCATAGACTAAATGAATCTTTCTCTTGGCCAGTACCACACCCAGATTTTGTGTAACTTTTACATATTCTCTATCTTTTCCAAGACTAGAACCACAAAAGACACAAATATTTCAAAACTGATGGAATGCAGTTTCCTCCATAGCTGCACACACCCTAACTTTGAGTATGAAGGAAAAGATACTAACGTGTGCATTTATAGAACTCAGAGAATGGCATACTTATGATAGCTATGCGAATAGGCTGCATATAATTAGAACAGTTATATGAGTGATTGGTGGATATAAGCTAAATTGTTGGTGAAAATTTCAAAAAATGACAGCAAGCATACATATGTACAGTAGTTGTGATTGTGGCTCATATTAAGCATATAAAGAGAATAAGATTAAGATATCACCAGAATTTTTCTTTTTCCTTATTGTCCTTGATAAAGCATTAAGGTCTTGATTATTGTAGAAAAGTTGTAGGTGATTGGCGTCATTGTAAAAAGAGAGAGAGAGAGTGAAAATAAAAACCAGTTAATCGTTGAAGAGGGACAATGAAATGATTTATCTTATTTTCCCAATGTTCTTGCTAGTTGACTATTGATAATATTAATTAGACTAACTATTTTGAGGATTTTTTTTTAATTTAGACTGGTTTTTTTTTTTACAATTGATTAATTACATCTGTTTTAAAGCAACCAACTGCATCCTATCAGTTAACTCATGCTCTTTATTCTTTACAAATTTTTATAAACTCAGAAATGCTTCTTTTCTATGTGATATTTTTTCACCGAATAACAGTAGCTTTGAATTAAATTTTGGCACATATATTCAAAACTTGCGGCCACCGATTGTCGAATATAGCAACTAGATTTTAGGAGAGCATGCTTCAAGCATATGTCTTTGAGTATGGTGAGAGATTTCTTAGCAGAATTCGTCTATAATAAAGTAATATTGGATTACTTAAAGCTTTATGTAAGAGATATTATTAACTTTATGTTAAATGATTCAGTAGGGTCAGACTTATTGTACGATGTCGTTGATAAAGTGAAATTGATTAGGAAAAAGAATACAAGCAATTCAATATAAGTCAAAATGTCTATAAAGGACTAGGAATATTGAGCATTAGAAATTATCAGCTGGTGACTAAATATTTTTGAAGGAATCACCCATGGAAGATGTAATGAGGTTTGGAAGAAGGAAAAGTTAAGCTTTAGTATATACATTTTTTTTTTAAATCTTGAATAAAGTAGGCATAGTGTATATTGTCTAACCTTGCCATCAAGATTAAGTGATGTTGATACGATGTTTCATGTATCAATGCTAAGGAAGTACCTATCAGATTTTTCTCATGTTATTAGATTTAAAAAAATTTAATTGGACAAAAATTTGACTTAATTATGAGGAAAAACCAATGTCTATTGTTTATCGACAAGTGAAGAACTTATGGTTGAAGGAAATCCCTATGGTTAAGGTTATAAGGCAAAATCATTCAAGTGAAGAGATTTCTTAAGAAGTAAAGATGATATATAAAAGAGATATTCCCAGTAGCTTGAATAGTTAGGATAATAACTATATATATTTTGTTTTGGTTTCATTTCCTACTTGTGGTAGGATGGGTTAAAATTCGGTGACCAAAATTCTTAAGGGGGAAGAATGTAATATCCCCTAATTTTTATTTTAAAATAATAATGTTTTGCTATAAACAAATATATTTTTATTTAAAAAAAATGATTATGTTTTACTAAAAACAAATATACTTTTAATTAAAGTGATTTTTATTTTGCTTAAAATAATTATATCTACCTCTAATAAATTTTTGTTTTATTTTTAGAAATATGTTTTCTTTTATTATGCATAAAGATATTTATTTTGTGATTTGTTTTATTAAAATTTTTATCAAGAAAAGTCATGATTTAAGAGTGCAACTAAAATTTTGCAATAATATAATTTTTTAGAAATTTTTGAGATATTTTAGGATGAAAAATAGTATTTATATGTATATAATCAAAATAATAATAATAATAATAATAAATTTTTAATATGTAATTATTAAATAATAATAAATAAATAAAAGAAAGAAAAAGGGGGGGGAGACGCAACGTAAGAATAATCAGAAACATTCGATAAGTAGTATGAATAGTAACTTTCATTTTTTTCTCTAAATCTAGAGTGCCTATTGGCTTTCGATATCAAAACTAAAGGTACCACTAGATTTAGGACGGAGAGTACTACGATTTTGACCAAACAATTTTTCAAATTAACCGCAAAATCGCCGCAGATTAGAAGTAAAAATTTTTAGAAAAATATAAACTCTAAAACGCTTATTTAGAGACCTCAAATTAGAAATCTGACACCGTAGATGAATTCAGGAGATACATAAACTATATGATATGAAGTTTCACAGTCATCTGACAATTTTTGGTGTCATGAACAGTACCTCGAGTCAGCATAAATAGTATTTTTCGGTAATGAATAGTAATTTCCAATCATGAATAGTACCCATCAGTTGACTAGTGTTGACCAAGCTCCCGAAGGTCAAATTTCATGATTTTAGAGTCATTTCTTAGGTTTTTGAACCCTCCAAACTCGATTTTGAGATCCATTTCATCATATTTGACTTGGAAAAATACATTTGGGGCTGTCCAACCTGAAGCCCTGACTTGTGAGTGGATAATTCTTTCTATGACTTACTCCGTGCTTTTCTTGAACTTAAAATGTATAATTGGTTATGTTTATAAATTATTTATGATATCATAAGTTTCTAAAATGTGTTAAAATATCTATTTTTCTTACGAACTGGCATATAGTTCAAGAAGAGTATGGTTTTACAAATAGATTTTGAAAATAATTGAATATGTGGTTCTAAATGTATTTATCATTATTTGATAAAGTGAATATTATGTGCATAAGGCATTGATTTGTAAAACTATATAGTTGTTGATTGTGATTGAATGGCAAGCGTAAAGCTCATGGCGAGTTGCTTAATAATTATACATTGCATTTGATAAATATGCATATATATATATATATATATATATATATATATATATATATATATATATATCTGTGTGTGTGTGTGTGTGTGCGTGTGTGTGTGTATTTATATGTATAGATGAATATCGACAGGTTGTATGGCTTATGACGGTACCAAGTAGGGGACGCCCTATTAGCTTGAGTGAGTAAAGGGAGAGCTGCTCCAATCGGGTGACAGTGGTAATGTGAAGAAGCAGATGGGTGATGAACTCATATTCCCTTATCACCATTGTGGCTGTAGTCGATCGGTCAATATGCTTATAGCAAATGAGTGAATTGAGTGTATTGAGAGTTGTAACATGCTTGAGCATTATGTAAAAAGAATAGATTTTCAGTGTATATATATAGTATGTTAATTATGCATCAACAAAAATTATGACTTTATCTCAAAATGAAAACAGTTTACTATAGCTTATACAGCTGAGCATAACAACATTTGTTTAATGATTATATCGTCCTAAATATAGTATTGGATATTTGAATATCCTTTTATTTGAGAATATTTGAAATATGGGTCCCATATGGAGGTACTTATGAACTGTATTTTCTATGTAACAAATTTTAAAACATGAGTACATCCATATGCTGACCTAAGAGGTCATATGAGGTATTATCTGCTCACTGAATTGTCAAACTCACTACATAATATTTTTACATTTTTCAGATAAGAATACAGAGTCTGATTCTACAGATAAGTGATCAGTTAGGTGGCATATTCTCTGGGTGAGTCTACGTTACTTATAAGGCTCACAGTTTTTGAATTATACTATGTTCGTATTCTAGAGTGTGCTCTGAACACCACAGGTAGGATCCCTGCTTCTGTTGTTACTTTGACATTTATAACATGGTTTGTATAATGTATATACATAAGAGAACCTATATGTATCTATTTCCATAACAAAGAATAATGATATGCATGTTATGAAAAATATCTAATTGCAAAAAAAAATGTTTATTTCACGTGCTTGTAAATTGGGGGTGCTACATAAAGAGATACCTAGTTTAGTTAAGATGGAACAAATCCATTGTAATTCAGTTATTGCAAATACTATAGAGCATTGTTAAACTTTAGTAGAGGATTAGGCAACCATTTTTTGCTTCTTAGAGGAATGGGAGACTAGGTTATTACCTAGACAAATGATGTAGGAACTTGTTGATATGTAATTGTATTTATTACCAACCCATTCGCATCAAAGAAGATATGAAGAACTAATGATTGATGGTGATACAATGCAAGGCTATGATTAGGAGTTCTATTTAAATAGTAAAGGAGTCTCTTAATGGCTTCCAATGATCAATAGTAGGTCTATGCATAAACTGTTATAACTTGTTGATTGTATAGGTAATACCTAATCGAGTGAGGCATAAATATTAGAGATTGCCAAATATATTATGATACTCTGATGGGTCAATAATGGCAATTCTTAAGTGCAGCGTAAGGAAGGGCCCGATGGTGAGGTGAGTAGTAACTAACTTTACCTTAAGCTTTTTGTGTGAGTCAAGAAGTCTATGATATATTTCTGTTGGGAGAGCTAGAAGCTAGAAGATGTAGATGTAACCTCAACTCCTGAAACGTATGATAGAGCTCTAAGGTCTTTGATGGAGTATTTGGAGTGAGAATATCAATTGATTGTTGGACTAAAGCCAAATTGCACCCTTGATGATCATGCCAAATTGTACTCCATGAAAATGATATCATTGGCATACATAAGAATGTAAATTATAGTGCCATGCTAATGTAGAATGGAAAAAGATATGTTTACATTAGAATTAATGAGTTTAGAGTCAAGGAAGAATTGTCCTAGCTCATGGTAATAGCTTGTGGAGCTTGCTTGAGTTCTTAAAGTGCTTTACGTAGCTTGTAGACATAGTAGGTTGGTGATAGTTAAGGAAGCCAAGTAGGAAGTTGTGTTATAAACATATCTTCCGAGAGGTGACCTTAGAAGAAGGCATTTATTATATCGTTGTTTTTTTGGAAATAATACTTTTTTTATAATGAATGTGTTTTATGTTAAATGATTATCTTTTCTTTTAAAAATTGAATATGTTTTGTTTTACTTAATAAATTTTTTCTTTGATATATATATATATATATATATATATATGATTTTTTTGTATTATATGTGTTGCTAAGGAAATATTTATGGGTCTAAGAAGTAATTAAGGTGTTTTAAGGGACAAATGTATGTTATGAGCTATATGATTCTATATGAAAGTCACGTGAAGGCTATAAGGAAGCTATGACATGTTTTAAGTGCCTTTTAGGATATTTCAACATAAAATGGGACAATAGCTTACTATTATGACACTACATGTAATGACCTTAATTTTATTTTAATAATTTAATTCTTGGTAGTCACTTTTCCTATTAATTTGAGATACTAAAGATTAAGTAATAGGTCATACATTTCACACCAAGCATACCATAAACATTTGTAAGCTTCTCATTACCAATCATATATATAAGTGCTTTTCATATATACAAGAGTAACTTTGGGTTACTTGTCATAAAAAAAGCAAGAGGGTACCTAGTTACTTTCTAAAAGGATCTATTCATTAGGTTAGATAAGTATCAGTGTCATACAAGCTACATATTGTAACAACCTCCTCAAAAGAAAAAAAAAATTCTTTAATAGACATTAAATTAATATCTTCCTAAGTGATTAAAGTAGGAGAAAAATAGTAGAAGGAGATGGGGAGGGAAACTTTAAATAACAATACAATAAAATAAATGCACAAAAATTTCAATAAAAGAGTATAGTTGCAAAGATGAATGAAACAAAGAGAGAATTGAAAGTGAATTTTTGGAATTAATATGAGACGAATTAGTCTTAATAGATTCAAGATAAATATTTTTTTAGAAAAGAAAATATGAGTTACAATTTTTGGGAAAAAATGAAAAACATAAAAAAGGATTTTGAAATAATTAATTGTAAGAGTTTATAAGGAAAATTATACAATATGGAATATCGAAATTCAATAAATTTCTCCTCAGTAATTCCATCTTAAATAAAGAATGGATGCCATGAAACGAAATTGGATCACATTTATAAGCTGTGAAAAAAATTAAATAAAGAAGGGAAGAAAATTAAGGAAACATCGAAATTTAGAATTTAAAGGAATTTAGCAATAATAACAACAAAGTGTTATTATATGAATTGCTTGCTTTCCAAGATCACTTTGGGATCAAGTTTCACAGCTAAAGGTGGGAGTCTTGATGGAAGTTTACTGGCCAAGTGTTTTAAGCATATGTAGGATTAAAATTTACAAGCATATAGTGACACCTATTCAAGGTTAAATGGGGGATTTATCTATATAATCATTACTTAACATTAAAATAATAATTCTTCCTTATTATTTGCTTGTCAAGTTGTCCAAAATATGAGAACCTAATAGCTGGAACACTTCGGCTTGCTTGAACCATTTTGGAACTAGAAAACCTATAGCAGAAACCGTGAGCAACAACTTCATTTTTCATGGTGAGTAGAAAATATGTTATTTAGAGTTCAAGAAAGTGGAAGATAGAAGGGGTAATTATCTAGGGGTTTTAGAGGAAATTCTTAAGGTAAGTTTAACAAAAAGAACATTGTCAAAAAAATTGAAATTCTATGGTTAAAAATCAACTGTATGTTGGCTAAAGTGTTGAGAAATTATGTACTACATTTTGGTGCTATATGGATGCCTATTTATGTATGCATATATCATGAATGTTAAACTTGCAATATGTGTTTGTTGATGGAGAACATTGCATGAATTTTCCTAGAAATTATGGGTATTTTTTAAAGGCAAAAATGTGTTTGAGTTCACTATATAATCAAGAATAAAGAGGGGAAAATTTGGTAAGACTTATGGGTAAAAGAAAGGATAGCAAGACTTTGACATCTTGATGTGAAACTAAGATGCTTTGGAATACTTAAGCTGGCAGAAACTCTCTAGGCTACGAATGATGTATTTGTATTATATTTTTATGTGTTAAACGATATAAAATATTAAGGGAAATGAATATTTTTGCTAGGTTGGTGTAGGTTTTATTGAATGGGTATAATGGGAAGTATAAAATGAGTATGTGAAAACTAGAATGAGGATTTGAAGTAGGTGTAAATCTAAATAGTTAAGAGAAACACCACAGTCGTAATCCTTTGAATTATAATGACCTAAAATAAAGGAAATAAAATTTAGAGTGGATAAAAATACTATGAAATTAATTCTAGATAAGTAAAGAAATGTAAAGGGAGTTTAACATAAATAATGGTGGAAGAATGAATTAAGGAAAAAGGTAATGGTAAGTGTAATATGTAACGACCGGGTTTATATATATATATAGAGCGACTGATAACGGATTCCAAGCAATGAACCATACACATTTATATAAACCGCTAATATTTCATTATCATAATATTTGAACTACATCAGAGATTATTATTTATACACCAGTGACATTGAGTCACATAACTACATCAACTAAACAATGAACCCTATACCGCACATCTCCCCTGGGTGTAAAGGCTGGAAGAAGTAGTGCTAGCATCGGGATCTGTACAAAGCGTCGCCATCTACCGGATTTTCCATGATCAAGTGCAAGGAAGCAGCTAGCATATCGTTTGCTCTTATTTGAACATAACACCAACAATAAGAACGAAGGTTCCCAATAGGTTTAACATTAAAAGCATTATACGGTAAATAAGGAAAACACAGTGTTATGTCCAGCTGTATAAACTACAGAAAATATTTTCTCTTTGTATATGATAAAATAACAAGAATGTACAGCATGTTTTCATATTCAACAAACAGGTTATGCATCAATATCAAGCATGAATAATAACCAGGTTATACTTCAATAATATGCTTATGTATTTATCTTTGCAGTACTTTCATGCAGGGTGACTGATCGTCTGCAGCCACATCACAACACTCGGTGACTAATTGTTTGTAGCCACATCTCCACACTCAGTGATTAATCGTCTATAGCCACATCTCAACCATGTACATCAACATGATATGACCATGTATACATCAACAACTCACATTTAACATCATGCTTGCCATCCACAATCAACTTCGTCTCTTCATACAATCACTATGTAATAACCCCTTTATCGTCATATAATAATGTATACGTCATACTCTTTAATCATCATAACTATCATCATAATAGGATTATGCATTAACTAACACATCACTAATATTATGCATAATATCATCACCACATCATTTAACAAATATGTATTAATACACTTACCAACAATGCATACCTTATATCATGTAATCCTCATGCATTGATCTACTAGCATAGGCATCCAATCAACATGCATTCCATCCATACATTGTACATCTAGCTCATATGCAATATGTGACTTAATTCCTCATAATGAAAAGGATAGAATTCACACTAGAATGCATCATTAAAGAAGTATTTTATTTGTACTTTAGTTCTCTTTAACATCATCCATTCATTGGAATTCATTTAGAGCCTTCAAAATACAAAACAGAGAAAAAATAGCCTTAAGCACGGCCTGGCCGTGTCACCAATCACAGTCGTGCTTCAAGCTACGAAAACCATGCTGAAAACCCACAAAACAGCTCAAAGCACGGCCTGGCCGTGTCACCAAGCACGGACGTGCTTCGAGTTTTCCCTGCAACCCAGATTTCCGTTCGGCCAGACATTTCCTTACTAAAAAGCCCATAACGCACTCATTTCAACTCCAATTAAGATGATTCTGGTGTCTATAGAAAGCTAAGAAAATTATATACAACTTTTATGTTTACTACTTTAGCAGATTAGAAACATAAATAGGTCAACAATGTGTCCAAAAAGAACGTCGTGATTCTGTGTGTTAAATCTTACCTTTCTTCAATCATCAGGGGATATCTCTCTCATTTCAAAACCGATCAAGTTGATTCAAGAGGCATTAGAAAGCTAAGAAGCAGAGCTACAACTCATATGGTAGACATATTTCTAGATTCGACCTAAAACATAACACCCAGAACTAACCTTTCAGAGCATCGATTTCCACCCATTTCAAGCCCAAAATCAACAAACACATGTATGATCTATGCATCCAACTCTCACCTTTCATGACCAACCATAAATATACATCATGAATGATCAAAAGAGGATATATGAAACACTTATAAATCATTCAAAGTGCATGAAATTCCATAAAAACATGAATAATGTTAAACCTACCAAACCAGAGATTCTTTCTCTTCTCAAGCTTTCCTCCTTTTGATCACTCTCCTTCTTCCTTTCTCTTAGATCTTCACCTTGAGCCTTTCTCACTCCCCTTTCTCGCTATATTCTTTTCCTTCCTCTCCTTCTCTTGGTCTCTCTCCCTTCTCTCTTTTTTTTCCCTGGCGCCACCTCTTTCTTCTCCTTGATCTTTTTGGCCAACTTCTCCTCCAAGCCACTTGGTCAAGTCAACTTCTTATTCTCCAAGCCAAGGAGGAGATATTTTAAACCAAGCTTATCCAATAAGCCAAGCCTCTCCCTTTCTCTTCCTTGGGTTAGTCGACTCACCCTTGAGTCAAGCAAGACAAGATATTTTAATCCAAGCTTCTCCCACAAGTTTATCCAACTTCTCCTCCAAGGCAAGGGAAAAATATCATTTTAATCCCAAGCTTCTAGAAGGTTGCCTCCCTTAACACATATCCTTTCTTTCTTTAAGAATTACACTTTTTCCATTTTATCATTTTTCCAAGGTCTCATCAATTTTCCATTCAATTCTCTTCCATTCCCTTCACCATGAGAATTAATTTCCAATTATTAAAATTTGGGATGTTACATATATCCCCCCTTAAAAGGAATTTTGTCCCCAAAATTCGGAGCTTACCCGCTTCTCGAAAAATTTGAGGATACTTTATTTTTCTGATATCTTCTCTGCCTCAAAAACAAGATGATGTGAGCCATTCCCCCCCGCTGCTCACATATCCCCACACATCACAGCAATATGAGCCATTCCCCCCTGCTGCTCATATCGCCCAACAACATCACAGGATCATGTGAGCTATTCCCCCCCCCCCCCCCGCTGCTCACATATCCCCACACATCATAGCAATATGAGCCATTCCCCCCCACTGCTCATATCGCCCAACATCATCACAGGATCATGTGAGCCATTCCCCCCCGCTGCTCACATATCCCCACACATCACAGCAATATGAGCCATTCTCCCCTGCTGCTCATATCGCCCAACAACATCACAGGATCATGTGAGCCATTCTCCCCCGCTGCTCACATATCCTCACATCACATAGCCATGTGAGCCATTCCCCCCAGCTGCCCACATAGCTAAACAACAAACGATAAGGTAAGGTGAGCCTTTCCCCCCCACTACTCACATACCTACAAACACATAGCCATGTGAGCCATTCCCCCCCACTGCCCACATAGCCAAACAACAAACAATAAGGTAATGTGAGCCTTTTCCCCCCGCTGCTCACATAACTCCAAACACATAGCCATGTGAGCCATTCCCCCCCACTGCCCACATAGCCAAACAACAAACAATAAGGTAATGTGAGCCTTTCCCCCCCGCTACTCACATACCTACAAACACATAGCAATATATTATATTCAACTACATTCATAACATCTTGTTCACCATTGTCATCATCATATAACAAACATTTATTAATATTTCTGATATCTTGCAACCATATATGCATTATACATTACAAGCCTTAATGTCAACTTATCATTACATCATTACATCATATCATCTTCCCTTTCATCTGTTGTCGTTGTTCTTGTCCTCTTTCATCCCCTTGTGGGCATTGTCGTGCTAAGTGACCCTTCTGTCCGCAGCAATAACAAGTCATTTGGCTGATAAGACATGGTTTATTCCCATGTGGCCGTCCACACTTTCCACATATATCCATCACAACATTTGACGGATAAGATCTAGATTCCATCGCAACGGGTCTTCCATCGCTATTATCATTCCTCCATCTCATGCTTTTATCGCTGGTCGAAGACTCCCTCTTTCTTTTCTTTAAAATTCGCTTCTCTTTTTCTTCTTCGACTGCTTTTAAGTTTTTCTCCAATAATCAGCATTTATTGACTAAGGGAGAAAATTCTCGGATCTCCAAGGCAACTATAGCACTTCTAATCTCAGGATTCAAACCTGCTTCGAACTTCATAACTTTCCAGGCTTCATTCGGATTATATCTCAGATAGGTTGAAAATTTGGCCAACTCCTCAAATTTAGAGATGTACTGGTCCACAGTCCTGCTGCCTTGTTTGAGTTGAAGAAATTCAACCTCCTTTTAGGCCCTCACGCTGCTAGGGAAGTACTTATCCAGAAAAGTTTCTCGGAACACTTGCCATGTAATTTGCCTGCCTTGATGAATCAATAACTCCTTAGCTCCCCTCCACCAATATTCAGCTTCCTCTTTTAACATAAACACAGCAAGGTTAACCTTCTGCTCATTAGAGCAGTTCAAAACTTTAAAAATATTTTCTAACTCGGTCAGCCACCTTTTAGCTACTAACGGCTCTTACTTGCCCACAAAAGAAGGAGGTTGTGTCCTTATAAATTCTGCCTAGCCATTTCCATTCCTTGTGTTTGTCTGATTTCCTTGAACCTCATCGTCATTGGTATTATTCTGAATATGCCACAAGATTTGATTTGTGGCAGACACTTGGTCTCAAATCGCTGTAGCTAAATCATGCAGGGTAGCTCCCACACTTTTCATCGAATCTCTCCTTGGTGGTGCCATCACTTACTGTATCAATTAAAAGAAATTGGTTACTATTGAGGTGATCAGGCTCAACAGCGAATTAAATGTTTTAACAATAGTCATTACCCCACTCTAGGACACAAATAGGAAATACTAGTGATTTCCTTACTGACACTATATGCTACCTTACACTACATAGCCACATGCTAACTCAAGACATCCTTAGATCGATATAGGTAACCGTCCACTCCCACAGTCACCTAGGATCGACCTGCTCTGATACTAACTTGTAACGACCGATTTTTTTTATATACATATATAGAGCAACTGATAACGGATTCCAAGCAATGAACCATACACATTTATATAAACCGCTAATATTTCATTATCATAATATTTGAACTACATCAGAGATTATTATTTATACACCAGTGACACTGAGTCACATAACTACATCAACTAAACAATGAACCCTATACCGCACATCTCCCCTGGGTGTAAAGGGTGGAGGAGGTAGTGCTAGCATCAGGATCTGTACAAAGCGTCGCCATCCACCGGATCTTCCATGATCAAGTGAACAGAAGCCGCTAGCGTATCGTTTGCTCTTATCTGAACATAACACCAACAATAATGAGAACGAAGGTTCCCAATAGGTTTAACATTAAAAGCATTATACGGTAAATAAGGAAAACACAGTGTTATGTCCAGCTGTATAAACTACAAAAAACATTTTCTCTTTGTATATGATAAAATAACAAGAATGTACAGCATGTTTTCATATTCAACAAACAGGTTATGCATCAATATCAAGCATGAATAATAACCAGGTTATACTTCAATAATATGCTTATGTATTTATCTTTGCAGTACTTTCATGCAGGGTGACTGATTGTCTGTAGCCACATCACAACACTCGGTGACTAATTGTTTGTAGCCACATCTCCACATTCAGTGACTAATCGTCTATAGCCACATCTCAACCATGTACATCAACATGATATGACCATGTATACATCAACAACTCACATTTAACATCATGCTTGCCATCCACAATCAACTTCGTCTTTTCATACAATCACTATGTAATAACCCCTTTATCGTCATATAATAATGTATACGTCATACTCTTTAATCATCATAACTATCATCACAATAGGATTATGCATTAACTAACACATCACTAATATTATGCATAATATCATCACCACATCATTTAACAAATATGTATTAATACACTTACCAACAATGCATACCTTATATTATGTAATCCTCATGCATTGATCTACTAGCATAGGCATCCAATCAACATGCATTCCATCCATACATTGTACATCTAGCTCATATGCAATATGTGACTTAATTCCTCATAATGAAAAGGATAGAATTCACACTAGAATGCATCATTAAAGAAGTATTTTATTTATACTTTAGTTCCCTTTAACATCATCCATTCATTGGAATTCATTTAGAGCCTTCAAAATGCAAAACAGAGCAAAAATAGCCTTAAGCACGGCCTGGCCGTGTCACCAAGCACGGCCGTGCTTCAAGCTGTGAAAACCATGCTGAAAACCCACAATAAGCCAAGTCTCTCCCTTTCTCTTCCTTGGGTTAGTCGACTCACCCTTGAGTCAAGCAAGACAAGATATTTTAATCCAAGCTTCTCCCACAAGTTTATCCAACTTCTCCTCCAAGGTAAGGGAAAAATATCATTTTAATCCCAAGCTTCTAGAAGGTTGCCTCCCTTAACACATATCCTTTCTTTCTTTAAGAATTACACTTTTTTCCATTTTATCATTTTTCCAAGGTCTCATCAATGTTCCATTCAATTCTCTTCCATTCCCTTCACCATGAGAATTAATTTCCAATTATTAAAATTTGGGATGTTACATAATGGACACAAATTTTATGGAATAAAAAAATGGATGAAAGGATTAGGTTAATTAAGGAAGAAAGAATATACATGACCTAATCCTAAATCAATTTAAAGTAAGGAAAAGAAGAGAATTCAAAAATGGAAGATGTAAGGATCGGGTTTTCTTTTTTGGTCTCTTAAAGTTAATTTAAGATACTAGAGCACACAAATAGATAACAATACAAGAGATAGAACACAAACCATATATATATATATATATACTAAAGCACACAATATATATATATATATATCATCATCATCATCATCTTGCCTCTAGAGTTACATCAAAAATTAGTTGTATATACAGATATAACCCCAAGTACTAAACATTACATCCAAAAGGAAAAGTACCATACGATTACACATTAAAAATAGATCAATCCGTTAGACACATATTTCTACACTAACTGTATAGCATCATAACACGGGGCATCACCCCTAGGGTGCAAAGGGTGGAGGAGGTGGCACCGGTTCTAGTATCTTTATGACATTTACTGTAACAACTCCATTTAAGTAAATGTAACAATTTTTTTATATTTAAAAACAATATTCCATGAAGTTATTACTACTTTAATTCTAACCACTTAACTCGTAATAATAATCACTTTAACCAAGCATAATTGTTATTAACAGTGATACAATACTTATAATACAATACTTAGTTTCCATACACACCATTATTTTACAAACTACACACCATTATTTTACAAACATTTGTACAAAGATACATAGTAGCTCGAGTCATCTATGTCGACTACTTCCGGGGACACTGGTGCATGTGGCACGTCCACCGGAATCTCAGTCACATCTATGACAGATACATCTAATATAGTTGGTAGTTGCCCAAGGTAGGGCACCTCGATCCAACGTACGGTAATAATAAGTGTCATAGAGAAAATCTGCATATTATTCTTCTGAACATGATATGGAAATATAGTGAGAATTAAATCCCAGTAAGTTCAACAATAAATCATAATTTACCATCAATATAGTTCATCATGTCATGTTCAGCTGTATAAACTATAGAAAATATCTTTGGTCACATGAATGCATTATATCTATGCACATAAGAATCATACAGTAATGATATGTATGACATGATTAACTATTTTCAGAATATCATATGATGACTATCAATTTATTCTCATATCAAGCTACCCCAGTCAGGGTGAGTATTTTCTACTCTCCGGTATGGGCTTTTCTCCCTCCATCCGACATAGCCCACTTTCTCTTTCTTTTCTCATTAACATGATCATAACCGTTGGTAGGGCATCCCCTACTGGTGCACCACACGGATTGCCATGTGACCGTACTCATTGCTTTTCTTTTCACAATGATAGCCAAAAATATGCTTTCAATAACAAGCATGTTCATCAAAATATAATTATTACCAAAAATTATTGGCAATCAAGCCATGAATATAACCATTTCAAATATCACTTTATAAAATATTTTCATGTCAAAATTTCACACTTAAGATGGTAAGAAGTTCATACAATGGCAATGGCAATGGCTATACTAGTCATTTATTAAGATTCATCTTCTTTTTTAAATACTAATTTTATTTCTTTATTTTCTTGATGCAGGTTTTCATCCTATCTAACCTTCTCTTACTAATCAGAGCATAACTCCCTCAATTTAACTCTGATATAGGTGATCTTGGTTCAATTTCAAGATAAAACAATTATCTAAAACAATTATGTTGAAAATTGTAGCGAAATATTAAGAAATCAAGGTGATATTACTCCCTAAATGTATATGTTATTTCTTCTTGGATAGGTTCTGACCTCTACCTACTAATCGGACCATATCTACCACATATGGACTCCAACTTGAGTGATTCCAGTGGCTTAGAATCTATGACACACATAGCTATAATTCTTATGTTAACCATTTATTTTAATTCCACACAGATAATTCCCAGAAATTAAAATACAGAAGCTGTCCTAACATATTCTTCCCCGATGAACCATTTTCTGTCCTTTGACTACTAATCAGCTCATATCTTCCTCATATGGACTCCAAATTGAATGCTTCCAGTGGCTACAAATCCGTGACACATATATCTTTAATTCTTATGTTAACCATTTATTTTAATTCCATACAAATAATTCTCAGAAATTAAAATACCAAAGCTATTCTAACATATTCTTCCCTGATGAACCATTTTCTGACCTTTGCTACCTAATCGGATCATATCTACATCATATGGACTCCAAATTGAATGATTTCAGTGGGTAACAATCCGTGCCACACATATCTACATTTTGTATGTTAACTATTTATTTTAATTCCATACATATAATTCTCAGAAATTAAAATACCAAAGCTATTCTAACATATTCTTCCCTAATGAACCATTTTCTGACCTTTGCTACCAAATCGGATCATATCTACATCATATGGACTCTAAATTGAATGATTCCAGTGGCTAAAAATCTATGCCACACATATCTACAATTCTTATGTTAATCATTTATTTTAATTCCATACAGATAATTCTCAGAAATTAAAATACCGAAGCTATTCTAACATATTCTTCTCTGATGAACCATTTTCTGACCTTTGCTACCTAATCTGATCATATATACATCATATGGACTCCAAATTGAATGATTCCAGTAGCTAAAAATCTTTGACACACATATCTACAATTCTTATGTTAGCCATTTATTTTAATTCCATACAGATAATTCTCAGAAATTAAAATACTGAAGCTATCCTAACATATTCTTCCCAGATGAACTATTTTCTGATCTTTGCTAACTAATCGGACCATATCTACCACATATGGACTCCAAATTGAATGATTCCAGTGGCTAAAAATCTATGACACACATATCTACAATTATTATGTTAACCATTTATTTTAATTCTGTATAGATAATTTCCAAAAATTAAAATACAGAAGCTTAAAATTTTGCCACCCATAGCCATACCTATGCAGAACTTTCTATACCGGCCTAAGTATTCAAACATACATCACATGCAAGATCAATATGTAACATGACATAGCAACATCCATGACCAATCATCACAATTCTAAGATCAAAATCTCATATAAATATTATAAGTTTCAAAAGTTTTCTTCAAAAAGAAATATTGTTAAACTTACCTAAGAATCTCCCTAGCTTACTTAGTGAATTGGTTTTCTTGTTTCCTCTTGAAAGAAGTAGCAAGATTCCTTCCTTCCTTTAACTTTTCTAGCAGCTTAGGTAAGAGAAGGAGGGTGAATTTTTTGAACCTCAAGGATGAAGAAGAAAAAAAAATGGACTCAAGTGGAGATTAAGGTAACTTACCTTGAGTACTTAGCCTTCTAAACTTCTCCTTCTTCTTCCTTCCTTTCTTCTCATCTCTTTCTCTCCTTTCCTCACTCTACCTTGCTTCTATTTCTCTCTCGTCCTCACTTGGACGAAATTAAAATGTTGTAAGGGTGGGTTTTCTTATATAGACCACCAAATAATTCACCTTTCATGATCATAGGTCTACCTTATCACAATTAGGATACACTTTGTTGAATTTTTGGAAAACAAACAACTTATGTTCTTGTCTTCCTCTTCCTTAGTCAAGATATGCATAGGAAAAGGAGATTTTTATTTTGAAAATTATGATGATATGTTCTTAAGATAAGGGACAAGGTCCCTTTGATTTAGGGATTCATTTCCATTTTCTTTTGTCTTAAACAAGTATGATATGTTTTTCTTTTTAGGTGGCAAATTTCTAGCCCTTGAATCTCCATTATTTGGTTGATATTATTTGTGTGGGATATGAATGTTTTGTCCTAATGCCATGTATTATCATACCACTTGCTAAAATTATGAGTGTAGGATATAGATGTTTTTGTCCTAAAGCCTTGTATTATCATGCCACTTGCCAAAATTATGAATGTTGAATCACACCACTTGCTAAATTTTTGTCTTAATGCCATGTAACCTAATCTTTATTATTATTACATTATTATATCATCAACTAATTTATTTTATTTTATTTTTCCTCTTGGATTTGGGCTTATTCCTACCCATTATGGGCTTATTCCTACCCATTTTCTTTGCTTTGGATAAAATTCTACCTTTCTTGGAGGGCTTGGTCACATTTTCATAATTTTTGGGCTATTGGTCCAATTACTATATCCTAGTCCAAGTCTATGTTTTATTTCTTGCTTAGGTTATTCAATGGGCTTGCTAGAAACTTATGTGAAGTGGAAAACTCTATATGAAGTGTTCATAGGTAAAAGCCCAATGTATGGGTAAAGATTTTAAACTTAGTAATTCTAGTTCTTGAATTAGGAAAAATTACCCTAATCCAATGTTCTTGAAATTTTAAGACCTTTACTTGTTTCTAAAAATTTATCTTCCTTATCCAAGAATTTTGCATCTCTTTAGTATTTTATTTCTAATTTCTTTCCTATTAGGTTTTTCCTCTTTATTTGTTCTTAATGTTAGAAACATTTTCTATGCATATACATAAGGTGAAGAATATCTAAGGATTATATTTCCTTAGATATCTAAAATATTGTCTAATAAATTTTATTTCCTTAATTAAATATTTTGTACTTTTATCAATAAAAGAAACGAAATTAGGGATGTTACATTTACCACTATAATATTGGATATAATAGTAAACTGCCCCAAGTGAGGGACCTTGATCGTCTATAGCTCTAGCAGCAAACACA
The DNA here is from genome assembly GCA_037074535.1 of Gleditsia sinensis. Classification (NCBI taxonomy): domain Eukaryota; kingdom Viridiplantae; phylum Streptophyta; class Magnoliopsida; order Fabales; family Fabaceae; genus Gleditsia; species Gleditsia sinensis. The sequence goes on along the minus strand of CM073470.1, from coordinate 67,226,032 downwards.
GAAACATTGTCGGCATTCTAATGGTCTCTATTTGAACATAACACCCAAAAAGAGAAATAGTGAGAACAACATCCCAACAAGTTCAACATTCACATAAATATATAAAATAAGAAAATCTTACGAGTTATGTCCAGCTGTATAAACTACATAAAATATTTTTCCTTTTCGCATTGTAAATATGACATGAATAAAGCAAGGGTAAAATAGTATGCTTGCATGTTCAACAACTATGATTTTGTTACGCAAAAATATCATACATAGTGGTTGATTGTTTGTGATTTTATCTTTGTTTAGCAGTAGGGTAATGTGAGCCCTCTCCCTCTCGCTACTCACACACCACTGTTACTTGGTCGGAGTGTGTAACATCCCTAATTTCGTTTCATGTATTAATAAAAGTACAAAAGTATTCAAAGTAACATCCATAATTTCATTTCTTTTATTGATAAAGGTACATAAATATTTAATTAAGGAAATAAAATTTATTAGACAATTTTTAGATATCTAAGGAAAAATAATCCTTAGAAATTCTTCACCTTACGTGTATGTATAGAAATGTTATAATATTAATGGAATAGGTAAATAAAGAAAACCTAAGAGGAAATATTAGAAATAAACATGCTAAAGAAATGTGAAATTCTTAGGTAAGGAAGATAAATTTTTGTGAAGTAAGTAAATGTTTTAAAATTTCAAGAAGATTCGATTAGGGTAATTTTTCTTAATTTAAGAGCAAAAGTTACTATGTTTAGTATCTCCACCCATAAATTGGGCTTTCACTTATGGACACTTCATATAGAGTTTTTCTACTTCACATGAATTTTTAGCAAGCGAATAGGATAGCCCAAGGAAGAAATAAAACATAGACTTGGACTAAGATATAAAAATTGGACCGGTAGCCAAAAAATCATGAAAATGTGACCAAGCCCATTATGAAAGGTAGAATTTTAACCAAAGTAAAGAAAATGGGCAAGAATGAGCCCAAACCCAAGAGAAAAAATAAAAATAAAATTAAAGTGATGAAATAATGGTGTAATCAAGATTAGGTGACATGGCATTAAGAAACAAATTTAGCAAATGGTATGATATCCTACATTCATAAATTTAGCAAGTGGTATGATAATACAAGGTTTTAGGACAAAATATCTATATTCTACACTCATAATTTTAGCAAGTGGTATGATAATACATGGCATTAGGACAAAACATTCCTATCCCACACAAATAATTTCAACCAAATAATGGAGATTCAAGGGTTAGAAATTTTCCAACTAAAAAGGCAAACCTATCATACTTGATTAAGACAAAAGAAAAAAGAAATGAATCCCTAAATTAAAGGGACCTTGTCCCATATCTTAAGAACATATTATCATAATTTTCAAAATAAAAATCTCCTTTTCCTATGCATATCTTGACTAAGGAAGAGGAAGACAAGAACATAAGTTGTTTGTTTTCCAAAAATTCAATCAAGTGTAACCTAATTGTGATAAGGTAGACCCATGATCATGAAAGGTGAATTATTTGATAGTCTATATAAGCAAAATCCACCCTTATGGCATGGCAATTTTGCCTAAGTGAGGGAGAGAAAAAAAATAATAGAAGCAAGGTAGAGTGAGGAAAGGATAGGAGGAGAGGAAGAAAGGAAGAAAGAGGAAGGAGAAGTCTAAAGTACTAAGTACTCGATGTAAGTTTAACAATATTTCTTTTTGAAGAAAACTTTTGAAACTTATAATATTTATATGAGATTTTGATCTTAGAACTTTGATGATTGGTCATGGATGTTGCTATATCATGTTCCATATTATGTAAGTTTGAATACTTAGGCTGGTGTAGATAGTTCAGCATAGGTATGGCTATGGGTGGAAAAATTTTAAGCTTCTGTTTTTAAAATTTTGGGAAGAATAAGTAAGGAATTTAAAGAAATGATTAATATAAAAAAGTAGATCTATGTCTCACGGATTTTTAGCCACTGGAATCACTCAATTTGGAGTCCATATGAGGTAGATATGGTCTGATTAGTAAGCAGTGTTCAAAAAATGGTTAATCAGGGAAGAACATGTTAGGATAGCTTCTGTGTTTTAATTTCTGGGAATTGTTTGTAGGAAATTAAAATAAATGGTTAATATACGAATTATAGATATATGTGTCACGGATTTTTAGACATTGAAATCACTCAATTTGGAGTCTATATGAGATAGATATGGTCTGATTAATAAGAAAAGGTCAGAAACTAATTAATCAGGGAAGAATATATTAGGATAGCTCCTGTGTTTTAATTTTTGGGAAACTTATATAGGGAATCTAAACAAATGGTTAACATAACAAATGTATATCTATGTCTAACGGATTTTTAATCAGTGGAATCATTCAATTTAGAATTCATATGAGGTAGATATGGTCTGATTTATAAGCAAAGGTTAGAAAATGGTTAATCAGGGAGGAATATGTTAGGATAGCTTCTGTATTTTAATTTCTGAGAACATTCTGTAGGGAATTAAAATGAATGGTTAACATACGAATTATAGCTATATGTGTTCCGGATTTTTATCCACTAGAATCACTTAATTTAAAATTTGTATGAGGGAGATATGGACCGATTAGTAGGTAGAGGGCAGAACCTATCTGAGAAGAAATAACTTGTACATTGAGAGAGTAATATCACCTTGATTTCTTAATATTTCGCTATACTATTCAACATATTAGTTTTAGATAATTGTTTTATCTTGAAATTGACACCACGATCACCTACATCGGAGTTAAATTGAGGGAGTTATACTCTTATTAGTAAGAGAAGGTTAGATAGGATGAAAACCTACATAAAAAAATAAAGAAATAAAATTAATATTTAAAAAAAGAAGATGAATCTTATAAATGAAAATAGTAAATGAATTGTATATGCCATAGTCATTGCCATTGTATGAACTTCTTACCATCTTAAGTGTAAAATTTTGACATGGAAATATTTTATAAAGTGATATTTGAAATGGTTATGTTCATGGCATGATTACCAATGAATTTTGATAATAATTATATTTTGATGAACATACTTGTTATTGAAAGTATATTTTTGGCTATCGTTGTGAAAGGATAAGAAATGAACCCAGTCACATGGCAATTCGTGTGGTGCACCAGTAGGGGACGCCCTACCAACGGTTATGATCATGTTAATGAGAAAAGAAAGAGAAAGTGGGCCATGTCGGACGGGGCGAGAAAAGCCCGTACTGGAGAGTAGAAAATACTCACTCTGACCGGGGTAGCTTGATATGAGAATAAATTGATAGTCATCATATGATATTATGAAAATAATTAATCCTGTCATACATGTCATTATTATACGATTCTCATATGCATAGATATAAGGCATTCATGTGACCAAATATATTTGCTGTAGTTTATACAATTGAACAAGACGTGATGAGCTATATTGATGATGATTTATTGTTGAACTTACTGGGATTTAATTCTCACTATATTTCCATATCATGTTCAAAAAATTAGTTATGCAGATTTTTCTATGGCTCTAGCTTTTAGTGCACGTTAGATCGAGTACTTTATGTTAGACAGATCCCAGAAGCAAATAAAATGTTTGTAGTCGAGTTGGCTTAGATTCCGGTGAAGGTGCAACCACCCGCACCTGTATCTCCAGAATTGGTCAACCAGAATAAATAAGATGTAGATTTTTATATGTTTGATATGTTGTACGTATGTTTTGATTAATTACATGTATGTAAACTCTGTATTGTATAAATTAAATAAATGTTATTTTGAGTTCAGTTGTAACGAGGTAATAACTTCATGGTATTTAAAAAAAAATTGATACTTAAATAGAGTTGTTACATAATTGGTATCAGAGCAGGTCGATCCTAGATGGCCAGTGGGTGGATGGTAATCTGAATCGATCTTATAGTATCTTGAATATGTTTGTGGTTGTGCTGTGTAGGGATCAGTGAATTCATATAGGTAAGAAATTACTAGTGTTTCCTACCTACATGCCGAGGTGGTGTTATGACTGTTGTTAAATATTTCGAACTAACTATTGGGCTTGATCGCCTCAATAGCAGCATAACTTTGTTTTACCATAGTAGAAAATAGCACCACCAAGGAGCAATCCATCAAATAATACAGAGGAAACCCTGCACATCTTGGCCACGGCAATTTGAGACCAAGTCATGACCACTAATCAAATTCTACAATACCTCCAGAATGCTAATAACTCGAATGGTGTGAATGGTGCTAACAATCGGATGGTTGGAAATGATAACGGCATATCCGAGTTCCTGAGAACTAGGCCATTTTGTTTCCAAGGCGGTTTTGACCCGATTATAGCTGAAAGATGGATAAGGGAGTTAGAGAAAATCTTTGAAGTGATGGGCTGTATTGAGGAGCAGCAAGTAATCTTTGCTGCATATATGCTAAAAGATGAAATAGAATACTGGTGGCGTGGAGCTAGAGAACTTTTAGCTCACCAGGGAAGGCAGATCACTTGGCAGGTGTTCAAAGACACCTTTTTGGAAAAGTACTTTCCAAGTATTGTGCGGGTGGAGAAAGAGATCGAATTTCTCCAACTCCGATAGGGTAGCATGACTATAGACCAATACATTGCGAGGTTCGAGGAATTGACTAAGTTCTCCTCTTATCTGCGATTTAACCCTGATGAAACATGGAAGGCTGTTAAGTTTGAAGCGGGACTGAACCCAGACATAAAGAATGCTGTTGTAGCTATGGAGATTAGGGAGTTTGTGCCTCTAATCAATAAATGCAGACTCTTGGAGAAAAGTTTAATGGCAGGGGAGGATGAAAAGCAAAGGCAAAACCTATGGAAAAGGAAGAAAAATTTTCCCAACCCTAGCAAGAACGTGAGAAGAAGTGGATATGGAGCTAGTAAGAGGCCATTGACTGTGGGTCCTAGACCTTTCCAACAAGACCTCGCCCTAGTCAAGTGTGCTAAGTGCGGACGCATGCATGGTAATCGGCCATGCTACATAGGACAAGATTTCTGCTTCAACTGCGGACAGAAGGGTCATTTTGTGAGAAACTGCCCACAAAATGTGGGGAAGCAGGCAGAACAGAGGCCTCAAGTAAAAGGAAGGATTTTCACTTTGAGTGGCTAAGAGGCAACTCAATCTTCTGAAATGATTCAAGGTACATGCTATATCTATAGATTTGCTCTTATGGTGTTATTTGACTCTGGTGCTAGTCATTCAGTTATATCGGAAGAATGTATTAGGAAGTTTCAGTTTCCTATTTCTGAAACTCCCTATGAGCTATCTGCAGGGGAAAAGGTATTAACTTCCTCTGTATGTAAGGACTGTCAAGTCACCATCTAGGAGAAAACTTTTTCTGTAGACCTCGTCTATTTACCTTTAAGAGGTATTGAGGTCATTCTAAGGTTAGACTGTATGTCTAGAAATCGAGTCTTGCTGAATTGTTGTAACAAGACCGTTGAATTTCTACATCCTACGTCAAAAGAGGAGGTCCAGTTATTGATGCTTAATGCCAATCAAGTTAATAGGGAGTTGAAGAATGGAGTACTTGGATACATTCTTTTGTATTTATCAAACCTAGAAGTCGAATCGAAGCTTGATGAAATCCCAATAGCCAACGAGTTTCCTGAAATATTTCCATCAAATATTCCAAGCTTACCTCCCAAGAGAAAGATAGAGTTCTCTATTGATCTCCTACCTGGAACAGGGCCTATCTCTATTGCACCATATAGAATGGCCTCGAAGGAACTACAGGAACTTAAGAAACTGTTGGAGAAACTATTAGACAAGCAATTCATTAGACCGAGTGTATCACCTTGGGGAGCTCCTGTACTGTTTGTTAAGAAGAAAGACCAGAGCTTGAGACTATGCATAGATTACAAATAGTTGAATAAGGTGACTATAAAAAAAAACTACTGACTTGAGGTCAAGATATCATAAGAATAGGATCAAGGAGGAGGACGTGTAACAACCTTTTTTTTCTTTATTATTATACAACATTGAGTTCACATACACGTCATTAATCAAAACGTACATGCAACATATTAAACACATAGATATTTACATCTTGTTTATTTTGGTTGACCAATTCCGGAGATACAGGTGCGGGTGGTTGCACCTTCACCGGGATCTAAGTCAACTCGACCACAAACGTCTTATTTGATTCTGAGATCTGTCCAACATAAAGTAACTTGATCCAATGTGCACTAAAAGCTAGAGCCATAGAAAAAGCTGCATAACTAATTGTCTGAACATGATATGAAAATATAGTGAGAATTAAATCTCAGTAAGTTCAACAATAAATCATCATCAATATAGCTCATCACATCATGTTCAGTTGTATAAACTACAGAAAATATCTTTGGTCAAATGAATGCATTATATCTATGCACATAAGAATCATACAATAATGATATGTATGACAGGATTAACTATTTTTAGAATATCATATGATAGCCATCAACTTATTCTCATTTCAAGCTACCCCGGTCAGGGTGAGTATCCTCTACTCTACAGTACGGGCTTTTCTCGCTCCGTCCGACATGGCACACTTTCTCTTTCTTTTCTCATAATCATAATTATAACCGTTGGTAGGGCGTCCCCTACGGGTGTGTAACATCCCATAATTTTTAGATATTTTCCTTAGAAATTGTTCACCTTACATATATGCATAGAAATGTTCTAATATTAATGGAATAGGTAAAGAAAGAAAACCTAAGAGGAAATATTAGAAATAAACATGCTAAAGAAAGGTGAAATTATTAGGTAAAGAAAGATAAATTTTTGTGAAGTAAGTAAAGGTTTTAAAATTTCAAGAATATTGAATTAGGGTAATTTTTCTTAATTTAAGAGCAAAAGTTACTAAGTTTAGTATCTCCACCTATAATTGGGCTTTAACCTATGGACACTTCATATAAAGTTTTTCTACTTCACATGAATTTTTAGCAAGCCAATAGGAAAGCCCAAGGAAGAAATAAAACATAGACTTGAACTAGGATATAGAATTGGACCGGTAGCCCAAAAATCATGAAAATGTGACCAAGCCCATTATGAAAGGTAGAATTTTAACCAAAGTAAGGAAAATGGGCAAGAATGAGCCCAAACCCAAGAGGAAAAATAAAAATAAAAATAAAATTAAAGTGATGAAATATTGGTGTAATCAAGATTTAGTGACATGGCATTAAGACAAAAATTTAGCAAGTGGTGTGATTCTACATTCATCATTTTGGCAAGTGGCATAATAATACAAGGCTTTAGGGCAAAAACATCTATATCCTACATTCATAACTTTAGCAAGTGGGTAATAATACATAGCATTATGACAAAACATCATTATCCTACACAAATAATTTTAGTTAAGTAAGGAAAATTCAAGGGCTAGAAATTTGCCACTTAAAAAGGCAAATCTATCATACTTGATTAAGAAAAAAGAAAAAGGAAATGAATCCCTAAATCAAAGGGATCTTGCCCCATATCTTAAGAACATATCATCATAATTTTCAAAATACAAATCTCCTTTTTCTATGCATATCTTGACTAAGGAAGAGGAAGACAAGAACATAAGTTGTTTGTTTTCCAAAAATTCAACAAAGTGTATCCTAATTGTGATAAGGTAGACCCATGATCATGAAAGGTGAATTATTTGGTGGTCTATATAAGAAAACCCACCCTTACAACATTAGAATTTCGTCAAAGTGAGGGAGAGCAAAAATAGAAGCAAGGTAGTTTGAGGAAAGGAGAGGAAGAAAGGAAGAAAGAGGAAGGAGAAGTCTAGGAGACTAAGTGCTCTAGGTAAGTTTAACAATATTTCTTTTTGAAGAAAACTTTTGAAACTTATAATATTTATATGAGATTTTGATCTTAGAACTTTGATGATTGGTCATGGATGTTGCTATATCATGTTACATATTGAGCTTGCATGTGATGTATGTTTGAATACTTAGGTTGGTGTAGATAGTTCTGCATGGGTATGGCTATGATTGACAGAATTTTAGGCTTCGGTATTTTAATTTTTGGGAACAATCTATAAGGAATTAAAATAAATGGTTAATATAAGAATTAAAGATATATGTGTCACGAATTTTCACCCACTGGAATCATTCCATTTGGAGTCCATATGAGGTAGCTATGGTCTGATTAGTAGTCAAAGGTCAGAAAATGAATCATCAGGGAAGAATATGTTAGGATAGCTTCAGTAATTTAATTTCTGGGAATTATTGGTAGGGAATTAAAATAAATGGTTAACATAAGAATTAAATATATGTGTGTCATGGATTTTTAACCACTGGAATCATTCAATTTGGAGTCCAAATGTGGTAGATATGGTCCGATTAGTAAGCCAAGGTCAGAAAATGGTTCATCAGGGAAGATTATGTTAGGACAGCTTTTGTATTTTAATTTCTGAGAATTATCGGTATGGAATTAAAATAAATGGTTAACATAAGAATTAAATATATGTGTGTCATGGATGTTTAGACACTAGAATCATTCAATTTGGAGTCTATATGAGGAATATATGAGCTGATTAGTAGTCAAAGGTCAGAAAATGGTTCATCAGGGAAGAATATGTTAGGGCAGCTTCTGTATTTTAATTTCTGGGAATTATCTGTATGGAATTAAAATAAATGGTTAACATGAAAGTTATATATCTATGTCTCATGGAAATATACCCACTGGAATTATGCAATTTGGAGTTCATATGAGGTAGATATGATCCGATTAGTAAGCAGAGGTCAGAAAATGTTTATTCAGGGAAGAGTATGTTATTAATGCTTGAGTTTTTGAATTTCTGGGAATATTCTGTAGGGAATTAAAATAGCGCGCCAACATAACAATTATAGATATATGGCTCATGGATTTTTACCAACTGGAATAACTCAATTTGGAGTTCCAATTTGGGAGATATGGTCTAATTAATCAGTAAAGGTCAGAACCTATCCGAGAGGAACTATCCTGTACTTTGAGGGAGAAATATCACCTTCGTTTCTTAATTGTTCGCTACAATGTTCATCATAATAGTTTTAGATAATTGTTTTATCTTGAAATGGACACCAAGATCACCTACATCAGAGTTAAATTGAGGGAGTTATGCTCTGATTAGTAAGAGAAGGTTAGATAGGATGAAAACCTGCATCAAGAAAATAAAGAAATAAAATTACTATTTAAAAAAGAAGATGAATCTTAATAAAAGACTAGTATAGCCATAGCCATTGCCATTGTATGAACTTCTTACCATCTTAAGTGTGAAATTTTGACATGGAAATATTTTATAAAGTGATATTTGAAATGATTATGTTCATGGCATGATTACCAATGATTTATGGTAATAGTAATATTTTGATGAACATACTTGTTTTTAGAAGCATATTTTTTGCTATCATTGTGAAAAGAAAAGAAAAGAGCACGGTCACATGGCAATCCATGTGGTGCACCAGTAGGGGATGCCCTACCAACGGTTATGATCATGATAATGAGAAAAGAAAGAGAAAGTGGGCCATGTCGGACGGAGCGAGAAAAGCCCGTACCAGAGAGTAGAGGATACTCACCCTGACCGGGGTAGCTTGAAATGAGAATAAGTTGATGGCCATCATATGATATTTTGAAAATAGTTAATCCTGTCGTACATATCATTATAGTATGATTCTTATGTGCATAGATATAATTCATTCATGTGACCAAAGATATTTTCTGTAGTTTATACAGCTGAACATGACGTGATGAGCTTTACTGATGATAATTTATTGTTGAACTTACTGGGATTTAATTCTCACTATATTTCCATATCATGTTCAGAAAATTATTTATGCAGCTTTTGTTTCTAAGCCTCTGGCTTTTAGTGCACATTGGATCGAGTTACTTTATGTTGGGCAGATTTCAGAATCAAATAAGATGTTTGTGGTCGAGTTGGCTTAGATCCCGGTAAAGGTGCAACCACCCGCACCTGTATCTCTGGAATTGATCAACCAAAATAAATAAGATGTAAATATCTATGTGTTTGATATGTTATATGTCTGTTTTTGATTAATGACATGTATGTGAACTCAATATTGTATAATAATAAAGAAAAAAAAGAGAGGTTGTTACAGGTGCACCACACGGATTGCCATGTGACAATGCTCATTTCTTTTCTTTTCACAATGATAGCCAAAAATATACTTTCAATAACAAGTATATTCATCAAAATATAACTATTACCATAAATCATTGGTAATCATGGCATGAACAAAACCATTTCAAATATCACTTTATAAAATATTTCCATGTCATAATTTCACACTTAAGATGGTAAGAAGTTTATACAATGGAAATGGCTATGACATATACTAGTCATTTATTATTTTCATTTATAAGATTCGTCTTCTTTTTTAAATATTAATTTTATTTCTTTATTTTCTTGATGTAGGTTTTCATCATATCTAACATTTTCTTACTAATCAGAGCATAACACCCTCAATTGAACTTTGATGTAGGTGATCTTGGTGTCAATTTCAAGATAAAAAAGTTATCTAAAACTATTATGTTGAACAGTTTAGTGAAATATTAAGAAATCAATGTGATATTACTCCCTCAAAGTATAAGTTATTTCCTCTCAGATAGGTTCTGACCTTTACCTACTAATATGTCCATATCTCCCTCATATGAATTCCAAATTAAGTTATTCCAGTGGCTAAAAATCTGTGACACATATAAAATAATTTTTATGTTAACCATTTATTTTAATTCCCTACAGAATGTTCCCAGAAATTAAAACACAGAAGCTATCCTAACATATTCTTCCTTGATTAACCATTTTCTGACCTTTGCTTACTAATCGAACCATATCTACCTCATATAGACTCCATATGGCGTGATTCCAGTGGTTGCAAATCCATGACACACATAGTTATAATTCATATGTTAACCATTTTTTTTAATTCCCTACAGAATGGTCCCAAAAATTAAAATACATATGCTATCCTAACATATTCTTCCCTGATTAACCATTTTCTGACCTTTGCTTACTAATCGGACCATATATACCTCATATGGACTCCAAATTGAGTTATTCCAGTGGCTTAAAATCCGTGACACACATAGCTATAATTCTTATGTTAACCATTTATTTTAATTTCCTACAGATAATTCTCAAAAATTAAAACACAGAAGCTATCCTAACATATTCTTCCCTGATGAACCATTTTCTGACCTTTGACTAGTAATCGGCTCATATCTTCCTCATATGGACTCCAAATTGAATGATTCCAGTGGCTGAAAAATCAGTGACACATATATCTTTAATTATTATGTTAACCATTTATTTTAATTCCCTACAGATAATTCCCAGAAATTAAAACACAGAAGCTTAAAATTTTGCCAGCCATAGCCATACCTATGCAGAACTTTCTATACCAGCCTAAGTATTCAAACATACATCACATGCAAGATCAATATGTAACATGATATAGCAACATCCATGACCAATCATCAAAGTTCTAAAATCAAAATCTCAGATAAATATTATAAGTTTCAAAACTTTTCTTCAAAAAGAAATATTGTTAAACTTACTTGGAGCACTTAGTCTTTTAGACTTTTCCTTCCTCTTTCTTCCTTTCTTCCTCTCCTTTCCTCACTCTATCTTGCTTCTATTTTTCCTCTCCCTCACTTGGACGAAAATTTTAATGTTGTAAGGTTGGATTTTGCTTAAATAGACCCTCAAATAATTTACCTTTCATGATCATGGGTCTACCTTATCACAATTAGATTACACTTGGTTGAATTTTTGGAAAACAAACAACTTATGTTCTTGTCTTTCTCTTTCTTAGTCAAGTTATGCATAGGAAAAGGAGATTTGTATTTTGAAAATTATGATAATATGTTCTTAAGATATGGGACAAGATCCCTTTGATTTAGGGATTCTTTTTCTTTTTCTTTTGTCTTAATCAAGTATAATAGATTTTCCTTTTTAAGTGGCAAATTTCTAGCCCTTGAATCTCTATTATTTGGTTGAAATTATTTGCGTGGGATAAAGATATTTTGTCATAATGCTATGTATTATTACCCACTTGCTAAAATTATGAGTGTAGGATATTGATGTTTTGTCCTAAATTCTTGTATTATCATACCACTTGCTAAATTTTTGTCTTAATGTCAAATCACCTAATCTTGATTACACCATTATTCCATCACTTTATTTTTATTTTTATTTTCATTTTTTCTCTTGGGTTTGGGCTCATTCTTGCCCATTTTCTTTATTTTGGTTAAAATTCTACCTTTCATTATGGGCTTGGTTACATTTTCATTATTTTTGGGTTACCGGTCTAATTTCTATATCCTAGTCCAAGTTTATGTTTTATTTCTTCCTTGGGCTATCCTATTGGCTTGCTAAAAATTCATCTGAAGTAGAAAAACTCTATATGAAGTGTCCATAGGTGAAAGCCCATTTTATGGGTGGAGATACTAAACTTAGTAACTTTAACTCTTAAATTAGGAAAAATTACCCTAATCCAATCTTCTTAAAATTTTAATACCTCTATTTACTTCACAAAAATTTATCTTCCTTACCTAAGAATTTCACCTTTCTTTAGTATATTTATTTCTAATTTTTCCTCTTAGGTTTTCTCTCTTTACCTATTCCATTAATGTTAGAATATTCTCTTTACCTATTTCATTAATGTTAGAACATTTCTATGCATACACGTAAGGTGAACAATTTTTAAGAATTATATTTCCTTAGATATCTAAAAATTGGCTAATAAATTTTATTTTCTTACGGGATGTTACATTCTTCCCCCCTTAAGAAATTCGGTCCTCGAATTTCAACCCATCCTACCACATGTAGGGAATAAAATTAAAGCACAATTCAGAGTTACCAATTTTATTTCCCAAATAATTAGGGATATCTTTTATGTATATCATTTTTACTTTTTAATATATCTATTCACTTGAGTGATTTTGCCATATAACTTAATCATAAGGATTTCTTTCATCTATAAGTTCTTCACTTTATATCCTCTAGCTCGCATGGATATATCTATGGGTCGATATTAGAAAACACACACATAAAGGAACATATTCACCTTCATATTGGGTAACTATCTTTTCTTATTCCAAACTTCTATCAAGTCCTTTTTTTTTTCATATATCAACATCATCCCATGAATATCATCATCTTAATCTATCATCTATTTTTATCCTAAAATCCTTTAATCAATATGTTAAACATACGTAGCAATAAATCCACCAAACCTTTTATAACATTTATGTACCATTGACACATGTCTAATAATTCCAACTTACCTCATTACAGTAATTCTATATCATCTTATTAACACCATTAAACTCATTGTCAAAATTTTCAATTATTTCTTCTATCATATCCAAAAGCACCTCATTCTAGCTTATGTCAATCCCATTTAATTCACCCAATCATTTCACGAAAATTTTTCCTAACAATTACTCATACATAAATGCTCAATTCCAACATAATTCACATCCTAGATATTAGACTCAATTTAGCATAATATAAACCTTTAACACAAATATCTTGATCATTTACAATATTTTCAGACATGGTTTTCAGAATATTCTCCATATTTCCAAATTAAGAGTTCAAAGATTAATTTAAATCCTACTTCCCATATTTTATTCCTCAAGAACTTCAACACCACTAATTCTCTTGATTACATTCGTCAAAACACCATAATAGTTGAGTTTCAAATATAATAATAATAATAAATAAATAAATAAATTAACTTTTCTTGTAATATAGGAAAATAATCTTGCATTTAATGCCAATTATTAATGTAGGACAATGCAGTAGAACAGACGAAAAGCATAATAAAGAACGGTGCTAAAATAGAAAGTCAAAAGTTTAAACAAAATATTAGAGAGATTTAAAATCGGTGGCTGTAATTCTTGAAAATCTGAAAACAAAAATTTAGCTATTATATTGGCAAAAATCGGTGGCCGCAAGGTTTGAATATATGTGCCAAAATCTACTCTAAATCTGTTGGTATTCGGTGGAAAGATATCACATGGAAAAAGAAACATTTCTGAGCTTATAAAAGTCTACGAAAATCAAAGAATACGTAGTTAACTGGTAGGATGCAGTTGATTGCTTCAAAATAGATGTAATCAATCAACTGTAAAATAACCAGTCCAAATTAAAATTTCTCAAAATAGCTAGTCGACTTAATAATACCAATAGTCGATTGGAAAAAATATTGGGAAAATAAAATAAATCATTTGATTGTCCTTCTCCAACAACTAACTTGTTTACATTTTTACTTTCTTTTGTTTTTCAATTACGCCTATCACCTACAACTTCTCTACAAGAATCAAGATATCAAGGTTTCATCAAAGACAAGAAAGAAAAATTTCTGATGATATCTTAACCTTATTCTCTTTATATGCCTAATATGAGCGACTATCACAACTACTATACATATACATGCTTGCCGTCATTTTAGAAAATTTCACCTTCAATTTAGCTGATATCCACCAATCACTCACATAACTGTTCTAATTATTCCCGGCCTATTCACATAGCTATCATAAGTATGCCATTCTCCGAGTTCTATAATTGCACACGTTAATATCTTTACTTTCATACTCCAAGTCAAGGTGTGTGCAACTATGGAGGGAATCGCATTTCATCAATTTCGAAATATTTATGTCTTTTGTGGTTCTAGTCCTAGAAAAGATGGAGAGTATGTGAAAGCTGCACAAAACCTGGGTATGGTACTAGCCAGAAGAAAAGTTCATTTAGTCTATGGTGGAGGTAACCGTGAGTTAATGGGATGTGTGTCTACAGCTGCCCATGTAGAAGGATGCCAAGTTCTAGGTATTATTCCTACAGCTCTATCTGCATCTAACATCATAGGAAAGACAATTGGGGAAGAGTTTAGGGTAGCTTCCATGCATGAACGCATGGCTAGAATGATGAGCAATGTTGATGCCTTCATTGCCTTACCAAGTGGTTTTGGTACTTTAGAAGAGATTTTTCAAATAATTTCTTGGGCACAACTAAATATGCATCACAAATTGATAGGTTTGTTAAATGTTAATCACTTCTTTGATGGTCTATTGTCTTTTCTTGATCATACTGTGGAACAAAGGTTCATCTCACACTCAGTACGATGAATTCTCATCTTGGCTTCAAATGCTGAGGAGTTGATTGATGCTTTACAAGCATATGTTCATGTACCTGATCCAACTATAGCTCAAATAGAATGGACAATAGACAAATGCAGGAAGCGCAAATTGGATTTGGATCTTCATCTTTAGATGTAGTAAAACGTAGCCATTGTTGTACCACTTTTACTTTCTTAGAGTCTACTTGGATACCATCATTACCAACCATACTCCCTTAGAGTTGGTAAAACTATCTTTGAATGTTGCTTATGATCCTCTGAACTTTTAAAATATTCTAGTATATCATCAATATATATAATAACAAATTGATCCAAGGATGACCTAATTACTATTCATTAAATCTATGAATGCAGTTAAGATATTTGTCAATTTAAATGACATCACCAAGAACTCATAATGCCCATAATAAGTCCTAAAATAAAATTTTCGTACATCCTCTTCTCTTATCCTTAATTAATGTTACTCATATCCCAAATCAATTTTTGAAAAAATACAGGTAATCTATACGAGGTAATGGGTTTTTTATTCTACACTGTCACTTTATTCAATTGTCTATAATCTATGCATAGTCATAGTGATCCATCTTTCTTTTTCACAGATAGAACTAGAGAACTCCAAATAAAAGTACTAAGGCATTTAAATCCCTTGTCTAACAAGTCTAAATTTGTTTTTTAAATTCAATCGATATCATTATATATAGGGATATAGATACTAGTTGGGTTCTAAGGAGTAAATCAATATCAAATTCTCAAATTGTTGTGGCAAGGTTGTGCAGGGTTTCCTCTGCATTGTTTGCTGGATTCCTCCTCGGTGGTGCCATTTCCAACTGTGGCAAAAATAAAGTTATACTGCTATTGAGGTGATCAAGCCCAATAATTAGTTTCAAAAAAATATTTAACAGCAGTCATACCACCACCTCGGCATATAGATAGGAAACACTAGTAGTTTCTTACCTATATGAAATCATTGATCCCCTACACAACACTACCATAACATACTCAAGATACTATAAGATCGATTCAGATAACCAACCATCCACTAGCCATCTAGGATCGACCTGCTCTGATACCAATTATGTAACAACCTTTTATTTATTTATTATTATACAATATTGAATTCACATACACGTCATTAATCAAAACGTACATGCAACATATCAAACACATAGATATTTACATCTTGTTTATTTTGGTTGACCAATTCTGGAGATACAGGTGTGGGTGGTTGCACCTTCACGGGGATCTGAGCCAACTCGACCACAAACATCTTATTTGATTTTGAGATCTGCCCAACATAAAATAACTTGATCCAATGTGCACTAAAAGCCAGAGCCATAGAAAAAGCTGCATAAATAATTTTCTAAACATGATATGGAAATATAGTGAGAATTAAATCCTAGTAAGTTCAACAATAAATCATCATCAATATAGCTCATCACGTCATGTTCAGCTGTATAAACTACAGAAAATATCTTTGGTCACATGAATGCATTATATCTATGCACATAAGAATCATACAGTAATGATATGTATGACAGGATTAACTATTTTTAGAATATCATATGATGGCCATCAACTTATTCTCATTTCAAGCTACCCCGGTCAGGGTGAGTATCCTTTACTCTCCGGTACGGGCTTTTCTCGCTCCGTCAGACATGACACACTTTCTCTTTCTTTTCTCATAATCATAATCATAACCGTTGATAGGGCGTCCCCTACGGGTGCATCACACGGATTGCCATGTGACCGTGCTTATTTCTTTTCTTTTTACAATGATAGCCAAAAATATGCTTTCAATAACAAGTATGTTCATCAAAATATGACTATTACCATAAATCATTGGTAATCATGCCATGAACAAAACCATTTCAAATATCACTTTATAAAATATTTCAATGGCATAATTTCACACTTAAGATGGTAAGAAGTTCATACAATGGCAATGGCTATGGCATATACTAGTCATTTATTATTTTTATTTATAAGATTCGTCTTCTTTTCTAAATATTAATTTTATTTCTTTATTTTCTTGATGCAACTTTTAATCATATCTAACCTTCTCTTATAAATCAGAGCATAACACTCTCAATTGAACTCCGATATAGGTGATCTTGGTGTCAATTTTAAGATGAAACAATTATCTAAAACTATTATGTTGAACAGTTTAGTGAAATATTAAGAAATCAAGGTGATATTACTCCCTCAAAGTATAGGTTATTTCCTCTCGGATAGGTTCTGACCTTTACCTACTAATCTTTCCATATCTCCCTCATATGAATTCCAAATTAAGTTATTCCAGTGGCGAAAAATCCGTGATACATATAAAAGTAATTTTTATGTTAACCATTTATTTTAATTCCCTACAGAATGTTCCCAGAAATTAAAACACAGAAGCTATCCTAACATATTCTTGCCTGATTAACCATTTTCTGACCTTTGCTTACTAATCGAACCATATCTACCTCATATGGACTCCAAATGGAGTGATTCCAGTGGCTAAAAATCCGTGACACACATAGCTATAATACTTATGTTACCCATTTATTTTAATTCCCTACATAATATTCCCAGAAATTAAAATAGTGAAGCTATCCTAACATATTCCTCCCTGATTAACCATTTTCTAACCTTTGCTTACAAATCGGACCATATCTACCTCATATGAATTCTAAATTGAATGATTCTAGGGGCTAAAAATCCGTTGGACATAGATATACATTTTTTATGTTAACCATTTGTTTTGATTCCCTATATAATGTTCCCAGAAATTAAAACACCGATGCTATCCTAATATATTCTTCCCTGATTAACCAGTTTCTGACCTTTTCTTATTAATCAGACCATATCTATCTCATATCGACTCTAAATTGAGTATTTCAGTGGATAAAACTCCGTGACACATATATATATATATAATTCGTATGTTAACCATTTATTTTAATTCTCTATAGAAAATTCCCAAAAATTAAAACACAGAAGCTATCCTAACATGTTCTTCCCTGATTAACAATTTTCTGAACATGGTTTACTAATCAAACCATATCTACCTCATATGGACTCCAAATTGAGTGATTCCAGTGGTTCAAAATCCATGAGACATAGATATACATTTTTTATGTTAACCATTTCTTCAAATTCCTTACTGATTCTTCCCAAAATTTTAAAAACAGAAGCTTAAAATTTTGCCACTCATAGCCATACCTATGCAGAACTATTTACTCCAGCCTAAGTATTCAAACTTACATAATATGTAACATGATATAGCAACATCCATGACCAATCATCAAAGTTCTAAGATCAAAATCTCATATAAATATTATAAGTTTCAAAAGTTTTCTTCAAAAAAAAATATTGTTAAACTTTCCTGAAGTACTTAGTCCTTTAGAGTTCTCCTTCCTCTTTCTTCCTTTCTTCCTCTCCTCCTTTCCTTTCCTCACTCTACCTTGCTTCTATTTTTTTTCTCTCCCTCACTTGGACAAAATTCCCATGCTATAAGGGAGGGTTTTGCTTATATAGAATATCAAATAATTCACCTTTCATGATCATGGGTCTACCTTATCACAATTAGGTTACACTTGGTTGAATTTTTGGAAAACAAACAACTTATGTTCTTGTCTTCCTCTTCTTTAGTCAAGATATGCATAGGAAAAGGAGATTTTTATTTTGAAAATTATGATAATATGTTCTTAAGATATGGGACAAGGTCCTTTTGATTTAGTGATTCATTTTTTTTTCTTTTGTCTTAATCAAGTATGATAGGTTTTCCTTTTTAGGTGGCAAATTTCTAACCCTTGAATCTCCATTATTTGGTTGAAATTATTTGTGTGGGATAGGAATGTTTTGTCCTAATGCCTTATATTATCATACCACTTGCTAAAATTATGAGTGTAGGATATAGATATTTTGTCCTAAAGCCTTGTATTATCATACCACTTGCTAAAATTATGAATGTAGGATATCACACCACTTGCTAAATTTTTGTCTTAATGCCATATCATCTAATCTTGATTACACACTTTAATTTTATTTTTATTTTTATTTTTCCTCTTGGGTTTGGGCTCATTCTTGCCCATTTTCTTTACTTTGGTTAAAATTCTACCTATCACTTGCTAAAATTATGAGTGTAGGATATAGATGTTTTGTCCTAAAGCCTTGTATTATCATACCACTTGCTAAAATTATGAATGTAGGATATCACACCACTTGCTAAATTTTTGTCTTAATGCCATGTCATCTAATCTTGATTACACACTTTAATTTTATTTTTATTTTTATTTTTCCTCTTGGGTTTGGGCTCATTCTTGCCCATTTTCTTTACTTTGGTTAAAATTCTACCTACCACTTGCTAAAATTATGAGTGTAGGATATAGATGTTTTGTCCTAAAGCCTTGTATTATCATACCACTTGCTAAAATTATGAATGTAGGATATCACACCACTTGCTAAATTTTTGTCTTAATGCCATGTCATCTAATCTTGATTACACACTTTAATTTTATTTTTATTTTTATTTTTCCTCTTGGGTTTGGGCTCATTCTTGCCCATTTTCTTTACTTTGGTTAAAATTTTACCTTTCATAATGGGCTTGGTCACATTTTCATGATTTTTGGGCTACCGGTCCAATTTCTATATCCTAGTCCAAGTCTATGTTTTATTTCTTCATTGGGCTATCCTATTCGCTTGCTAAAAATTTATGTAAAGTAGAAAAACTCTATATGAAGTGTCCATAGGTGAAAACCCAATTTATGGGTGGAGATACTAAACTTAGTAACTTTTGCTCTTAAATGAGGAAAAATTACCCTAATCCGATCTTCTTGAAATTTTAAGACCTTTACCTACTTCACAAAAATTTATCTTCCTTACCTAAGAATTTCACCTTTCTTTAGCATGTTTATTTCTAATATTTCCTCTTAAGTTTTCTTTCTTTATCTATTCCATTAATATTAGAACATTTCTATACATACACGTAAGGTGAAGAATTTCTATGGATTATATTTTCTTAGATATCTAAAAATTGTCTAATAAATTTTATTTTTTTAATTAAATATTTATGTACCTTTATCAATAAAAGAAATGAAATTATGGATCTTTGAATACTTTTGTACTTTTATTAATACATGAAACAAAATTTGGGATGTTACATTTCTCTCCCCCTTAAAGAAATTTTGTCCTCAAAATTTCAAAAATTACCTAATAAGAACAATTTCAGATATTTCTTCCTCATGACTTCTTCTAGCTCCTAAGTTGCTTCTTCCAGAGTCAAACCTTCCCATAACACCTTAACTAGGGGAATAGTTTTGTTCTGCAATTGCTTCACGTCAGTGTCCAATATAGATGCTGGTACTAGCTGGTATGTCATGTTCTCCTTTATTTGGATTGGTTCATCTCGTATCACATGTAAGGAGTCTAGAAGATACTTCCAGAGCTGTGATACATGGAAAACATTATGCAAGTTTGACAAATTAGGTGGGAGAGCAACTTGATATGATGATGTCCCTACTTTCTTTAGAATTTGGTAGGGTCCCAAAAATCGTGGACTTTGCTTTCTTGTTTTGAGAGACCTACCAACTCCAGTAGTCGGGGAAAGTTTCAGAAATACATGGTCTCCTTCTTCAAACTCTAGAGGTCTATGTCTCTTATCGTAGTAACTCTTTTGCCGACTCTGAGCTGTAATTATTTTGTCTCGTATCATCCTGATTTGTTCAGTGATTTGTTGAACTAGATCAAGACCCAACAAGCTTTTTTCTCCTACCTCAAACCAATATAGTGGAGATCAGCACTTTCTACCGTATAAAGCTTCATAGGGGGTCATCTTAATACTAGAGTGATAGCTATTATTATAAGCAAACTCTACTAAAGGTAGGTACTTATCCCATCCTCTACCTTGCTTTATCACACAGGCCCTTAACATATCTTCTAAGGTTTGAATGGTTCATTCTGTCTGCCCATCAGTCTGAGGATGGTAGGTAGTACTAAACCGCAACTGAGTACCAAAAGCATCCTGCAATGCCTTCCAAAACCTCGATGTGAACCTCGAATCTCTATCAAAAACGATATTTAAGGGAATTCCATGCAGTCTAACTATTTCCTGGACGTACAATGGGGCTAATTTATACAGTGAATAGTTAATTTTTATGGACAAAAAGTGAGCAGATTTGGTTAATCTGTCAACTATTACCCACTGAAGTCTTAGGTAATTCCACAATAAAGTCCATTGAGATATTTTCCCATTTCCATTTAGGAATCTCAAGAGGTTGTAGAAATCTCGCTGACTTTTGATGCTCCACCTTCACCTTTTGACAAATGAGACATTTTTCCACAAACTCGGCAAAATTGAGGGAGATATGGACCGATTAGTAGAATCACTTAATTTTTAACCACTAGAATCACTTAATTTGGAATTGTTATGAGGGAGATATGGACCGATTAGTAGGCAGAGGTTAGAACCTATCCGAGAAGAAATAACCTGTACATTGAGGAAGTAATATCACCTTGATTTCTTAATATTTCGCTACACTGTTCAACATAATAGTTTTAGATAATTGTTTTATGTTGAAATTGACACCAAGATCACCTACATCTGAGTCAAATTGAGGGAGTTATGCTCTGATTAGTAAGAAAAGGTTAGATAGGATGAAAACCTGCATCAAGAAAATAAAGAAATAAAATTACTATTTAAAAAAGAAGATGAATCTTATAAATAAAAATAATAAATGACTAGTATATGCCATAGCGATTGCCATTGTATGAACTTCTTACCATCTTAAGTGTGAAATTTTGACATGGAAATATTTTATAAAGTGATATTTGAAATGGTTATGTTCGTGGCATGATTACCAATGATTTTTGGTAATAATTATATTTTGATGAACAGACTTGTTATTGAAAGCATATTTTTGGCTGTCATTGTGAAAAGAAAAGAAATGAGCACGATCACATGGCAATCCGTGTGGTGCATCAGTAGGAGACGCCCTACCAACGGTTATGATCATGTTAATGAGAAAAGAAAGAGAAAGTGGGCCATGTTGGACGGAGCAAGAAAAGCCCATACCGGAGAGTAGAAAATACTCACCCTGACCGGGGTAGCTTGATATAAGAATAAATTGATAGTCATCATATGATATTCTGATAATAGTTAATCTTGTCATACATGTCATTATTGTACGATTCTCATGTGCATAGATATAAGGCATTCATGTGACCAAAGATATTTACTGTAGTTTATAGAGCTGAGCATGACGTGATGAGTTATATTGATGATGATTTATTATTGAACTTACTGGGATTTAATTCTTACTATATTTCCATATCATGTTCAAAAAAGTAGTTATGCAGATTTTTCTATGGCTCTGGCTTTTAGTGCACGTTGGGTCGAGTACTTTATGTTGGGCAGATCCCAGAAGCAAATAAAATGTTTGTGGTCGAGTTGGCTTAGATCGCAGTGAAGCTGCAACCACCCGCACCGGTATCTCCGGAATTGGTCAACCAGAATAAATAAGATGTAGATTTTTATATGTTTGATATGTTGTACGTATATTTTGATTAATGACATGTATGTAAACTCTGTATTGTATAAATTAAATAAATGTTATTTTGAGTTAAGTTGTAACGAGGTAATAACTTCATGGTATTTTAAAAAAAAATTGATACTTAAATGGAGTTGTTACAGAGTGGCCCTTCTCTCTCTTGGCACACTCAAGGCTAATAAGGCTTCCTTTATCTGGTACCGACACAAGCCAACAACCTCATTTGGTCACCTTACTAATGTAAGGGTCATCACACGTCTTATATGTGTAACATCCCTAATTTTGTTTCTTTTATTAATAAAAGTACATAAATATTGAATTAAGAAAATAAAATTTATTAAACAAATTTTAGATATCTAAGAAAATATAAGCCTTAGAAATCTTCACCTTATGTGTATGCATAGAAAATGTTTCTAACATTAAGGGAATAGGTAAAGAGAGAATATCTAAGAGAAAAAAATTAGAAATAATATCCTAAAGAGAGGCGAAATTCTTGAGTAAGTATGATACATTTTTAGAAGTAAGTAAAGGTATTAAAATTTCAAGAAGATTGAATTCGGTTAATTTTTCCTAATTCAAAAACTATAGTTCCTAAGTTTAACATCTCTACCTATACATTGGGCTTTCACCTATGGATACTTCATATAGAGTTTTTCAATTCACATAAGGTTTTAGTAAGCCTAATGGATAGCCCAAACAAGAGATATAACATAGATTTGGACTAGGATATAGAGGTTGGACCAATAGTTTAAAAATCATGAAAATGTGACCAAACCCTCCATGAGAGGTAGAAATTTCAGCCAAAGCAAAGGAAATGGGTAAGAATTGTAACATCCCTAATTTCGTTTCTTTTATTAATAAAGGTACATAAATATTTAATTAAAAAATAAAACTTATTAAACAATTTTTCGATATATAAGAAAAAATATATATGCCTTAGAAATTCTTCACCTTATGTGTATACATAGAAAATGTTTCTAACATTAAGGGAATAGGTAAAGAGAGAAAACTTAATAGGAAAAATTAGAAATAATATATTAAAGAATGGCGAAATTCTTGGGTAAGGAAGATAAATTTTTGGTAGTAATTAAAGGTCTTAAAATTTTAAGAAGATTATATTTGGGTAATTTTTCCTAATTCAAGAGTTAGAGTTCCTAAGTTTCACATCTCCACCCATACATTGGGCCTTCACCTATAGACACTTCATAGAGTTTGTTTTTCCACTTCACATGAGTTTCTAGCAAGCCAATTGGATAGTCCAAGTAAGAGATATAACATAGACTTGGATTAGGATATAGAAGTTGGATCGATAGTCCAAAAATCATGAAAATGTGACCAAGCCCTCCATGAGATGTAGAATTTCATCCAAAGCAAAGGAAATGAGCAAGAATGAGCCCAAATCCAAGAATAAAAAATAAAAACCCTGTCATGAAATAGTAGTGTAATAAGAATCAAGATTAGGTCATATGGAATTAGGACAAAACATCTATATCTTACGCTAATAATTTCAGCAAGCTATGTGATGATATAGTAGGAATTAATACATGGCATTAGGACAAAAGATCTATTTCTTACACTAATAATTTCAGCAAGCCATGTGATGATATAGTAGGTAATAATACATGGCATTAGGACAAAATATCCTTATCCTACATAAATAATTTCAGCCAAGCAACGGAGACTCAAGGTTTGAAAATTTGCCACCTAGAAAGGCAAACCTATCATACTTGAGTGAGACAAAAGAAAAAAGAAATGAATCACTAAATCAAAAGGACCTTGTCCCTTATCTTAAGAACATTTTATCATCATTTTTAAATACAAATCTCCTTTTGTTATGCATATCTTGACTAAGAAAGAAGAAGACAAGAACATGAGTTGTCTTTCCCCAAAAAATAACCAAGTACATCCTAATTGTGATAAGGTAGACCCATGATTATGAGAGGTGAACCACTTGATAGTTTATTTAAGCAAAACTCACCATTATAATATTATAATTTCATCCAAGTGGGGGAGAGGAAAAGAGAGTAAGGAAGAAGAAGGAGAAGTCTAGAGGATTAAGTACTCAAGGTAAGTTACTTGAATCCATCTTTTCTCTTCATATTTGGGGTTCAAAACTCACTCTCCTTCTCTTATTTAAGTTACTTGAAAAGCTAAGGGAAGGAAGGAATCTTTCCAATTCCTTCAAGAGAAACAAGAAAAAGAATTCACTAAGTGAGCTAGGGAGATCTTTAGGTAGGTTTAACAATATCTCTTTTTGAATAAAATATTTGAAATTTGTAACAATTATATGAGATTTTGTTCCTAGAACTTTAATGAAATTTGCTACTTTGATGATTGGCCATGGAAGTTGCTATATCATGTTACATGTTGGTCTTGCATGTGATGGATGTTTGAATGCATATTTTGGTATTGAAATTTTCTTCTTAGGCATGACTATGGTTGGCGAACTTTTAAGGATTTTTGTACTACTATAATGCATATTGGGATGTGGTAAAAATGAATTGTGGTAAAAATAAATGGAAGATGTTTAGGTTGGTAAATTAAATATGGCCTTAAATGTAACATCCCGTAATTTTTAGATATTTTCCTTAGAAATTCTTCACCTTACATATATGCATAGAAATGTTCTAATATTAATGGAATAGGTAAAAAAGAAAACCTAAGAGGAAATATTAGAAATAAACATGCTAAAGAAAGGTGAAATTCTTAGGTAAGGAAGATAAATTTTTGTGAAGTAAAGAGCTTAAAATTTCAAGAAGATTGGATTAGGGTAATTTTTTCATAATTTAAGAGAAAAAGTTACTAAGTTTAGTATTTCCACCCATAAATTGGGCTTTCACCTATGGACACTTCATATAGAGTTTTTCTACTTCACATCAATTTTTAGCAAGCCAACAGGATAGCCCAATGAAGAAATAAAACATAGACTTGGACTAGGATATAGAAATTGGACCGATAGCCCAAAAATTATGAAAATGTGAGCAAGCCCATTATGAAAGGTAGAATTTTAAC
This sequence comes from Gleditsia sinensis, assembly GCA_037074535.1. Classification (NCBI taxonomy): domain Eukaryota; kingdom Viridiplantae; phylum Streptophyta; class Magnoliopsida; order Fabales; family Fabaceae; genus Gleditsia; species Gleditsia sinensis. The sequence continues at coordinate 67,200,385 of CM073470.1, read as the reverse complement.
CAAAGTAAAGAAAATGGGCAAGAATGAGCCCAAACCCAAGAGGAAAAATGAAAATAAAAATAAAAGTAAAGTAATGAGATAATGGTGTAATCAAGATTAGGTGACTTGGCATTAAGACAAAAATTTAGCAAGTGGTATGATAATACAAGACTTTAGGATAAAACATCAATATCCTATACTCATAATTTCAACCAAATAATGGAGGTTCAAGTGCTAGAAATTTGCCACTTAAAAAGGCAAATCTATCATACTTGATTAAGACAAAAGAAAAAGGAAATGAATCCCTAAATCAAAGGGATCTTGTCCCATATTTTAAGAACATATTATCATAATTTTCAAAATACAAATCTCTTTTTCCTATGCATATCTTGACTAAGGAAGAGGAAGACAAGAACATAAGTTGTTTGTTTTCCAAAAATTCAACCAAGTGTAATCTAATTGTGATAAGGTAGACCCATGATCATGAAAGGTAAATTATTTGAGGATCTATTTAAGCAAAACCCACCCTTACAACATGGGAATTTTCATCCAAGTGAGGGAGAGGAAAAATAGAAGTAAGGTAGAGTGAGGAAAGGAGAGGAAGAAAGGAAGAAAGAGGAAGGAGAAGTCTAGAGGACTAAGTGCTCTAGGTAAGTTTAACAATATTTCTTTTTGAAGAAAACTTTTGAACTTATAATATTTATATGAGATTTTGATCTTAGAACTTTGATGATTGGTCATGTATGTTGCTATATCATGTTATATATTGATCTTGGATGTGATGTATGTTTGAATACTTAGGCTGGTATAGAAAGTTCTGCATAGGTATAGCTATGGGTGGCAAAATTTTAAGCTTTTGTGTTTTAATTTCTGGAAATTATCTGTAGGGAATTAAAATAAATGGTTAACATACAAATTAAAGATATATGTGTTATGTATTTTTAGCCACTAGAATCATTTAATTTGAAGTCCATATGAGGAATATATGAGCCGATTAGTAATCAAAGTCAGAAAATGGTTCATTAGAGAAGAATATGTTAGGATAGCTTCTGTGTTTTAATTTCTGAGAATTATCTATAGGGAATTAAAATAAATGGTTAATATAAGAATTATAGATATATGTGTCACAGATATTTAACCACTGCAATCACTCAATTTGGAGTCCATATTGGATAGATATAATCTGATTAGTAAGCAGTGGTCAGAAAATGGTTCATCAGGGAAGAATATGTTAGGATAGCTTCTATGTTTTAATTTCTGGGAATTATCTGTAGGGAATTAAAATAAATGGTTAACATAAGAATTATAGATATATGTGTCACAGATTTGTAACTACTGGAATCACTCAATTTGGAGTCCATATGTGATAGATATGGTCTGATTAGTAAGCAGTGGTCAGAAAATGGTTCATCAGGGAAGAATATGTCAGGATAGCTTCTGTGTTTTAATTTTTGGGAATTATCTATAAAGAATTAAAATAAATGGTTAACATAAGAATTAAATATATATGTGTCGTGGATATTTAGCCACTGGAATCATTAAATTGAATTCCATATGAGGTATATATGATCCGAATAGTAAGCAAAGGTCAGAAAATGGTTAATCAGGGAAGAATATGTTAGGATAGCTTCTGTGTTTTAATTTCTGGGAATTATTTGTATGGAGTTAAAATAAATGGTTAACATAAGAATTATAGATACATGTTTCACGGATTTTTAGGCACTAGAATCACTTAATTTGGAGTCCATATGTGGTAGGTATAGTCCGATTAGTATGCAGTGGTCAGAAATTGATTAATCAAGGAAGAATATTTTAGGATAGCTTCTATGTTTTAATTTCTGGAAACATTCTGTAGGGAATTAAAATACAGGATTAACATAAAAATTATTGCAATATGTGTCAGGGATTTGTAGCCACTGGAATAAATTAATTTAGAATTTTTATGAGGGAGATATGGATAGATTAGTTGGTAGAGGTCAGAACCTATCCGAGAAGAAATAATCTGTACTTTGAGGAAGTTATGATCTGATTAGTAAGAGAATGTTAGATAGGATGAAAACCTGCATAAAAAAAAAAGAAATAAAATTAATATTTAAAAAAGAAGAAGAATCTTATAAATGAAAATAATAAATGACTAGTATATGTCATTGCCATTGCCATTGCCATTCCCATTGTATGAACTTCTTGCCATTTTAAGTGTGAAATTTTGACATGAAATATTTTATAAAATGATATTTGAAATGGTTATGTTCATGGCATGATTACTAATGATTTTTGGTAATAATTATATTTTGATGAACATACTTGTTATTGAAAGCATATTTTTGGCTATTATTATGAAAAGAAAAGAAATGAACACGGTCACATGGCAATCCGTGTGGTGTACTAGTAGGGGACGCCCTACCAACGGTTATGATTATGATTATGAGAAAAGAAAGAGAAAGTGTGAAAAGTCGAACAGAGCGAGAAAAACCCGTACCGGAGAGTAGAGGATACTGACCATGACCAGGGTAGTTTGAAATGAGAATAAGTTGATAGCCATCATATGATATTTTAAAAATAGTTAATCTTGTCATACATATCATTACTATATGATTCTTATGTGCATAGATATAATGCATTCATGTGACCAAAGATATTTTCTGTAGTTTATACAGATGAACATGATGTGATGAGCTATATTGATGATGATTTATTGTAAACTTACTGGGATTTAATTCTCACTATATTTTCATATCATGTTTAGAAAATTAGTTATGCAGTTTTTTTTCTATGGCTCTGGCTTTTAGTGCACATTGGATCGAGTTACTTTATGTTGGGCAGATCTCATAATCGAATAAGATGTTTGTGGTCGAGTTGGCTCAGATCCCGGTGAAGGTGCAACCACTCGCACCTGTATCTCCGGAATTGGTCAACCAAAATAAACAAGATGTAAATATCTATGTGTTTGATATGTTGTATGTATGTTGTGATTAGTGATGTGTATGTGAACTCAATATTGTATAATAATAAAGAAAAAAAAGGTTGTTACTTTAAACACCTTGGGGAAGACCATGAGAAATTTCTGTTGAGAAACACCCTTAGTGATGCATGATTTGATTCTGTTTTTCTTTTGAATTGGATGATGGAATATGTGAAATTCAGTAAGAAATATAATTAAATGTTGAGATGAGTAATTCTATGGTAAGGTGGAAATTTGGAAGAAAAATGGAAGAGGACTTAATAAAAGGATGAACTAGAACTTTAGGAAAGGCTAGGCAAAAAAAAAACTGGATTTAAAAGTAACGAGGGAAGCTTCTGTTTTTGAAATTCTGAGAAGTATCGGTTAGGAATTAAAAAAAATGCTTAACATAGAAAATGTAGATATATTCTCACATATTTTTGTCCTCTGGAATCAACCAATTTGGAGTTAAAATGAGGGAGATATGGTCCAATTAGTAAGCAGTTGTCAAAAAATAGTTAACCAAGGAAGAATCTATCAGGTAAGCTTCTATGTTTAAATTTCTGAGAAAATCTATAGGGAACTAAAAAAAATAGTTAACATGAAATATATATATATATATATATATATATATATATATATATATATATATATATATATATATATATATATATATATATATATATATATATGTCTTACGAATTTTTAGCCACTGGAATCATTCAATTTAGAATCCATATTAGGAATATATGGTCAAAGCAGTGGTCAAAAACTAGTTAATCAGAAAAGAATATGTTAGATAAGCTTCTGTGTTTGAATTTATAGGAAGCATTTGTAGGGAATTAAAAGAAATTTTTAACATGACAAATATTGATATACGACTCACGAATTTTTACCCATTGGAACTGCCCAATTTAGAGTGCATAGGAGAGAGATATGATCAGATTAGTAAGTAGAGGTCAGAACCTATTCCGAAAGAAATAACTTTGAATTTGAGGGAGTAATAACTCTAAGATTTCTTATGATTTCACTAAATTATTCAATATAAGGGTTTTAGAGGTTTGTTTTAGCTTTAAATGGACATAAAGATCACCTTAATCAGAGATAAAATAAGGGAGTTAATCTTTAATTAGTGAGAGATAAAAATAAAATTTAAGAAAGAAGAATCTTACAAATGAAAATAATAAATTACTAATGTATGGCCTAGCCATTGCTATTGTATGAACTCCTTCCCATCTTAAGTGTCTAATTTTAACATGAAAATATTTTATAAAGTGATATTTAAAAATGATTATGTTCATGGCATGAATACCGCCTTAAACACTTAAAAGAAGACTATGAGAAATTTATGTTGGGAAACACCCTTAATAATACATGATTTGATTTCTCTTTTCTTGAGATGAGGATGATGGAATATGTTAAATTAAGTGTAAGGAATCTAAGTAAAATGTTGAAATGAGTAATCTTATGGTTAGAAGTAAATTAGGAAGAAAATGGATAAGGACATAATAAAATGATGAACTAGAACCTTAGGAAGGGTTTGATTTGAAAATTGGATTTCGGAGTAACCAGCAAAGCTTCTATTTTTAAATTTTTGGGCAAAATATGTAGGAAATTAAAGCAAATTTTTAACATAAAAAATATAGATATATGTCTCACGGATCTATAAGCTCTAAAATAACTTAATTCGGAGTCCATATAAGGGAGATATGGTTGATTAATGAGTAAAGGTCTGAATCAGTCTAGAATTCAGGGTGGTAATTATAAGCGTTTCTGTTTTTTATTTTCTAGGATAATTCATAAGGAATATGAAGAAATGATAAACATAAAGTTGTAGATAATTGTATGGGTGTACAAAACCGATCCAAACCGATTAAATTGAACCAAATCGAAGTAAAACCGAAGAAAACCGATTATAAATCGTTTTTTTTAAAACCGATTAGTTCGATTCAGTTTAAAAAAATTTGAACAGAACCAAACCAATTAAAATATTATATTATATTATTATTATAATATATATATATATATATATATATATATATTTAAATTATTAAAATATTGATGTTTAGAGATAACCCTGCTTCTCCCACCTTTGCCAAAGTACTATAGAGCATCATTATCTCTGCTTCTCTAACCTCGAGCCATGTGCTAGGCTACTCAGAGGTGACTTAATTTTTTTTTGCCAGCCTTTTATTCAAGAAGCTCCAATATTGAATTTAAATTTAAAAATGATTTTCAGTAGAATCAACAATTTCATTGTGTTGCACTTTCTTTTTAATATTGATTTTTTTCTTCCAGCCTGTAATAACATGTTCAATTGCTTTTATTACTCCTCGTGGCACGTGAGACACCCATTTGGTTTGGCCCATCACTCCATCAGTCATCAATGCTATTATTTACTTCTTGAAAAGTTAATTTAATAAAAAATTAAAACCTTACATTTAATCCTTTCACATTGATTTGCTTCACACCCGGCTTATGCTAATTTCTTCTCCATCTCAGTAGAATGCAGCTTCTGCCCAAGCAGACAAGCAAGTAGATGATCAACAAGCAACAAGCAGACAAGGCATCCATACTCGTCGGCCGTCCGGTCACTGCTCCAAGCCGATGTAAAAGATTTAACAACGGTTGATAAGTAGATTTCGATTCTCTTTACTTCTACCGTACCTCTGGTTTTCTTCATCAGCTCACTCCTTCTTATTGTGACTAGCGACAAGATCATGCAATAAAATCAAACACTGGCCACCAAAAAAAATCGATCACCTAAACTAAACCAAACCAATGTTACATAAGTTCGGTTTGATTCGGTTTTATAAATTTCAACCAACCGAATAGGTCATTTTTTCACAAAAAATTTGTCATTGGTTCAGTTTGGTCCAGCCTCTAAAACCGACCGACGGAACCTATGAACACCCCTAGATACTTGTCTTAGATTTTTATAGGCTTTGGAATCAACTCAATTGGAGTTCGTATAAGGGAGATATAATTGAATAAGTGAGAAAATGTCACAAAATATAACCTGACCGTATTTTGGGTTGCTTCAGCACAGGTAGGTGACTTTTAGGGCTATTTTTTAGTACATTTGAAGTATTTTTCAAGCATGACCGTGTCTTGGAATAGGGTCAGACTGTATTGGGAGCTGGTAAACCATATTTTCAATATTTTTCTACCCTAAAAGAACCTTATTAACTATAGGGTAATAATAAAAACCAAATTGGAGAAAAATGCCCTATAAAATTTATAAGAACATGTGTTGGAAATGATATAAGTAGGAGGAAAGTAACTAGAGAACAAGCATAAAGAAAATAAAAATATGAAAATAATATTTAAGAAAGAAGAAGAATCTTATAAATGGAAATAACAAATGACTAGTGTATGCCTTAGCCAATGCCATTGCATGAACTCCTTACCATCTTAAGTGTGCAATTTTGACATGGAAATATTTTATAAAGTGATATTCAAAAATGGTTATGATCATTGCATGATTTCTGTCACGCCCCTAATTTTAGGGCACGTGAAACACGTATATCATGAACATATATTTTCCATAAACATGATTATCTCAATCCTTTATCAAGGAAACATATACATATAGGTTTTCCCATACAGATACCATATACAAACCAAATACATATACATCAGAGTACAGCAGAAGCAGGGATCCTGCCTGTGACGTTTAGAGCAACTCTAGAGTACAAATATTTTACAAATATAAAACATTGAGAGCCTAGAAACAATGTAGGCTCACCACTGAAGTACGACCTCTAGTCGATCACTTGGCTGTTGGACCAAACTCTATGTCTTTATTTGAAAAATAGATCCACATCGTGTAGTGAGTTTTACAACTCAGTGAGCAGATAATACCTCCTATGACCTCTTAGGTCAACATATGGATGTACTCATATAATAAATTTATGTTATCAAAAATTACATTTCAGAAGTACATCCACATGGGACCCGCATTTTCAAATATTCTCTATTCAAAAATCATAATCAGGTCTTTCAAACCATAAGTGGTACTGTATACACAATGCTCATGTCAAGTTCAAATTCATATTCAATACTGTAAAATCATTAATCAAATTATGCTATGCATCAAAACATTTCTCATAAAATATTCGGAGGATCCCATATCAGAACCACCATACCAGAGTTTGACCCCTTCCGTACTTTGGTGGTATAGGATTTGCCTAAACTCAGCATCCCGCTGAGGTTTGCCCTACTACCATTCAAGAGGACACGTGAAGGGACTCTGTATGGGTCTTTCCCAAGCACACAGCAAGGGAAGGCAAAATAACATCTCATATAGCTGGCATCTCGCCCATATATAGGAGGCATTCCGCTCTCCTTCACATATAATCTCCCGTGTGTTGGCCCTCACACGAGGCTAGCACCATCTCCCCTGCTAGCTGAGGCAATCAAGGTGCGCACCAAGGCTAACATCACTTGCTGTTAGTAGACAGTGTTTCCAATAGGATTCCTCCACAGAAAATACCACATGCACATATGCCATATAATCCAGTATAAATTCTCAATATAATACAGACTTTCAGTCTCAAAATACTCATATGTCAAAACTTCCCATTCAGGGGAAACATGTATACATGCCCATATCCAAGGCAAACATATCACTGTAAAAACAATGTCACATGTATAACATACTTTCTTTGACATGTAATGCGAAATACATGTAAAAATCACATGTTCAATGTATTTCAAAATTCATCTGTTATAAATTACCCATTCAGGGTTTATCACATATATATGCCCTTTCTCTAGGCAATCATATATCTCTATAAATCAATGTCACGTATATAAATATTCACTTTATCATTTAATGAGAAATACATGTAAAATCATATACACCATGAGTTCATAAATCCATTTTCAAAACTATACTCTTCTTGAACTGTATTTCAAAATGTAAGCATATAAGATCATTTTAATGCATTTCAGAAACATATCACAGTGTGTATATCTCATAAACATAATCATATACATATTCAAGTATCAAGAAGAGTATAGGCAAGTCATAGGAAGAATCATCTACTCACAGGTAAGGGCTCCAGATTGGACAGCCCTAAAATCCTCGTTTCTAGTCTGAATTTGACCAAATAAGCTTCAAAAACGTATCCGGAGGGTCCAAAAACCTTAAATGAGTTCGGGGACTGTTCACCGCCAGAAACACTATTCACTGTCACTATTCATCGTCGAAATTACTATTCATCCGCTACTATTCATGCCGGAAATTACTATTCACCGCCACATAAAAAGTTACCAAATGACTGAAAAAATTACATATCCTAATGTTTATTAAGCTTCTGAACCCATCTACGGTGTCAGATTTCTAATTTGAAGTCTCTAAGTAAGTTTCAGAAGTTACCTTTTCACACGATTTTCTACTTCAGATCTACAGCGATTCAACGGTGAATTTGAAAAACTGATCGGTCAGAACTGAAGTATTCTTCGTCCTGAATCCAGAATTACCCTCAGTTTTTAGATCGGAAGCCTATAGGCACTCTAGATCGAGAGATAAACTTGGAGGTTACTATTCACTCACTAACTATTCACTTTCTTCCTGAAATTCGTCGATGGCTCAACCGGTTTCTTCTTCCTTAAATCTTTTTTTTTTCTTTTTTTTTAATATAATAATAATTATTAAATAATTAATAATATGATTTTCTTTATATAAATTCATATAAATTCCGTTTTTCATCATAAAATATCCCAAAAATTTCTAAAAATTTCCATTCTCATAATTCTTTAGTTAAACTCTTAAATCATAATTTTTTTTTGATAAAAATCTCAATAAAACGAATTATAAAATAAATATCTTTATACGTAATAAAAGAAAGAATATTTCTAAAAATATGCCAATAATTTATTAGAGGCCGGTATAATTATTCGAAACAACACAATAATTATTTTACTTAAAAGTATACTTAATTTTAGCAAAACATAATCATTTTTAAGCAAATAAAAATATATTTGCTTATAACCAAATTCTATCATTTAAAAATAAAGATTACACGCCAAAATTTAAAGGCTCATATTTTCTTTTGTAAATCCATATAAAACTTATTTTCACTGGTTCTTATCTCTATTTTCGAAATTCTTTCTTTTATTCCAAAATTTTCTTTAATTGGAATTTTTATTAAATTTTACGGTTATTACATTTTTCCCCCCTTAAAGAAATTCGGTCCCCGAATTTCATCACCATAGTTGTAGATAAATATTAACCTCATTGTTCAAATACATGCATATATCTAGCGTGTATATCTTACTCTCTTTCCTAAGTAACTTCCTCATAAGAGTGATTTTCCATGTCACTTTCACTGTAGGTATTTTCTTTTGACCATAACTTCTTTACTTGCTTGTCTACTATTGCTACTGGTTGTTCGTCATAGGTTAAATTTTCCTGTTACTGAATATGTGGACACTGTATAACATGTGTAGGATCCGGTAAATATTTTCATATCATAGACACATGAAAGGCTGGATGAACATTACCCAATTCAGGAGGTAAAGTCCAATGATAAGTTACCGAATCGATCTTATCAAGGATTTCAAATGGTTCTATATACCAAGGGTGTAACTTTCTTTTCTTTCCAAATCTCATTACCTTTTTCATTGGTGAGTCCTTTAAAAATATGTGGTCACCAACTGATACTTTCTAGTGCTCAACATTCATGATCCTTATAAACTTTTGACCGGTATTGAGTTGCTTGTATTTCTTTTCTAATCAATTTCACTTCATACAAAGTACTCAACAAATTATGTATATACAAATAAGGAATTCTTAAACCATTATATATCTCATTCCTTTATATCCTTAAGCTTGCATGCATATATCTATAAGTCGATATTAAGAACCGTACACATAGAAGAACATATTCACATCCGTATTGGATAACTATCTTTTCTTATTTCAGATTTCTATCAAGTCATCTTTAATTCTCACTTGTCAACATCATCTCATGAATATCATCACCTTAATCTATCATCTTTTTTTTTAATCATAAAATCCATTAGTCAATATGTTAAACATACATAGTAATAAATCTACTAAACCTTTTATAACGTTTATGTACCATTGGTACATGTCTAAAAATTCCAACTTACCTTATCATAATAACTTTATACCCTCTTATTAATATCAATGAATTCATTATCAAAAATTTCAAGTCTTTCTATCATATGTAGAAACGTCTCATTCTAGTTCCTATCAATTTCATTCAATTAGCCCATTCATTTTAAGAAGACTTTCTTCAACAATCATTCACACATAATTTTTTTTTTCAATCTTAATATAATTCACATTCTTGATTCTATACTCAACTTAACATGGTATAAATCTTTAAAAAAAATATCTTGATCACTATATACACTATTTTTTTAACATGGTTCTCAAAATATTCACCATCTTTCCAAATTGAAAACTCAAGGTTAATTTGAATCCTACTTCCCATATTTTATTCTTCAAGAACTTCAATTCCACTAATTCACTTTATTACATTCTTCAAAGCACCACAAGGCCATCATCTGTTTTTTTTTCCTTTCGCCTAAAATCTTTATACAGTTTGGTGTCCAAACTCACTATTTTAAGTTATAACTAGTTTAATATCCAACTTCCTCCAAGATTTACTCCATTAATCACTTCCAAAAATTTTGAAATCACAAATTTCCTTATTTTGTCTTACCTATACTCAAGTAAACCCAATATGGTCAAATTTCCCTCTTATGACACTTTCCCATTAATAGCCAATCCTTAAGTAAATTTTAACATATCTCACTTTTACTATTCATAACATGTCTGCTATTTACCCATTTCAATTCACTTCTCACACATTTATACATTTTAGTGACATACTATCCAACTCTCAAACATAATCCAAGTCACAATCTTGACATACGAGAATAGTCATTTACTCACTCACCTATTAGGAAACCTACGGTATTTCATGTAAAACCTCAAATAGTGTCATTTGTATATTGTCTTGGTTGCTATTCATTTGTCTAAAACTCTTTCCAAAAACAATCTGTGAATTGTGGTTCTTGATCAGAAATATTTGATATCAGTATCTCATGAAGTCTCACTATTTTATTTAAATACAAATTTGCATACTGAACTATTTTTTTATGTAATTTTCACTGTGTTGATTTAGTCAACCTATCAATGATCACTTAAGTCAAACCCTTTTTGATGTCTGCGGTAACCTTGTAACAAAATCTATAATCATTCTCTTTCCTTTCTATTCAGGTATTTCTATTTGTTGATGTAATCCTACAGGTCTTTGATGTTCTGCTTTTACTTGCTGGCAATTTAAATATCGAAAGACATAATCAGCTATATCTTTCTTCATATCATCCCTCCAATAAATTTTTTTTTAGATCCTTATACATTTTTATTACCCCAAGATGAATGGTATATATATGAATCTATGAGCTTCCTCTAAAATCTCTTTTTTTAAGTTTTTGTTTATTAGTCTCAGGATTCCTTTGAAGCTTATAGTAAATTTAATATCACTTCCATTATTCACCTCTTAAATTTTCTTACATATTTAGGCATCATCTTCCTGCGCCTTTTTCACCTGTTCAACTAAAGACGATTCAATCTATACATGGCCAATAGTATCCAGGTTCTTTTACTTCTAATAATATCCCATAACTTTTCAACTTAATGCATCAGCCACTACATTGGCCTTACATAGATGATATAATATTGTACGATTATAATCTTTTAGTAATTTTATTTATCATCTTATCTCAAGTTAAAATCTTTTTGTTGGAAATATATTTGAGACTTTTATGATCTGTATAGATTTTACATGTCTCACCATACAAATAATGCCTCCAAACTTTAAGGGCAAAACCACTGCTGTTATTTCCCAAATCATAAGTCAGATAATTTTGCTCATATGGCTTAAGCTGTCTAGATGCATATGCAATGACTTGGCCATATTGCATCAACATACACCTTAACCCAATTCTAGATGAATCACAATATACTGTGTATCCTTCGATATCTAAAGAAATAGACAATACTGGCGCCGTAATTAAATATTTTCTTGAATTTTTTTTTTTGAAAATTTCTTTCATATTCATCTGACCAGTCAAATTTTATTTCTTTCCTTGGCAACATCATCAAAGGAACAACAAATGTTTGAAAAATCTTTAACGAGTCTATGGTAATAACTTGTTAGATCAAGAAAACTATGGATCTCTATAATTATGGTACAGTGTGGCCATTGTTGCACCACTTTTACCGTGTTAGAATCAACTTAAATATCTTCCTTTGTAACCACATGTCTTAGGAAAAATAACACTATTAAGGCAAAATTCACATTATGAAAATTTAGCATACAACTGGTATTCTCTTAGGATTTACAAAGCTATCCTTAAATGTCCCCATGCTTATCAAAACTCTTTGATTATACCCAAATATCATCTATGAATACAATAATAAATTGCTCCAAGAAATGTTCTAATTACTCTATTCATCAAATCTATGAATGCAACTGGGGCATTTGTTAGACTAAATGACATCACCAAGAACTCATAATGCCATAACGAGTCCTAAAAGAAAATTTTCAAATATCCTCTTCCCTTATCCTCAATTGATGAGATCTAGATATCAAATCCATTCAATTTTTTTTTTAAATGATGAGCACCTTGTAGCTGGTCAAACATATCATCTATATGAGGTAATGAGTATTTATTTCATATTGTCACTTTATTGAACTGTCTATAATCTATACATATTCATAATGATCCATCTTTTTTTTCACAGATAGAACTGGGGCACTCCAAGTAAAAGTACTAGGGTATATAAATCCCTTGTATAACAAGTATTTCAACTGATCCTTCAATTCTTTGAGTTCATTCGGTGCCATTCTATATAGAGGTATAGACACTGGTTGTGTTCTAGGAAGTAAATCAATACCAAATTATATTTTACATTTCGAGGTAATCCTGGCAATTCTTCAGGAATTACATCAGAAAATTCTTTAACCACTGGAACATATACTTTATATCAACATCTCTTACCACTGTCAAATATTCTTAGCATCGTTTTGTAATATACATCGTTTTGTAATAACCTATAGACTGCTAAAACAAATATTTGATTACTGGATACTTCTCTTCGTATCAAGAAAGAAGAATTATCAAGAATATTGAATTTAATCATCTTATAATGACGTTCTAAAATGACATGACATAATGCCAACTAATCCATTCTCAATATCACATCAAAGTCTATCATATCTAGACAGCCAGGTACATCGAATGTCACATTCAGAAACCACCATATTTGGTATTTGTATCAATTCTTTAAATTCTCTGAGATGCCTATCACTTTCACTTTCAAGCTGTAATTGATCCATAGATATCTCTTAAGATATCACAATAATCAATCCATCTTATACTATAAACTTTAACAACTTAGAATAGAAAGGAATTTGAAACCCTATAGAATCCCTTAGCAGCACCTGAAATATAAATATGTCCGGCTCATATCGATACTAAAGGTTCTACTAAAGAATCCTTTGCTCTGATAGCCACAGGGAAACCTATTGCTCTGATACCAACTTGTCACGTCCCTAATTTTAGGGCACGTGAAACACGTATATCATGAACATATATTTTCCATAAACATGATTATCTCAATCCTTTATCAAGGAAACAGATACATATAGGTTTTCCCATACAGATACCATATACAAACCAAATACATATACATCAGAGTACAGCAGAAGCAGGGATCCTGCCTGTGACGTTCAGAGCAACTCTAGAGTACAAATATTTTACAAATATAAAACATTGAGAGCCTAGAAACAATGTAGGCTCACCACTGAAGTAAAACCTCTAGTCGATCACTTGGCTGTTGGACCAAACTCTATATCTTTATCTGAAAAATAGATCCACATCGTGTAGTGAGTTTTACAACTCAGTGAGCAGATAATACCTCCTATGACCTCTTAGGTCAACATATGGATGTACTCATATAATAAATTTATGTTATCAAAAATTACATTTCAGAAGTACATCCACATGGGACCCGCATTTTCAAATATTCTCTATTCAAAAATCATAATCAGGTCTTTCAAACCATAAGTGGTACTATATACACAATGCTCATGTCAAGTTCAAATTCATATTCAATACTGTAAAATCATTAATCAAATTATGCTATGCATCAAAACATTTCTCATAAAATATTCGGAGGATCCCATATCAGAACCACCATACTAGAGTTTGAGCCCTTCCGTACTTTGGTGGTATAGGATTTGCCTAAACTCAGCATCCCGCTGAGGTTTGCCCTACTACCATTCAAGAGGACACGCGAAGGGACTCTGTATGGGTCTTTCCCAAGCGCACAGCAAGGGAAGACAAAATAACATCTCATATAGCTGGCATCTCGCCCATATATAGGAGGCATTCCGCTCTCCTTCACATATAATCTCCCGTGTGTTGGCCCTCACACGAGGCTAGCACCACCTCCCCTGCTAGCTGAGGCAATCAAGGTGCGCACCAAGGCTAACATCACCTGCTGTTAGCAGACAGTGTTTCCAATAGGATTCCTCCACAGAAAATACCACATGCACATATGCCATATAATCCAGTATAAATTCTCAATATAATACAGACTTTCAGTCTCAAAATACTCATATGTCAAAACTTCCCATTCAGGGGAAACATGTATACATGCCCATATCCAAGGCAAACATATCACTGTAAAAACAATGTCACATGTATAACATACTTTCTTTGACATGTAATGCGAAATACATGTAAAAATCACATGTTCAATGTATTTCAAAATTCATCTGTTATAAATTACCCATTCAGGGTTTATCACATATATATGCCCTTTCTCTAGGCAATCATATATCTCTATAAATCAATGTCATATATATAAATATTCACTTTATCATTTAATGAGAAATACATGTAAAATCATATACACTATGAGTTCATAAATCCATTTTCAAAACTATACTCTTCTTGAACTATATTTCAAAATGTAAGCATATCAGATCATTTTAATGCATTTCAGAAACATATCACAGTGTGTATATCTCATAAACATAATCATATACATATTCAAGTATCAAGAAGAGTATAGACAAGTCATAGGAAGAATCATCTACTCACAGGTAAGGGCTCCAAATTGGACAGCCCTAAAATCCTCGTTTCTAGTCTGAATTTGACCAAATAAGCTTCAAAAACGTATCCGGAGGGTCCAAAAACCTTAAACGAGCTCGGGACTGTTCATCGCCGGAAACACTATTCACTATCACTATTCATCGTCGAAATTACTATTCATTCGCTACTATTCATACCAGAAATTACTATTCACCGCCACATAAAAAGTTACCAAATGACTGAAAAAATTACATATCCTAATGTTTAACAAACTTCTGAACCCATCTACGGTGTCAGATTTCTAATTTGAGGTCTCTAAGTAAGAGTTTCAGAAGTTACCTTTTACCACGATTTTCTACTTCAGATCTACAGCGATTCAACGGTGAATTTGAAAAACTGATCGGTCAGAACTAAAGTATTCTTCGTCCTGAATCCAGAAATACCCTCAGTTTTTAGATCGGAAGCCTATAGGCACTCCAGATCGAGAGATAAACTTGGAGGTTACTATTCACTCACTCACTATTCACTTTCTTCCTGAAATTCGTCGATGGCTCAACCGGTTTCTTCTTCCTTAAATCATTTTTTTTCTTTTTTTTAATATAATAATAATTATTAAATAATTAATAATATGATTTTCTTTATATAAATTCATATAAATTCCGTTTTTCATCATAAAATATCCCAAAAATTTCTACAAATTCCCATTCTCATAATTCTTTAGTTAAACTCTTAAATCATAATTTTTCTTGATAAAAATCTCAATAAAACGAATTATAAAATAAATATCTTTATACGTAATAAAAGAAAGAATATTTCTAAAAATATGCCAATAATTCATTAGAGGCCGGTATAATTATTCGAAACAACACAATAATTATTTTACTTAAAAGTATACTTAATTTTAGCAAAACATAATCATTTTTAAGCAAATAAAAATATATTTGCTTATAACCAAATTCTATCATTTAAAAATAAAGATTACACGCCAAAATTTAAAGGCTCATATTTTCTTTTGTAAATCCATATCAAACTTATTTTCACTGGTTCTTATCTCTATTTTCGAAATTCTTTCTTTTATTCCAAAATTTTCTTTAATTGGAATTTTCGTTAAATTTTACGGTTATTACAATTTCATTTTACAAATTATTTTTGGTAATGATTATGCTTTGATGATAAATTATGGTATGTGAGTATAATGAACATACTTGTTATTGAAATCATATTTTTGGCTATTAATGTGAAAAGAAAAGAGACAAGCAAGGTCACATGGCGGTCTGTGTGGTGCACCAGTAGGGGACGCCCTACTCATGGCTATGATTATTCTAATTAGAAAAGAAAGGGAAAGTGTGCCATGTCAGACAGAGTGAGAAAAACCTATATCAGAGAGTAGAAAGTACTCACCCTGACTAAGGTAGCTTGATATGAAAATAAGTTGATAGCCATTATATGATATTCTGATAATAGTTATTCATGCAATATATGCCATTGTTGTATGATTTTCATATGCATAGATAAAGTGCATTCATGTGACCTAAGGTATTTGTTGTAGTATATACAGATGAACTTGACATGATGAGCTATATTGATGATAATTATGATTTGTTGTTGAACCTACTGGGATTTAATTCTCACTATATTTTCATATCATGTTCAGAAGACTAAATATGCAAATTAGGATTAAGGAGGAGGATGTACCAAAAATAGCCTTTAGGACTAGGTATGGGCACTATGAGTTTCTCGTAATGCCCTTTGAGTTGACAAATGCACCTGTAATTTTCATCGATTACATGAATCACATTTTTTGACCTTACCAAGATCAATTTGTGGTCGTGTTCATTGATGACATCTTAATAATAATTTTATTTTTTTAATGGTATTTTTGTCTTTTTAACAGTTTTTATTCCATTATATTCCATTGCCCTACCAAACATAATTTTAATCACAACATTCCATTCCATTCCATTTGAATCTATTCCATTCCAATCCATTCTCAATTCTCATTCCCATTCTCTTCGTTGCCACCAACCAAACAAGACCTTAGAGAAGTGTGGATTTTGGTTGATAGAGGTGTAGTTTCTCGGACATGTCATCTCCAATAAAATGGTAGCTGTAGGTTCTAGTAAGGCAAAAACAGTGATTCAGTGGGAAAGATCAAAGACAGTTACAAAAGTCAGAAGTTTCTTGGGTTTGGTAGGATACTACAGGAGGTTTATACAAAAAATTTCTCGTATAGCTTTGCCTTTGACTAAATTGACCAGGAAGGGAAGTCTTTTCAAATGAACTGATCAATGTGAAGCTAGTTTCTAGGAGCTTAAGACAAGATTGACCACTTCTCCTATTTTAATTATTCCAGACCCCATAAGACATTTTGAAGAGTATAACAATGCTTCAAAGAAAGGGTTGTGGTGTGTGTTGATGCAAGACAAAAGAGTAGTTGCTTACGCCTCTTGGCCACTAAGACCCCATGAAGAAAATTATCCAACCCATGATCTTGAATTGGCAGCGGTGGTGTTTGCCTTAAAGATTTGGCGACACTATTTATACGGGGCAACATTTGAAGTATACTATGATCATAAGAATCTTAGGTACATTTTTTATATCAGAATGAGTTAAATATGAGGCAACGAAGATGGGTAGAATTTCTCAATGACTATAAGTTTGAAATGAAGTATCATCCAAGAAAGGCGAATGTTGTAGCTGATGCCTTGAGTTCGAAATCTTAGCATATGGGTTAGATGATAGTGTATGAGATGCAGATAGTAGAAGAGTTTTAAAATTTAAAGCTGGTCACTACTCTTACCCCAAAGGAGCTAATCATCAATGGATTGAGTATAGAGTGTGATCTTAGAGCCAAGACTAAAGAGGCTCAAGCTTACGACCAATACTTATAGGATCACAAAGAATAAGATATTTTTCTATCTTGGAAGATGGAGTAATCATATATCAAGAAAGGGTTTGTGTCCCTCAAGAACGAAAGTTGAGGACTGAGATCCTACAGGAAGCACATCAGAGTAAGTACATAGTCCATCTTAGATCCACTAAAATGTATCAAGACATAAAAAAGATGTACTAATGGCCAGAGATGAAAAAGGACATTAATGAGTTTGTGGCGAAATGTTTAATTTATCAGAAGGTGAAGGTAGAATATCAAAAGCCAACAGGATTTCTACAACCTCTTGAGATCCCTAAATGGAAATAGGGCAGTATTTCGATGGACTTTGTTGTGGGCTTACCTAATACTTCAGTTGGATATGACTCTATCTGGGTAATAGTAGACAGATTAACCAAATATACTCACTTTCTACCCATAAAGATTAACTATTCATTAGATAAATTGGCCTAGTTGTACGTCTAGAAAATAGTTAGACTGCATGGAATTCTCTTAAATATCATTTTTGAAAGAGATCTGAGGTTCACATCAAGGTTCTGGAAGGTGTTACATGAAGCTTTTGGAACCCAGTTGCGATTCAGTATTACCTACCATCCTCAGACTGATAGGTAGACAGAACAGACTATTCAAACCCTAGAAGATTTTTTGAGGGCCTATGTGATAGAGCAAGGTAAAGGATGGGATAAGTACCTACCTTTAGTTGAGTTTGCTTATAATAATAGCTATCACTCTAGTATTAAGATAGAACCCTACAAAGCTTTATACGATAAGAAGTGCCGATCTCCACTATGTTAGTTTGTGGTAGGAGAAAAGAACTTGCTTGGTCCTGACCTAGTTCAACAAACCACTGAGCAAATCAAGATGATATTGAGACAAAATACTTACAGCTCAGAGTTGGCAAAAGAGTTATTATAATAAGAGACATAGACCTTTGGAGTTTGAGGAAGGAGACCATGTATTTCTGAAGCTTTCCCCAACTACTGGAGTTGGAAGGTCTCTCAAGACCAAAAAGCTAAGTTACCCTTCCTCACATATAATACGAGATGAACCAATCCAAATAAAGGAGAACATGACATACCGCTAGTACTAGCGTCCATATTGACACCGACGTGAAGTAATTGAGGAATAAAACCATTCCCCTAGTTAATGTAACAACCCTAAGATTTAGTAATTTTCATTTATATATGAATTATTTAAAGAAATAATGGAGAAGGGATGTAATTGAAAGATTTTAACGATTAAAATGAAAAATTATTAATATTTTTGGGGTCAAATTATAATTTCCTAAAAGTTTAGGGATCAAAATGTAAATAATAAAATTTACAAGGACTTCCTCTAACAATTAAAAAGTTACTAATTGGTTCGTCCATCAATATAAAAAATGAAAAAAAAGTCATTCTTTCCGTAACTGATGAAATGAATAGTGAATAGTAACTTTCTCTTTCCTTATTTTCTCTCTCTAGATGTGCAGTACGTTTGAGCCTCTGATATCAAAACTAAAGGTAACACTAGATTTAGGATGAAAAGTACTATGATATTAGCTAAATAATTTTTCAAATCTACTGCAGAATCGCCACAAATCGAAAGTAGAAAATTTTAGAAAATAGTAAGTTTTGAAACTTCTATTTAGAGACCTCAAATTGAAAATCTAACATTGTAGATGGAGTCAAGAGATAGATAAACCATAGGATATGAAGTTTCACAATCATCTGACAACTTTTGGTGTCATGAATAGTAACTTTGACTAGCGTGAATAGTGATTTCGCCCGATGTGAATAGTATCTTCGACCATGAACACTGACCATCGGTTGACCAATATCTGAGAGTCATTTTTTAGGTTTTTGACCCTCTGAACTCAATTTTGAGGTCTGTTTGATCAAATTTGGATTGGAAAAGTGCATTATAGGGTTATCCAACCTTGAGCCTTTACCCTATGAATAAACAATTCTTTCTAAGACTTACCTTTATGCTCTTCTTGAGTTTTAAATGTATAATTGATTCTCTTTATAAGTTATTTATACTTTTATATGTCTCTAAAATGAATTAAATTACTTGATTTGCTTACTATCTGTCATATAGTTCAAGAAGAGTATGGTTTTGAAAGTGAACTTTTGAACTCATTGAATATGTGATTCTAAATGTATTTCTCATCATATGGTAAAGGAAATATATTGTGCACGTGGCATTGATATGTAAAGCTATAAGATTGCCTTGGAAAAAGACATGTATATGTGATAACCCTGATTAGAAAGTTTCTGACAGAGGAATTGTACTGAGATTAAAAATTTTGAATTATAATAAAATCTCTGTTTTGAACGATATGGCATATGTGCAAATAATAATTTTTGTGGAGGAAGCCTATTGGAAACATTGTTTGCTAACAACAAGTGATGTTAGCCCTGGTGCATCTTGATACCTTAGTTAGCAGAGGTAGTACTAGCCTCGTGTAATGGCCAACACACGTGATATGATATGTGAAGGAGAGTGGGATGCCTCCTATCTTGGCGAGATGCCGACTATATGATATGTGATTTGCCCTCCCTTGCTGTGTGCTTGGGAAATGCCCATATTAGAGTCCTTTTGTGTGTCTTCTTGAATGGTGGTAGGGCAAACCTTAGCTGGGATGCTGAGTTTAGGCAAATCCTACACTACCAAAGTATGGAAGGGCTTAAACTCTAATATGGTGGTTCTGATATAGGATCCAACTAATGTTTTCATGTGAAATAATGATGCATAACAAAATTTATTTAATGATCATACAATACAGTATATGGTTTTGTATATCTAAATATCCTTTGTTTTAAGAATATTTGAAATACGGGTCACATACAGATGTACTTTCGAACTGTATTTTCTATGTGACAAATTTTAAAATATGAGTACATTTATATGTTGACCTAAGAGGTCATAGGAGGTATTATCTGCTCACTAATTTGTCAAACTCACAACACAATATTTTCACATTTTTCATATAAGATTGGTCATTTCCCTTCAGATAGGTGATTATCTAGGAGACATATTCTTTAGTGAGCCTATTTTGTTTTCAGAGCTCATAGATTTTGTTTTATATTATACTTATACATTAGAGTATGCTCTGAATGCCACAAGCAGGATCCTTACTTATATTGTTACTCTGATATTTATAAACTTGATTTATATATTATGTTTACATGAGAGAACCTATCTATATCTATTTTTATATTGAACGTTTGTATTATACCTATTATAGTAAAGATTTGTCTAAAAAGTATGTGTTTCACGTGCCCTTTGTAACATCCTTAACTTAGTTTCTTTTATTAGTAAAGGTGCATAAATATTTAATTAAGGAAATAAAATCTATTAAACAATTTTTTAGATATCTAAGGAAATATAAGCTTTAGAAATTCTTCACCTTATGTGTATGCATAGAAAATATTTCTAACATTAAGAGAATTAATAAAAAGAGAAAACCTAATAAGAAAAATTAGAAATAACATACTAAAGAGAGGCAAAATTCTTGTGTAAAGAAGATAAATTTTTGGGAAGTGAAGGTATTAAAATTTTAAGAAGATTGGATTAGGGTAATTTTTTCTAATTCAAGAGTTAGAGTTATAAGTTTAACATCTCCACTCATACATTGGGCCTTCACTTATGGACACTTAAATAGAGTTTTTTTCACTTTACATGAGTTTCTAGCAAGCCAATTGGATAGCCCAAGCAAGAAATAAAACATAGACTTGAACTAGGATATAGAAGTTGGACCGATAGCTCAAAAATCATGAAAATGTGACCAAGCCCTCCATGAAAGGTAGAGTTTCAGCCAAAGTAAAGGAAATGAGCAAGAATGAACCTAAATCCAAGACAAAAAAATAAGAACCATGTGAGGAAATAGTAGTGTAATAAGAATCAAGATTAGGTCACATGGCATTAGGACAAAACATCTATATTCTACATTCATAATTTCAACAAGTAGGTAATAATACATGGCATTATAACAAAACATCCTTATCCTACACAAATAATTTCAGCCAAGCAAGGGAGACTTAAGGGTTGGAAATTTGCCACTAAAAAGGCAAACCTAACATACTTGAGTGAGACAAAAGAAAAAGGAAATGAATCCCTAAATTCAAGGGACCTTGTCCCTTGTCTTAATATTATTTTTTCATGATTTTCAAAATACAAATCTTCTTTTTGTATGCATATCTTGACTAAAGGAGAGGAAGATAAGAACATGAGTTGTCTTCCTCCAAAAAACAACCAAGTGCATACTAATTTTGATAAGGTAGATCCATGATTATAAAAGGTGAACCACTTGATAGTTTATTTAAGCAAAACCCACCCTTATAACTTTATAATTTCGTCTAAGTGAGGGAGAGGAAAAACATAAGCAAGGTAAAGTGAGGAAAGGAGAGAAAGAAAGGAGAAGAGAGGAAAGAAGAGGAAGGAGAAGTCTAGAGGACAAAGTACTTAAGGTAAGTTAGCTTAATCTCCACTTGAATCCATCTTTTCTCTTGATCCTTGGGATTCAAAACACACCATCTTCTTATTTAAGCTGCTAGAAAATCTAAAGGAAGGAAGGAATCTTGCTACTTCTTTCAAGAGGAAACAAGAACAAGAATTCACTAAGTGAGTTAGAAAGAAAATAGAAGAGGATGTAATAAAATGATGAACTAAAACCTTAGGAAATACAATATCTTCCTCATATGGACTCCAAATTAAGTGATCCCAGTGGTTAAAAATTCGTAAGACATATATCTACATTTTTCATGTTAACCATTACTTTTAATTCCTAACCAATTCATCCCAAAATTTCAAAAATAGAAGCTTCCTTGGTTACTCCGAAATCCAATTTCTTAACCAAAAATTCTTATGGTTTTAGTTCATCATTTTATTATAGCCTCTTCCATTTTCTTCCTAATTTACATATAATCATATTCCATCAATTTTTCACCACATTCAAATATACAAAATAGTAGCATATAAAATCTTAAAATTTTGCCACCCATAGCCATACTTATGCAGAACTTTCCACACCAATCAAAATATTCAAAACATCCATCATATGTAAGATAACATGTAACATGATATAGCAACATCCATAACCAATCATCAAAGTAGCAAATATTGTAAATTTCATCAAATTTCTAAGATCAAAATCCCATATAAATGTTATAAATTTAAAAACTTTTCTTCAAAAAGAGATATTGTTAAACCTACCTAAAGATCTCCCTAACTCACTTAGTAAATTCTTTTTCTTATTTCCTCTTGAAGGAAGTGGTAAGATTCCTCCCTTCTCTTAGCTTTTCCAGTAGCTTAAATAAGAGAAGGATGATGAGTTTTGAATCCCAAGGATAAAGAGAAAATATGGATTCAAGTGGAGATTAAACTAACTTACCTTGAGTACTTAGTCCTCTAGACTATTGTTTCTTCTTCTTCCCTTTCTTCTCTCTTTCTCTCATTTCCTCACTCTACCTTCTATTTTTTCTCTCCTTCACTTGGAAAAAATTATAATGTTATAAGGGTGGGTTTTGCTTAAATAAACTATCAAGTGGTTCACCTCTCATAATCATGGGTCTGCCTTATCACAATTAGGATGCACTTGGTTGTTTTTTGGGGACAGACAACTCATGTTCTTGTCTTCCTCTCCCTTATTCAGGATATGCATAGCAAAAGGACATTTGTATTTTGAAAATCATGATAAAATTTTATTAAGACAAGGGATAAGGTCCCTTTGATTTAGGGATTCTTTTACTTTTTCTTTTGTCTCACTCAAGTATGGTAGGTTTTCCTTTCTATGTTACAAATTTTTAGCCCTTGATTCTCCCTTGCTTGGATGAAATTATTTTTGTAGGATAAGGATGTTTTGTCATGATGCCATGTATTGTTACCTACTTGTTAAAATTATGAATGTAGGATATAGATGTTTTGTCTTAATGCCATGTATTATTACCTACTCGTCGAAATTATGAATGTAGGATAAAGATGTTTTGTCCTAATGCCATGTGATCTAATCTTGATTATTATTACACTACTATTGCCTCACATGGTTCTTATTTTTTCCTCTTAGATTTGAGCTCATTCTTGCCCATTTTCTTTGCTTTGGTTGAAATTCTATCTTTCATAGAAGGCTTGGTCACGTTTTCATAATTTTTGGGCTATCGGTCCAACTTCTATATCCTAATCCAAGTCTATGTTTTATTTCTTGCTTGGGCTATCCAATTGGCTTACTAGAAACTTATGTGAAGTGGAAAACCTCTATATGAAGTGTCCATAGGTGAAAGCCCAGTGTATGGGTGAAGATGTTAAACTTAGGAACTCTAGCTCTTGAATTAGGAAAAATTACTTTAATCTAATCTTCTTGAAATTTTAAAACCTTTACTTACTTCCCAAAAATTTATCTTCCTTACCCAAAAATTTTACCCCTTGTTAGTATGTTGTTTCTAATTTTTCCTACTAGATTTTCTCTCTTTACTTATTCCTTTAATGTTAGAAACATTTTCTATGCATACACATAAGGTAAAGAATTTATAAGGCTTATATTTTCTTAAATATCTAAAAATTGTCTAATAAATTTTATTTCCTTAATTAAATATTTATGTACCTTTATTAATAAAAAAACAAAATTAGGGATGTTACATTTATCTCCCCCTAAAAGAAATTTTGTCTTCAAAATTTTAGAAATTACCTAATAAGAACAATTACAGATATTTCTTCCTCATGACTTCTTCCAACTCCCAAGTTGATCCTTTTAGAGTCAAACCTTCCCATAACGCCTTAACCAAGGGAATAGCTTTATTTCTTAATTGCTTCACATCAATGTCTAATATGGATGTTGGTACTAGCTGGTATGTCATGTTCTCCTTTATTTGGATTGATTCATCTGGTATTACATGTGAGGAATCTGGAATATACTTCCAGAGCTGTGATGCATGGAAATCATTATGCAGGTTGGATAAATTAGGTGGGAGGGCAACTTAATATGATGACGTCTCCAATTTCTTCAAAATTTGGTAGGGTCCTAAAAATCACAGACTTAACTTTCAGGTTTTGAGAAACCTACCAACTCCAATAGTCGGGGACAGTTTCAGAAATACACGATCTCCTTCCTCCAAGTCCTAAAGTCTATGTCTCTTATCATAGTAACTCTTTTACAGACTCTGAGCTATAAGTATTTTGTCTCGTATCATCCTGATTTGCTCAGTAGTTTATTGAACTAGATCAAGACCCAGCAAGTTCTTTTCTCCTACCACAAACCAACATAGTGGAAATCGGCACTTCCTACTGTATGAAGCTTCGTAGGGGGCCATCTCAATACTAGAGTGATAGCTATTATTATAAGCAAACTCCACTAAAGGTAAGTACGTATCCCATCCTTTAATTTGCTCTATCATACAGGCCTTTAACATATCTTTTAGGGTTTGAATGATACGTTCTATCTGTCCGTTAGTCTGAGGATGCGAGGCAATATTGAATTGCAACTAGGTTCTAAAATCTTCCTGTTACGCCTTTCAAAATCTCGACATGAACCTCAGATTTCTATCAAAAATAATATTTAAGGGAATTCTATGTAGTCTAACTATTTCCTAGACGTACAACTAGGCCAATTTTTTCAATGAATAGTTAATTTTTATGGGTAGAAAGTGAGTAGATTTGGTTAATCTGTCAACTATTACCAAGATAGAGTCATGTCCAACTAAAGTCTTAGGAAAGCCCACCATAAAGTCCACCAAAATACTATCCTATTTTCATTTAGGGATCTCAAGAGGTTGTAGAAATCCTATTGGCTTTTGATGCTCTACCTTCACCTTCTGACAAATTAAACATTTTGCCATAAACTCAGTAATGTCCTTTTTCATCCCTGGCCACTAGTACATCTTCTTTAAGTCTTGATACATTATAGTGGATCCACGATGGACTGTGTACTTACTCTAATGTGCCTCTTACAGAATCTTAGTCCTCAACTCTTTTTCTTAAGGGACACTAACCCTTCCTTGATATATGAGTACTTTATCTTTCGAGATAGAAAAATCATCTTGTTCTTTGTGATCCTGTAAGTATTGGTCGTGAACTTGAGCCTCTTTAATCTTGGCTTTAACATCACACTCTATACCTAACCCATTAATGATTAGCTTCTTTGGGGTAAGAGTAGTAATCTGCTTTAAATTTTGAAACTCATCCAGCATCTGCATCTCATACACCATCATCTAACCTATGTGTAGAGATTTTTAACTCAATACATCAGCTACAACATTCACCTTTCCTGGATGATACTTTATCTCAAACTTGTAATCATTGAAAAATTCTACTCATCTTCGTTGCCTCATATTTAACTCATTCCGATAAAAAAGGTACTTAAGACTTTTATGATCACAGTATACTTCAAATGTTGCCCTGTACAAATAGTGTCGCCAAATCTTTAAGGCAAACACCACCGCTGAAAATTGAAGATCATGGGTTGGATAATTTCCTTCATGAAGTCTTAGTTGCCTAGAGGCGTAAGTAACTACTCTCTTGTCTTGCATTAGCACACACCCTAGCCCTTTCTTTGAAGCTTCACTGTACACTTCAAAATGTCCTGTGGGGTTTAGAATAATTAAAATAGGAATGGTCAATCTTATCTTAAGCTCTTGGAAACTAGCTTCACATTGATCAGTCCATTTGAAAAGGCTTCCCTTCTTGGTTAATTTAGTTAATGGCAAGGTTGTACAAGAGAAGTTTTGTATAAACCTTCTGTAGAATGACAGACCAGGTTTACAGAAAAAGTTTTCTCCTGGATGGTGACCTGACATTCTTTAAATATAGAGGAAGTTAAAACCCTTTCCCCTGTGGGAGTTACTATAGATAGCTCATAGGGGGTTTCAGAAATAGGATACTAAAGCTCCATGAAATATTTTTCTGATATAAATAAATGACTAACACCAGAGTCAAACAACACCATAAGAGCAAATTCATAGATGTAGCACATACCTTGAATCATTTTAGAGGATTGAGTTGCCTCTTGGCCGCTTAGGGTGAAAACCCTTCCTTTCACCTGAGGCCTCTATTCCGGCTGCTTCCCCACATTCTATGGGCAGTTTTTGGTAAAATAACCTTTCTGTCCACATTTGAAGCAGACATATAGTCCCATGTAGCATGGTTGGTTACCATGCATACGTCCGTACTTAGTGCACTTGACTGTGGCGAGGTCTTGTTGGTAAGGTCGGGAACCCACAGTCAATGGCCTCTTACCTGCTCCATATCCTCTCCTCCCCTCACATTTTTGCCAGGGTTGGGGAAACTTTTCATCCTCTTCCATAGGTTTCACCTCAGCTTCTCGTCCTCCACTGCCCTTAAACTCTTCTTCAAAAGTCTAGATTTATTTATCAATGGCACACACTCCCTTATTTCCAAGGCTATCACTGTAGTCCTAATTTATGGGTTCATTCTTGCTTCAAACTTAACAACCTTCCATGCTTCATTAGGGTTAAACCTCAGGTAAGAGGAGAACTTAGACAACTCCTTGAACTTAGCGATGTATTGGTCTACCAACATGTTGCCTTGTCTAAGTTGGAGAAATTTGATTTCCTTCTCGACCCGCACAGTACTTAGAAAGTACTTCTCCAAGACAATATCCTTAAACACTTGCCAGGTGATCCGCCTCCTCTGGTGAGTTAGCAGCTCTCTAGCCCCTCGCTACTAACACTTAGCTTCATCCTTTAGCATATATGCAGTAAAAATAACTTGCTGCTCATTAATGCAACCCATCACCTCGAAGATCTTCTGCAATTCCCTTATTCACCTTTCAACTATCGTTGG
This sequence comes from Gleditsia sinensis, assembly GCA_037074535.1. Lineage (NCBI taxonomy): Eukaryota > Viridiplantae > Streptophyta > Magnoliopsida > Fabales > Fabaceae > Gleditsia > Gleditsia sinensis. The sequence goes on along the minus strand of CM073470.1, from coordinate 67,172,654 downwards.
GTCATAGGCACCTTAGAAATAAAGTGGTCTGATTCTCAGGAACTCAGATAGGCCATTATAATTTCCAACCACCTGATTGTTTGTATTATTTTCTCTATTCAGGTTGTTACTATTCTGGAGATGTTGCAGAATTTGATTGGTGGCTATAACTTGGTCTCGAATTGTTATAGCCAAGTTGTGCAGGGTTTCTTCTGCATTGTTTGTAGGGTTCCTCCTTGGTGGTGCCATATCCTACTGTGCCAAAAACAGAGTTATACTACTATTGAGGTAATCAAAGCTAATAGTTAGTTCAAAAATATTTACAGCAGTCAGCCAAAATTCACACTTCCTAAGCTTGGCATACAATTTCCTATCCTTCTTGGTTTGCAACACTATTTGAAGGTGATTCTCATGTTCTTCAAGGCTCTTAGAAAAAATTAAGATGTCATCTATGAAAACCACAACAAACTTATCTGGGTATGGCCTAAAAACCTTATTCATATAATCCATGAAGATGTCATCTCTGCATACTTTTCCACCAATGCTCTGCCTCATCTTCTAATATGTAAGTGGCTAAGGAAACTTTCTGTTCTGTGCTATATTCTAAAACCCTAAAAATTTTCTCCAATTGCATTATCCATCGCTTAACTATCATTGGGTCATATTCTCCTAGAAATAAAGGAGGATTGGCCTTCCTAAATTGGGCTAGGAGCTTATTCATTTAGCTTAACCTATTTTCCTCTCTAGTACCCTCAAGATTGTTTCCTTGTGGCACTTGTCTAAGGGCTTCTTGAACTTGTTGAAGAATTTGTTCTATGGTGGGTTCTGCTGCAAATTGCCCATAGAGCCTAGCAGTTAAGGCTTCCATATTCTCAAATATTTCTTTTAGGGTCTCAGCCTAGGTTCTCTTATATGCCATTTCCTTGTGTGCACATTTATATATACAAAATTTTTTCATATAATTAGTCACACGATCATAAACTATGTTTACTCTATTTAAAAACCCTTAAAAAAAGCCAATTTCACAATAATTCAACTCTAAATCAATTTAGAATATCCTAGAATTCGTCCAAACACCTAGATAATTCCTTGAACTATTGCTCTAATACCAAAAAGTGTAACACCTATTAACTAGCATCTTATTTCATACATCCACATTATAGAATATTCCCCTTGAACCTTTTAGTATTATATATATATATATATATTTTTTTTCTTATTTGTAAATTTCTAGCAATGTCTACCTAGCCTATAAATTCACCTATTCACTTATATTGTTAGTTATCTTTCTTGGATAACCATACAAGTACTTCAGACTATTCCAACCATTTTCAAATTTCATTTCCTTATAGGCAACTAACTAGGCTTGATATGTATTAGTTACAACAAAAAGGCTCTCACACCATAAAGAAAAGTGTATAGTCCATAACTTATTTTACATCACATTACGAGCTGTCTAAAAGGGACTTAGTGTAACACCTACTTACTAGCGTCATTTTTCATATATCTATATCATAGAATATTCCTTATTATCTATAAATTTCTGTCAATGACCACTTAGTCCATAAATTTACTTATTCACTTATATTGTTACTTATCTTTATTTCTATTATATATAATTTTTTTTATGAGCATACATGAGTTTCAGGTTAATCCAAACATTTTAAAATTTTATTTTCTTAAAGATAGGAAAATTAAACTAACTAGACATGATACGCATTACATGTACACAAAGGCTCTCACGCTATAAAAGAAAAGTATACAGTTCATCACTTAATTTACATCTAACTATGTGCTATCTATATGGGACTTGATATTCTACTAAGCCATCCCACATATATTGCATTCCCAGAAAATATATAATCTATATTTATATTCAGATGAGTCAACATTGGGAATCTTGTTGCTCACTTCTTGTTGAAGTACCTAGAATGTGTTTGTATAGATATAAAAAGATGAGATGACAATCTTAATAGTTAGCAAAACTTTTATAAAACAGTATACATTCCATTCCTTAAAACATCTCAATTTATTTCACTGAAACATAAGCATTGACCATACATATATACATTATCTTGGTCACACTAAGGACTCATAACATGTTGGTCTACTTATCCAATGCAGTCCCATACCTGCGAAGGGTTATGCTTCTCCTATTATTGGCCAATACATAGGGAAATTGGGGCTTACTTGGCACACTTTGGGCACCCCTTAATTCTCGATAATGCATACATAACATATCTTTAGACCATCATTCATTATAGTATAAAAGTCAGGCAACCAGTGAAATTGATAAATTCAATATTATAAACATAAATAGCGTTTTAAGGAAAAGCTAGCTACCTCAATTCCAGTACAATCACTTCCTTTCCAAGGTTGCCAAGGTAACAACCAGCTACTCAAACTAAACATATAAAAGCCTTTGGTTAATGCATGCATATGATCACCTAAAATCTTAAGTCTCTAGTTTAAGAGTTCATGTTCCCCTAAAAGACATGTGATTTTGTTCAGTTTTGAAATTATTATTAAATATAATAAAAGTTCCCAAAAAATTCTAAAATTTTGCATGGAAGTTTGATAACTGCATTTCATTATAGTTTCTATGTGCTGTTCGTGTATGTTTACTGAATTTTTCTGGTGTTTTAAGCACTCTTACCCCCTGATTTAATTAAATGTGATGACTCTTCTAGATATAACATCAGCTACCTCATTGCTACAACATTTCAGTAAGCATATGTGACAACAATAGCAGAACCCCAGGTGATAGTGGGTGAGCTGCTCCCTCTTTCCTGCAATACACTGATTCTATTTGATATGGTGCAGGTGGCAGAGCTACGCAGCAGGAGCAGCCACCATTGAGCAGGGGACAGCAGTAGGGACACTACAAGCTGCTGGTACAGAACTGCCTCCACTACTGAAAGTGGAGAGGAAAAAGCTGCACAACAAGGGCACTGGCTGCAGAGTAGAAGGAATGTCAGCAACCCATGGCACTTTACTGGGACCACAAGGGCTGCCTATAAAAGGCCATAAAGTAGCTATTGCGGGGAGCCCGAGGGGGGATGAGAGAAAGCAGGGGAGAATTTGGAGGAGGAAACACCATAGCCGAGGATGTGTTGACACCGGGAGGTGCAGCATTAAGGGAATAGTTTTACAGTTCCAGAAGGGGATTGTCCCCTGTTGTTATATTACTGTTTTATCAAAAAGAAAGAACTGCACTTTGTAATTTTATTTAAATCACTTAGGATGCATACCAGTGTTTTTGGGATTTTTGTAACTAGTGTACCCATAAGGCTTGGCTAGTTTCCAGCTAGGGTTGCACAAGGGTTGTAATGAACTGAAGCACATTTTTATTATTAATCCATTTCGTTGCAGTTGTTGTTCACCATTCAATTGTGTTTCCTGTTAGTTTTTCTTTCCTTAATAACGGAAGTTTGGAGGAAGAAAACTAAGGTCAACATTCACCTAGAAGGGTAATGGAAGCTGGGAGAAAGTTGAATGTAAGGGGTTACCTCATGTAGGAATATACGGGTACCCCATTAGTCCTATAATGAACTTCATGCACAATTTGGAGGTGAGGACTGAAGCAGGAATGCATGTCTGAACCTTGGAATTGTAAGGAATGGAAGTCTGGGAAGACTCCATTCAGGACTGAATCTGGCACTCAGAACAATTACTGCAGCAAAGCCTATAGCATAAATAAGTGTTGTAGTCCATGGCAACCCTAAGCAACCCTAGTTCTCCCAATTTAGTTTCCCCTTTTATTTCCTATTACTCTTTATTTCAGTTATAGTTACAGTCAGTCAATCCATTTCTATTCCAATCTTGTGAAACATCTTAACGTTGCTACAGCATTCATGTAGCAAAAAGTCTCTAAACAGTTTTAGTTCACTCCTCGTGGGACGATACTCACTCATCACTTTATTACTTGGTCACGACACGTGCACTTGCATTCTGACATTGTATTCATCTTTGTATGAATTACAACCCAACAAGTTTTTGGCGCCGTTGCCGGGGAGTGTCAACTTAAAAATTGTTTTTAGATACCCAACTGTGTGAAGTATTGTTTTTTTGTATATCTTTTTACTCTGGTGTCTTGTTGAGCAAGTAACACAGTGCATGAGCCGACCTAACAGAGAACTTCTTCCTTTAGATCCAGAGATAGAAAGAACGCTTTTGAGAAGAAGAAGAGGACAATTAACACGCCAGCAGCAGGCAGAGATGGCTAATCAGAATGGAGCAGACAACATGGACGATAGAGATAGGGTCTTAAATACTTATGTTCAACCAAACCTGAATAGGTTGAACCCGAGCATTGTGAGACCAGAGATCGAGGCTTTACATTTTGAGCTCAAACCAGTAATGTTCCAGATGCTGCAAACTGCAGGGCAATTAGTGGAATGCCGACAGAGGACCCTCACCTTCACCTAAGAGTGTTCATGGAAGTCACGGATGCTTTCAAAATGAATGGGGTAACAGAAGAAGTGGTCAGGCTAAAGTTGTTCCCTTACTCATTAACAGACCGAGCAAAAGCATGGCTAAACTCTCTGCCACCTGACTCTATCACTAACTGGAGTGATTTGGCAGAAAAATTTCTGCTGAAATACTTCCCGCCCACCAAGAATGCCAGATTGAGAAATGACATCACCTCTTTCCAGCAATTAGAAGGTGAATCTTTGTATGAGACCTGGGAGAGGTATAAAGAGCTATTACGGAGATGCCCCCATCATGGAATTCCTTACTGTATTCAGATGGAGACCTTTTACAATGGTCTCAATGCCCAAACCCGTACCATAGTGGATGTAGCAGCTAATGGGGCACTTTTGTCCAAGACATATAATGAAGCACTTGAGCTGCTTGAAAGGATGACCAGTAACAACTATCAATGGCCAATGGACAGAGTTTCAACTGGAAAGAAAGCAGCAGGTATGTACGAAGTGAGTGAAATGACTTCTCTCACAGCCCAGCTAGCTTCACTAGTTAATGTCTTAAAGAGCCAGCAAATTTCCCGCCCTCAAGCAGCCAATGCAGTCCAGGAAATTGGACCATCTTGTGTACTATGCAATGGACCTCATCTATTTGAAGCTTGTCCCTCAAACCCAGAATCAGTGTGTTTCATGGGTAATATGAATCGCAATAACAATCCTTACTCCAACACATATAACCCAGGATGGAGGCAACACCCCAATTTCTCCTGGAGTAACTATGGTACAGGACAAGGGAGTAACTCTGCCCCACAAAGACCACAGGGTCCACCAGGCTTCCAGCAGTAAAGAAAACAGCCTCAGGAAGCCCCTACTTCACTGGAATCCCTGCTGAAGGAATATATGGCAAGGAATGATGCTCTAATCCAGAGTCAAGCAGCCTCATTGCGGAATCTGGAAACTCAAGTGGGGCAGCTCGCCAATGAACTAAAAAGCAGACCCCCAGGGGCACTTCCTAGTAATACTGAAGTCCCCAGGAGAGAAGGGAAAGAGCACTGCAAGGCTATAGCCCTGAGGAGTGGGAAGATGGTGGAAGCACCAAAAGCAAGAGGGCAAGACCATACAGACTCCACTGTACCTCTGGAGAAGAAAAAAGACAAAAAGAAGCAAGAGGAGGAGGTAAGCGAGGAAGCAACCACCTCTGGAGGAAATGCTGTAGCTATGCCACATCAGAATTTGGCAACTTTGCCACAGCAAGGCATGCAGCAAGCTGAGTTACCTCCCCCTTCCCTCAGAGATTTCAGAAGCAGCAGAATGACCAGCAATTTAGAAGGTTCCTAGATGTCCTGAAACAGCTACACATCAACATTCCTCTGGTGGAAGCACTGGAGCATATGCCGAATTATGTGAAATTCATGAAGGACATCCTGACCAAGAAGAGGAGATTTGGTGAGTTTGAGACTGTTGCTCTCACAAGAGAATGCAATGCTATGCTAGAAAATAAGTTGCCACCCAAACTTAAGGATCCAGGCAGTTTCACCATACCTTGTTCAATCGGGAACTAGTATTTTGGCAAGGCACTTTGTGATTTAGGAGCAAGCATCAACCTTATGCCAATGACCATATTTAAAAAGTTAGGAATTAGAGAAGCTCGGCCTACCACAGTCTCACTGCAACTAGCAGACAGATCCATAGCACACCCAGAAGGAAAAATCGAGGATGTCCTGGTTCAGGTGGATAAGTTCATCTTCCCAATAGACTTCATAATTCTGGACTACGAAGCTGATGCAAAGGTACCAATTATATTGGGCAGACCATTCCTAGTAACTGGCCGAACACTAATTGATGTTCAGAAAGGTGAAGTAACCATGAGAGTCCAGGATGAGCAGGTTACATTCAATGTGCTCCAGACCATGAAGTTTGTCAGTGAAGAAGAGGAATGTGCAATGGTGTCTATGATAGACACATTAGAATCAGAACAATTGAAAAAGTGCTACAAGGAGCCACCAGCAACAGCATGGACAGACCACTCAGATTCCGAAGGAGAAGATGAGAAGGAATGGGCCTGGATTGATGTCAGGCAAAGCTTTAGGAAGCAAGAGCCAATAAAGGAGCCATTATATGTGACCCCACCAGATTCAAGGCTGCTGAAAGCATCAGTGGAGGAGCCACCAGTCTTAGAGATGAAGCCTCTGCCAGCACACCTTAAGTATGCATATTTAAGAGAAACAACCACTCTTCCTGTTGTTATCTCAACACTTTTGACAGAGGAACAAGAGGAGAAATTGGTCTTGACACTGAAGAAATTCAAAAGGGCCATTGGCTGGACACTTGCTGACATTAAGGGAATCAACCCCTCATTTTGCATGCATAAGATCCTCTTGGAAAGTAATGAAAAAGGATCCATAGAACCTTAGCGAAGGCTCTACCCAATAATGAAGAAAGTGGTTAAAAAGGAAATTATCAAGTGACTAGATGCTGGAATTATCTACCCAATATCAGATAGTTCTTGGGTGAGTCTGGTCTAGTGTGTCCCTAAGAAAGGGGGTATGACTGTGGTGAAAACCACTAGCAATGAGCTCATCCCCACCAAGGTTGTAACCGGTTGGAGGATTTGCATGGACTATAGGAAGCTGAACAAGAGCACTAGGAAGGACCACTTCTCTCTTCCATTCATTGATCAAATGTTAGATAGACTTGCTGGAAGGGAATACTATTGTTTCCTGGATGGGTACTCAGGGTACAACCAGATTGCTATAGCACCAGAAGATCAGCATAAGACCACATTCACATGTCCTTATAGTACCTTTGCATTTCGAAGGATGCCATTTGGGCTGTGCAATGCTCTAGCAACATTCCAGCGATGCATGATGGCAATATTCACATAAATGGCTGAGCAGTTTGTGGAAATCTTCATGGATGATTTCTCAGTCTTTGGGGACTCCTTTGACCTATGCTTGGGAAACCTTACTAAAGTCTTGCAAAGGTGTGAGGAAACAAACTTGGTGCTGAACTGGGAAAAGTGTCAGTTTATGGTAAAAGAAGGGATTGTGCTGGGGCATAAGGTTTCTCAGAGAGGACTTGAGGTTGACAAGGCCAAGGTGAAAATCATTGAGAAACTGCCTCCTCCCACCTCGATCAAGGGCATTCGAAGCTTCCTGGGACATGCAGAATTTTATAAGAGGTTCATTAAGGACTTCTCTAAGGTTGCCAAACCTTTATGCAATTTGCTAGAAAAGGACAGAACTTTTTGTTTTGATGAAAGTTGCATGACAGCATTCTGCAATCTCAAACAGAAATTGAGTACAGCCCCAGTTATCGTGGCACCAGATTGGACCTCCCCACTTGAGCTGATGTGTGATGCTAGTGAAACAGCGTTGGGGGCTGTCCTTGGGCAGCGCAGAAACAAGCTGTTTCATTCTATTTACTATGCCAACAAAATGTTGCAAGGTGCCCAGCTGAACTACACTGTGACAGAGAAGGAATTGCTTGCAGTAGTGTTTGCCTTTGAGAAATTCAGAGCATATCTGGTAGGAGCAAAGGTGATAGTGCACACAGACCACTCTGACATCAAACACTTGGTTAGGAAAAAGGATTCCAACCCAGGCTCATTCGGTAGGTCTTTTTGCTTCAAGAATTCGATCTAGAGATCAGAGATAGGAAAGGAACTGAAAATCAAGTGGCAGACCATCTATCTAGGTTGGAAGGGCACAGCTCCGAAGCAGATGACATCAACGAAATATTTCCAGACGAGTAACTCTATCTCCTGACTCAAGATGATGTGCTATGGTATGTTAATTATGTAAATTACCTTGTGAGCGGAATGCTCCCACCAGACTTGACGTGGCAGCAGAAGAAAAAATTTCTGCATGAGGTAAACTCATACTACTGGGATGAACCATACCTTTACAAGCAATGTGTTGATCAGATGATTAGGAGATGCATACCCAGCGAAGAGATGGAGCAAATCCTACAGCAATGCTATGCTTCCCCTTATGGAGGTCATTTTGGAGGAGTTAGAACTGCAAACAAGGTGTTGCAGGCAGGGTTCTATTGGCCCTCCCTATTCAAGGACTCCCACTCCTTTGCAAAGCAATGTGACCAGTGTCAGAGGACAGGAAACATATCTCGCAGACATGAAATTCCACTGAACAACATCTTAGAGGTGGAATTATTTGATGTCTAGGGAATAGATTTCATGGGACCATTTCCCTTGAGTTTCGGCAATCAATACATCCTTGTAGCTGTAGACTATGTCTCAAAGTGGGTGGAAGCCAGTGCATCCCAGACTAATAAAGCCATAGTCGTGACCAGATTTCTGAAGAGAAACATCTTTACAAGGTTTGGAACCCCCAGAGCCATCATAAGCGATGGACCCCATTTCTGCAATTGGCAGTTTAAGGCACTACTTTCCAAATATGGAGTAAGGTACAAGGTGGCAACCCCTATCACCCACAAATGAATGGGTAGGCTGAAGTCTCCAACAAAGAGATCAAGAGAATCTTGGAAAAAATAGTAGGCCCCACGAGGAAGGATTGGTCCTCCAGGTTGGATGATGCACTATGGGCTTATAGAACAGCCTATAAGACACCTCTGGGCATGTCACCATACAGATTGGTATTCGGGAAGGCTTGTCATCTACCAGTAGAGTTGGAACATCGAGCATACTGGGCAGTGAAGAAGCTAAACTTGAACCTGGAAGCTGCGAGTGAGAAAAGGATGCTGCAGCTAAATGAGCTGGATGAATTTCGTGGTCAGGCCTATGAGAATGTCAAACTATACAAGGAGAAAGCAAAGCAATGGCATGACAAGAAGATACAACCTAGGAACTTTGAAGTGGGACAGAAAGTACTACTGTACAACTCCAGGCTGACCTTGTTTCCTGGGAAGTTGAAATCACATTGGTCTGGTCCTTTCCGCATAAGCAAGGTCTTCCCCTTTGGGACAATTGAATTGGAAGAAGAAAAGGAGGGGAGGACATTCAGGGTTAATGGACAAAGGGTCAAGCACTATCTAGGAGGTGATGTGGATAGACAGCACACCTCTATTCAGCTGCAAGAGGAATGAATAGGAAGGAAGTCAGGTTGAAGACTGTAAAACAAGTGCTTATGGGAGGCAACCCATGTTTAAATATGTTGTTGGTAAAGTTAGCAGTTTTTAGATTGTTTGATTTGTGAATTTAATGACATTTTTGTTTGCTACACAAGTAGGGAAACATAGCAGGCTGCAGGAAGGTTCTCACTTTACTGTAGTAAAAACTGGGTGAGGTAGGCTTGGCTCTGCTGCAGCAAGATTTTTGGGCAAGCCACCTCTGCTGCAGCAAAAGCATAAGCAAGGCAGTATTGCTGTAATAGTTGCTGCAGCAATTGCGTTCAGTCCTAGGTGAAGGAGTTTCCCAACCGTAAAAAAAAAAATTTAAAGTGGGCGGGAAAACTGGCAGAAGGCCATAAGACACCCACGGTCTTTAACCTCTGCAACTTCCAACCCACTTCACCCTCGAGTTAAGACACCCACGTTTTTTCACCTCTACAACTCCCCTTCCCACTTCACCTCTCCCGAGTTCTCAAAGCCCTACAACCTCCTCACCTCCTTCGTTCTGGAAACCCCTACCTCCAAACCCTCGAACCAATCATGCCCAGAATCAAGACGGTGGCCAGCAAAGCAAGCAAGGTGAAGAAATTCACCTATGAGAAAAACCGGTAGAAGCATGATGAAGAGATCGTACCCTAAAACTTCTGTGCTGAGAAAGGGTTCACCTTCACCTCCTCTGGAGATTTGGGGATGCCAATGTACGTTGGCATAGTAGTCAAGCAGAGGGGTTGGGAAAATTTCGCAAGCCACCCGCAAACAGGCCTCATTCCTCTGATTCGGGAATTCTATGCGAACTTCTCACCAGAAATTGACAAGTGGGTGACAGTTCGAGAGACGAAGGTGCATTTTGACTGAGCTTCAATCAACAAGACCTACAATCTACTAGACAAAGAGGACAAGTATGAGGACTATCTACATGGTTTGTGGGACGAAGACTGGGATGCAATGCTCACCCGGGTGTGCCTTCTTGGCACCACCTGGGATAAATCTCCTCAAGGCTCCACCACTATCAATCAGATCTCCCTGGTGCTGGCAGCGAAAGTCTGGTATCATTTTCTCAAGACCCATCTGCTACCTTTCACCCATGGGCAGACGGTGAGCCGAGACAGAGTAGCAATGGTGGACGCACTCATACTCGGTAGACCACTCAACGTTAGCTGCATCATCAGTGGCCAAATCCAAGTATGCGCCAGCCGAAAAAAGGGAAGCCTACTTTTTCCTTCCTTCATCACCATACTGTGCAAGAATCGTGGAGTACTAGTCTCCATTGATGAAGAAGTCTTGAAGGACACTAACCCTATTACTATTACCACCATTGCTTGGATTGTCCTGGAGAAAGTAGCCCCACACCCACCAGCTGCCTCTCGAGACCCTCCACAAGCTGCTAGACCATCTACTTCTTCCTCTGCCACTTAGCCAGCTGACAAGACCCTTCAGCATATTCTACAGCAACAAGCTACAATCATCAGACAGCAAGCACAGCTGCTGCAGCATCAGCAGACCTTTTGGCGTTATGAACAGAAGAGGGACTTCGCCTTCCACACCACCTTGGAGCAGAACTTTAAGCAATTCTTCCCATTCCTAGAGTTTCCAACTGACTTGCTCCATACAACTTTCGAGGAGTCAGCCCCAGCACCTAAACCAGAGATAGAGTAGCATAAGGATTCTGAAGGATCCTCCTCCAGCAAGGAGCCCCATTCGGAACCCCACCAGACACCAGAGGGAACTGAGTCCTCTGATGACGATGAGCCCATTGTAAACTGGGCAGCAATGATGAGCAAAAGAAAGGCCCTACAACAATCAACACAGCGGAGGAGTGGGCTTAGAAGTTCATCAAGGTCTTCTGGGGGTCAATGCCCCTAGGGTGCTGCAGCATACCTGCTAGCACCCTCAGGAAGTTCCCTCAACTCTTCTTCCTTCTCTGCTGTATTTGGAATTCCTTTGCTTCTGCTTCTATTTTTGGGTGTCTTTTGTTTTATGGCCATTACATCAGTAGTGAGGACACTACTCAATTTAAGTTTGGGGGGTGTGATATAATGTCTGCTGGGAATAATATAATGTTGTTGTGGCACTTTTGTGTTTTGTTCATTGCTGTGGTATCTGCTGAAGCATTGATTTTATGCTATAGTATTTGCTGGAGCAAATGTTAGGTTAGACTTGTTTATTTGTGTTCTATTTGTTTGAGTGCTGATATTTGTGTTCTTGCCTGTCTGAATTAGATGAAATTGCAGTGTTACTGGTTGCTACCTGTAGAAATTATCTGACTTAGATGTGTATTTCCATTCACACAAAAAAAACAAAAAAAAGTCTGCATTTTGTATAGCCTGCTAAAAGTTCTGGGATACTCCATGAGGAGGATTGGGTAGTTCGCTAGAAACCAAAATATGAGACCTACAACCTCACCCAATCACACAGAACCCTCTTCTAATGAGCACAGGATCATGGACAGTTTTCCAAAGAAAAATTTGGTGATCTTTTAGAAATTGGACCTAAGTCTTAGAGCTAGTATTGAGAGCTCTCTGTAGAATTATAAAAGAGGCAGACGCATAGGGTCAAAAAGGCTTAAGTTTGGGGGGGAGTAGGAAATAAAGAGAGAAATATGGACACTCTAATGCTTTGTAGTTCTTTAGTAACCAGGGGTATGCATGAGCCCCATGTGTGCCTTTGCGTAAAACAGGGACATAGAGTGGACACTCCAATGCTCAGTAGTTCCTTAGTAACCAGGGGTATGCTGAGCCCCATGTGTGCCTTTGCGTAAAACAGGGATATAGAGTATGAGTGGGAAGCGGTTTAAGGGTGATAAGGCTGAGTAACCGAGTGCCTACATTGAACATGTTGGCATTCGCGTCAAAAGGCTATAATGACCTCTGCTAGAATAAGATCTATGCCAAAAAAAAATAAAGAAAGAAAATCAGTGAGCTACCACTCCTCCCACATTTGCTGCCCTGTCTGCACCTATGATGAATGCCAGCTTAACCTAGGAAGCTCAATATACTAGCATGAAAGTCTTAGGAACTATGGCTGTTTTTGACCCAAGTAGCTCTTAGGGAAACTGTCCATGTCACACACACAACTTCAAAGAAGGTTTTTGCTGTGATTGGGAGAAAGGTTTGTGGTATCCTTTATATGGAAGAAATCCTAAGAGTTAAGAGCTATCAGTAGAACTATGGATTCATGCATGAGAAAAGTCTGGAATTTCTGGGTGGTAGGAATGTAGTGAACAGAGTAGGTTGCTTGGGGACAAGCAATCCTTTAAGTTTGGAAGGATTTGATAACTGCATTTCATTATAGTTTCTATGTGCTGTCCGTGTATGTTTACTGAATTTTTCTGGTGTTTTAAGCACTCTTACCCTCTGATTTAATTAAATGGGATGACTCTTCTAGATATAACATCAGCTACCTCATTGCTGCAGCATTTCAGTAAGCATATGTGGCAACAATAGCAGAACCCCGGGTGATAGTAGGTGAGCTGCTCCCTCTTTCCTGCACTTGCATTCTGACATTGTATTCATCTTTGTATGAATTACAACCCAACAAAGTTCCTCTACATGTCTATTTGATTTCTTGACCTTAAAATCTTCCATTCACCCCAAGAAGTACCTCCTTAACCCAGAACAGTTCATATTTGTTTCGGTTCCATTTCTATTCTGTTTTCCATTCCTTTAGATGAGTAAAACTTCTTTAAAATTTGTGATATTTTATATATAATATACTAGATATGTTATATAATCACCACAAAATTTTCAAGTAAATTATAAGTCATTTGACCCCTCAAATAACCTAATTGTTATAGTTGCCCCCAATTCTGGTCTGTTCTGATTCACTTCCTGTCCCACAAAACTTCTATATTTTATTATATGTCTTGAACTGCCCATAATTTTTTTAAATTTGGTGGGGACCTTAGTTAGTATTTTAGTAACATGTAATAAAATTTTCATATGAAAATTAAAAATCTAACCTCTTCAATAATTAGTATTTCCATCAATAGCCTAAGTTATCCAGCAGATTTTTCCTTTATAGTGTTTTGATTGCAAATGTCATATTTATAGGTTTTAAAAAATCACAAAAATTTCCAGAATTGATTATCAATATTTCAAGAATTGTTTTTACCAAAATTTATAAATTTTAAACGCCATTTACTCAATTTACCAAGCCAAGTTTTTAGATGCAAAAAGGGTTCTATGTTCACAAACCTAACCCTTATGTGCTCTATGACCTTTACTCACTAATCAGACCATAACTCACTCATATGGACTCCAAATTGGGTGTTTCCAGTGGTCATTTAACCAGGAGACATATATCTACATTTTGTAAGTTAACCATTTCTTCATATTCCTTGTATATTAGTCCCAAAAATTCAAAACTCGAAGCTATTATCACTATTCTAAATTCCAAACCCTATTCTGACCTCTCATCACTCATTGGGGAATAGCTATCTCATATTAAATCCGATTGATATGATTCTAAAGGCTATAGAAAGCTAAGAAATAGGGCTACAACTTCTCTATTGAACATATTTTCAGATTTTATATAATTATTAGCCAAAAATGCATCTATGCAGAACCTAAAGTTAGCATAATAAACTCTAAACCAGCTTTTTACAAGAAGGCAAACTTACCTTATGCAAAACACTTCTATTGCACCAAATTTTTAGCTAGATTCTTCTATTGGCTTCCCTTGCACACTCAGCTCTGTTCTTATAAGAAAAATGGTGGGTAAATTTTTAATTTTTCAACACTCAAACTCCCATTTTCACTACCACAAGGTGAAGGAAGGAAAGAAGAATTCTCTCAATTTCTAGGAATTTCCTCTCTCAAATTTCTGGTTATTCTCTCTCTCTCTCTCCCTCTTTCTCTCTTCCTTTCTTTCTATCTTAGACTCCCTCTTGTCAATGGTATTTATAGAGCAAAGAAACAATTTATTAAAACAAAATGGGGAACGTGTATGGTTTCTCTCCCTCTTGTCATGGTTTGTAGAAACAAAATTAGGAAGGTGCATGGTTTCTTTCCCTCTTGTCATGGTTTGTAGAAACAAAATGAGGAAGGTGCATGGTTTCTCTCCCTTTTGTCATGGTTTGTAAAAACAAAATGAGGAAGGTTCATGGTTTCTCTCCCTCTTGTCGTGGTTTATAAAAACAAAATGAGGAAGGTGCATGGTTTCTCCCCTCTTGTCATGGTTTGTAAAAACAAAATGAGGAAGATGCATGGTGGCTACAGGGTAGCATCCTTTGGTGGTGCTACTTGGTAGCTTCTTAGTTGTTATATCTTGCCTTAATTTACTGCTACTCCTAGATTAGTGATGTCCTAAAAATGTATTTGTATTCTTCCCCCATCCATTATGATCCTAAAAATTTTATTTGTATGATTCATGATTAATTATATGTCACCTATTTTTTAATACCTTATTGTTCCATAACTAAGTATTTTAATTCTTGGTCATATGTATCTTTTACTTTTTCTTAGATTTATCTAACATTATTAAAGACTTAGGATGTTACACTTAGCACTCAACTAAATGATCCTACATATATTACACAACAAGAAAATATACAATGCATATCCATATTCAGATGAGTGAACCTTGAGGCCCTTGTTGCTCGCTTCTTGTTGGCATACTTGAAATGTGATTATGTGGACATAAAAAGATGAGATGTGTAACAACTCCATTTATGTAAATTTTTTTTTTTTTTTTTAAAAAAAATACCATGAAGTTATTACCTCGTTACAACTTAACTCAATATAACATTTATTTCATTTATACAATACTGAGTTTCCATACACACTATTATTTTACAAACTACACACCATTATTTTACAAACATTTGTACAAAGATACATATTAGTTCTAATCATCTATATCGACTACTTCCGGGGACACTGGTTCGGGTGGCACGTCCACCGGAATCTCAGTTACATCTACGACAGTTACATCAAAAATAACTGGAAGTTGCCCAAGGTAGGGCACCTCGATCCAACGTACAGAGATAATAAGTGTCATAGAGAATATCTGCATATTTATTATTCTGAACATGATATGGAAATATAGTGAGAATTAAATCCCAGTAAGTTCAACAATAAATCATAATTTACCATCAATATAGTTCATCATGTCATGTTCAGCTGTATAAACTACAGAAAATATCTTTAAGTCACATGAATGCACTTTATCATGCACATGAAAATTATACAGTTATGACATGTATGGTATGAATAACTATTTTTCGAGTTTCATATGATGGCTATCCACTTATTCTTACTTCAAGCTACCCCGGTCAGGGTGAGTATTCTCTACTTTTCGGTACGGGCTTATCTCGCTCCGTCCGACATGGCACACTTTCTCTTTCTTTTCTTATTAACATGATCATAACCGTTGGTAGGGCATCCCCTACTGGTGCACCACACGGATTGCCATGTGACCGTGCTCATTTCTTTTCTTTTCACAATGATAGCCAAAAATATGCTTTCAATAACAAGTATGTTCATCAAAATATAACTATTACCATAAATCATTGGTAATCATGCCATGAACATAACCATTTAAAATATCACTTTATAAAACATTTCCATGTCAAAATTCCATACTAATACCTTGGTAACTGGATAGTAATTGTAGTCTGTAAACAGCGCACCAGAAAAGTTCCCAGGAAAGAGAGGTGGGTCACTAATGGACACGCTTAAGTACCATGTCTTTCCTTGCCAGAACTTTCCTTAGACATGCACTTTTCACAAATCACAATTTTGTTTTCCAGTAACTAGAATAATTCTTTTCTGATGTGAAAATACTGCAACCACGGAGCATACTAAGATTTTTCAAATAAAACCGGCACTTTCAAAACTTCTTGTAAATTTATATGAGTACTAGGGTAAATTCCATGTTAAAAATTACACACTTAAAATGGTAGTAAGTTCATGCAATGGCAATGGCTATGGCTATACTAGTCATTTGTTAAGATTCATCTTCTTTTTAAAATACTAATTTTATTTTTTTATTTTCTTGATGCAGGTTTTCATCCTATCTAACCTTCTCTTACTAATCAGAGCATAACTCCCTCAATTTAACTCTGATGTAGGTGATCTTAGTGTCAATTTCAAGATAAAACAATTATCTAAAACTATTATGTTGACCATTGTAGCGAAATATTAAGAAATCAAGGTGATATTACTCCCTAAATGTACAAATTATTTCTTCTCGTGTAAGTTCTGACCTTTACTGACTAATTAGACCATATCTCCCAAATTTGAACTCCAAATTGAGTTATTCCAGTTGGTAAAAATCCATGAGCCCTATATCTATAATTGTTATCTTGGCGTACGATTTTAACTTCCTACAGAATATTTTCCAGAAATTCAAAAACTAAAGCTTTAATAACATATTCTGAACAAACATTTTCTGACCTCTGCTTACTAATCAGCTTATATCTACCTCAAATGGACTTCAAATTGAATGATTCCAGTGCCTAAAAATCCATGACACATTTATCTTTAATTCTTATGTTAATAATTTATTTTAATTCCTTACAGATACTTCTCAGAAATTAAAATACCGAAGCTATCCTAATATATTTTTCCCTGATGACCCATTTTCTGACCTTTGTCTACTAATCGGCTCATATCTCCCTCATATGGACTCCAAATTGAATGATTCCAGTGGCTAAAAATCCATGACATACATATCTTTAATTCTTATGTTAACCATTTATTTTAATTCCCAGAAATTAAATTACCGAAGCTATCCTAACATATTCTTCCCTGATGATTCATTTTCTGACCTTTGACTACTAATCAGACCATAGCTACCTCATATGGACTCCAAATGGAATGATTCCAGTGGCTAAAAATCCATGACACATTTATCTTTAATTCTTATGTTAACCATTTATTTTAATTCCCTACCAATAATTCCCAGAAATTAAATTACCGAAGCTATCCTAACATATTCTTCCCTGATGATTCATTTTCTGACCTTTGACTACTAATCAGACCATAGCTATCTCATATGGACTCCAAATAGAATGATTCCAGTGGCTAAAAATCCATGACACATTTATCTTTAATTCTCATGTTAACCATTTATTTTAATTCCTTATAGATTGTTCCCAGAAATTAAAATACCGAAGCTTAAAATTCTGCCACCCATAGCCATAACCATGTAGAACTATCTACACCAACCTAAGTATTCAAACATACATCACATGCAAGATCAATATGTAACATGATATAGCAACATCATAACCAATCATAAAAGTTCTAAGATCAAAATCTCATACAAATATTATAAGTTTCAAAAGTTTTCTTCAAAAAGAAATATTGTTAAACTTACCTTTAGCTTTCTAAACTTCTCCTTCTTCTTCCTTCCTTTCTTCTTCTCTCTTCTCTCCTTTCCTCACTCTACCTTGCTTCTATTTCTCTCTCTTTCTCACTTGGACGAAATTAAAGTGTTGTAAGGGTGGGTTCTCTTATATAGACCACCAAATAATTCACCTTTCATGATCATGGATCTACCTTATCACAATTAAGATACACTTTGTTGAATTTTTGGAAAACAAACAACTTATGTTCTTGTCTTCCTCTTCCTTAGTCAAGATATGCATAGGAAAAGGAGATTTGTATTTTGAAAATTATGATGATATGTTCTTAAGATAAGGGACAAGGTCCCTTTGATTTAGGGATTCATTTAATTTTTCTTTTGTCTTAATCAATTATGATAGGTTGCCTTTTTAAGTGGCAAATTTCTAGCCCTTCAATCTCCATTATTTGGTTGATATTATTTGTGTGGGCTATGAATGTTTTGTCCTAATACCATGTATTATCATACCACTTGCTAAAATTATGAGTGAAGGATATAGATGTTTTTGTCCTAAAGCCTTGTATTATCATGCCACTTGCCTAAATGATGAATGTAGAATCACACCACTTGCTAAATTTTTGTCTTAATGCCATGTAACCTAATCTTTATTCTTATTATTATATCATCATCTAATTTATTTTATTTTATTTTTCCTCTTGGATTTGGGCTTATTATTACCCATTATGGGCTTGTCCTACCCATTTTCTTTGCTTTGGATAAAATTCTTCCTTTCTTGGTGGGCTTGGTCACATTTTCATAATTTTTGGGCTATTGGTGAAATTACTATATCCTAGTCCAAGTCTATGTTTAATTTCTTGTTTAGGTTATCCAATGGGCTTGCTAGAAAATTATGTGAAGTGGAAAAACTCTATATGAAGTGTCCATAGGTAAAAGCCCAATGTATGGGTAAAGATTTTAAACTTAGTAACTATAGTTCTTGAATTAGGAAAAATTACCCTAATTCAATGTTCTTTGAAATTTTAAGACCTTTACTTGTTTCTAAAAATTTATCTTCCTTATCCAAGAATTTTGCATCTCTTTAGTATGTTATTTCTAATTTCTTTCCTATTAGATTTTCCTTCTTTATTTGTTCTCTTAATGTTAGAAACATTTTCTATGCATATACCTAAGGTGAAGAATTTCTAAGGATTATATTTCCTTAGATATCTAAAATATTGTCTAATAAATTTTATTTCCTTAATTAAATTTTTTATGTACCTTTATCAATAAAAGAAACGAAATTAAGGATGTTACAAGATGACAATCTCAATAGCTAGCAAATTTTTCAGAAAATAGTATACATTTCATTCCTTAAAATATCTCAATTTATTTCACTGAAACATAAGTACTGACCATACATACATACATCATCTTGGTCACATTAGGGACCCATAACATTTTGGTCTAGTTACCCAATGCAATCCCATACCTGCAATAGGGTTATGCATTTCCTATTATTGGCCAATACGTGGGAGAAATGGGGCTTACTTGGCACACCTTGGGCACCCCTTAATTCCTAAGAATGCATACATAACATATCTTTAGACCATCATTCATCATAGCATAAAAGTCAAGCAACCAGTGAAATTGATAAATTCAAGTTCATAAACATAAAGAGTGTTTCAAGGAAAAGCTAGCTACCTCAATTCCTACACAATCACATCCTTTCCAAAGCTGCCAATGTTACAACGAGTTACTTAAACTAAAACATATAAGAGCTTTTGGTTAATGCATGCATATTAGCACCTAAAATCATAAGTCTCTAGTTTAAGATCTTTTGCTCCCCAAAACAAAACTGTGATTCTGTTCAAATTTTCGGTTATTATTAAATATGACAAAAGTCCTCTAAAACTTCTAAAAATTTTCATGGGGGTTCCTCTACATGTCTATTTTATTTCTTGGATCTCTCATCCCTTAACTATTCCATTCACCCCAAGAAGTACCTCTATAATCCAGAATAGTGCAGATTGGTTTCGGTTCTATTTCTATTCCCTTTTCCATTCCTTTGGATAGGTAAAAATTCTTCACAATTAGTGATATTTGATATAAAACTTCCTAGGTATGTTATATAATCACCATAAAAATTTCAAGTTAAAACTAATTTATTTGACCCCTCAAATAACGCACTTTTTATGGTTATCCCCAGTTCTGGTATGTTCTGACTCACTTCTTGTCTCTCTGAATTTCCATATTTTATTATATACTTTAAACTACCCATAATTCTCTAAAATTTGGTTGGGTCCTTAATTATGATCCCTATAACATGTCATAAAATTTTCATACAAAAATTCAACATCTAACCTCTTCAATGTTTAGTATTTCCATCAACAGCCTAAGCTGTCCAACAGATTTTTCTCAGAACTGTTTTGATTGCAAATGGTCTATTTGTAGGTTCTCAAAAATCAAAAAAATTTCTAGAATTTATTATCAATATTTCAATACTTTTCTGACCAAATATTAGAGAATTTAAAGGTCATTTACCCAATCAAACAGTCCAAGAACACAGGACCTAAAAATTTTAGGTGAAAGAACAATATTTTCCTAGTGTAGAATGTGTGGTGCTTCAGCAAAGATTATTTCCTACCATTATAGTTCCATGTTTTCAAATTTAACCTCTTGCATTTCATTCTCAAGAATTACCCATGCATAACCCAAAATGAGCTTAACTCACTACAAACCAACTTTTCTCAAGAAAGGAAATTCACCTTGTGCAGAAATACTCCTATGGTTCTCAAATTTCAGCTTGCTGCTCCTCTTAGTTTTCCTTGCAACTTAGCTATGTTTTTCTGGTTGTTCTCCCCCTTTGACTCTAAATTTTTTGGATGCCTTCTCTCCCTCGTAGGTGATGATTGCATGAGGAATGGGTGGTTTGAATTTGCTTCCCAAAATAATGCCTAGACATCATGATGCTGGCCGCTGGTTTCCACCACTCAAGAGGAAAAGGAATTTTGTGTTTTGCAGAGATTCCCTTGTGGTTTCTTTAGGGAGGGCGTGAGGCTACAAGGGCATGAAGTGGGACAATAACTTTTGTATTATTTTTTTCTGTTTATAGGCAGAAGCATGGCTGAAGTGGGTGGCATTTTCTTGGCTGAAATATGTCTAAAAATTCTATGGCTATGTGCCAGGAGTTCCTTACTGAAAGGTGAAAATTTCTTGGCTGATTTTGGCTGAATGTTTTGGGGCTATGTGACATACTTTGGTAGGTGCAAGGTGGCTGCAATTTTGTAGCCAATTGGCATGCTTTGGTAGGTGCAAGGTGGTTGCAATTTTGTGGGCAATGTGGCATGCTATGTGGCTACAACTTTATGGGCAATGTGGCATGCTATGTGGATGTAACTTTGTGGGCAATGTGGCATGCTTTGGTAGGTGCAAGGTGACTGCAATTTTGTGGGCAATGTGGCATGCTTTGGTAGGTGCAAGGTGGCTGTAATTTTGTGGTCAATGCGACATGCTTTGGTAGGTGCAAGGTGGCTGTAATTTTGTGGGCAATGTGGCATGCTATGTGGCATGCTTTGGTAGGTGCAAGGTGGCTTCAATTTTGTGAGCAATGTGGCATGCTATGTGGTTGCAACTTTATGGGCAATGTGGCATGCTTTGGTAGGTGCAAGGTGGCTGTAATTTTGTGGGCAATGTGGCATTCTTTGGTAGATGCAAGGAGGCTGTAATTTTGTGGGAAATGTGGCATGCTTTAGTAGGTGCAAGGTGGCTACAATTTTGTGGGTAATGTGGCATGCTATGTAGCTGCAACTTTGTGGGCAATATGGCATGCTTTGGTAGGTGCAAGGTGGTTGCAATTTTGTGGCTAATGTGGCATGCTATGTAGCTGTAACTTTGTGGGCAATGTGGCATGCTTTAGTAGGTGTAAGGTGGCTGCAATTTTATGGCTAATGTGGCATGTTATGTGGTTGCAACTTTGTGGGCAATGTGGCATGCTTTGGAAGGTGTAAGGTGGCTGCAAAGTGGCTACAATTTTATGAGCAATGTGGCATACTATGTGGCTGAAATTTTATGGTACTACTTGTTAGCTCCTTAGTTGTTTTATATTGCCTTAATTTGCTACTAATCCTAGATTAGTAATTCCTTAAAAATGTATTTGTATATTCTCCAAATCTATTATGCTCCTAAGAATTTTATTTATATGATTCATGATTAACTATATGTCACCTATTTTATAAATGCCTTATTGTTACATAACTAAGAATTTTAATTCTTTTTCATATGTATTTTTTACTTATTCTTAGATTTATCTAGCTTTATTAGAGACTTAGGATGTTACAAAAACAATAGCAAGGATGGCCTATTCAGGCATCTGATTGATAAATGGTAAAGAAAAATGGTCTTTTCGGGTAACAAAATTGAGTTTTGTGTTATCTACACAAACTCTTCACCCATTTTGAACTTAGGTAGGTACCAATTCCTTATTTTGATTCTTTATCATAGTTATTCCAGTCTTCTTAGGCACAACCTATACTGATCTAACCCCAGTGCTATCTTAAATAAGATATATCGCCCTCTCCTAAAAAAGTCAAAGAATCTCATTTTTAACCACCTCCATCATAGGTGGGTTCATCTTTCTTTGAGGTTGTTTAGCGGGTTTTTCTTCCTTCTCTAGTAGAATCCTATGCATACAGGTGGAAGGACTAATTCCCTTTATGTCAGCTATGGTCCACCCTATGGCATTTTTGTGTTTCTTAAACACTTATACTAGCTTTTCCTTTCGTGTGGCCTCAAATTGTTAGAGAATATTAGAGATGATGACAAAAAATGTCTCTTTTTCTCCTAAAAATAAGTACTTAATGTGATCAAGAAGTGGTTTCAATTTAGTAATAGGTGCCTATAAAATAGACGGTGAGGTTTTTTCATCAGAAATTGGTAGTTCAAAATATGAAATATCATCTGTTTGCTAAGTTTCTGAGTATGTGTCTAGTGCAGCCACTTGTCAATTCAGTGCCTAATTACATCCTATATTACTTTCTCTAATGGTTTTTCTTAGGGTTGTTTCCAACTTATCTTCTCCCTCTAATTCAAAATTTTACTGTGTAAGATTATTAATCACTTCAACAGAATATACAAAGTTGTCAATAACTGGATGTTTCATGGCATCATAAATGTTAAATTTGACAACCTCACCCTTAGATATGCATTTGACCTATCTACTAATTGTATTACTAGATTAGTTAAACTTAAGGGACATAACTTCAATGAAGCATAAATAAAATATGGCATTACATTTATGGATACTCTTAAATCAAGCATGGCTATTTTAACCTCAGAGTTTCCAATTTTTCATGGGATAGCAAATATTCCTAGATCCTTGCAGTTGATGGGTAGTTTTGTCTGTATCATAGTAGATACATTATGTCGTACCTACATATTTTCACACCCTTTTAATTTTTACTTTCTTTTGAGTGTGCACAATTCCTTCAAAAAAATAACATGATGAGGCACTTGTTTAATGGCATCCAAAAGTGGAATATTTACCTCACACCTCTTAAAGATTTCATATAAATCTGATTATCTTTCAATCTTTTTATTTTCCTTTAACACTTTGGAGAAGGGAAGTTATAGTTCATATGAAGATAAAGGTAAGAACTTATCTTTCGGTGCCTCTTCCTCCTTGATTTCCTCTTCCTTTTACTCTTTTTTGTTGAGGCGCCTAGTTTGAGGCCCTCAATCTCCTTACCACTTGTCAAAATAATAGCACTAGCATTCACTTTAGGATTTAAGACTATTCAAGAAGGCAACTTACCTTATTGTTGAGCCTCTAAATGGCTTATTGTGATTGCTATTTTCCCTATTTGTACTTTCATATTCTAAATACTAGTTTTCATCTAATGTTGGAATTGCTTATCATCTTTTTGCATTTAGGAAATAGTATTAGCCAGATATTTAATCATATGTTCCAATGACATACTTGAAATTGAATTCTGAGCTAGTGCTTGCCTAGAAGGGAATGGCTATTGATTCTGATAGCCTTAGATTGCTAGTTTTCCCATCTTGGGGTTCCCATACCCAAAATTTAGATGATCTCCCCACTTAGAATTATATATATTGGAATAGGAATCATACCTTCTTGGCTGTCCAGGGAAACCCCCTACTATATTAGCTTGTTCTATAGGTTCTTCTACTAGAATGGGGCATATGTCTGTAGGGTGTCTAACTATTGAATATATTTTACATGATTTTACTGCTTGGTCACACCTACAGCTAATTGTTTAACAATAGAGGTGAGTTTAGTCATTTGCTGTTCCAAAGATGAAGTACTCATCTCATTAGCATGCCTCATTAAGTGGTCATGCCTAGAACTGAAGTGCTGAGAGTTAGCATCCATGTTAGCAATCAAATTTTGTGTTATTTCGAGAGTTTTATTTACTAATGCTCCTCTACTAGCTGCATCTATCATATTTCTATCACTTAGTTGAAGTCCCTTATAGAAGTATTGTATTAATAATTGCTCACTTATTTGGTGATGTGGAAGCTTGTACAGAGTTTCTTAAATCTTTCCCAATATTTATACAAGGTTTCCCAATTGTGTTGCTTGATTCCACTTATTTCTTTTCTAATAGATGTGGCTCTACATATAGGGAAGTATCTTTAGAGGAATAAATTTTTCATCTCATCCTATGTGATAATAGATCTGGAAGGCAAATAATATAACTACTCCTTAGCTGCATCCTTTAAGGAGAATGGGAATGCCCTTAATTCGATATACTCTTTAGTAATTCCTACGAGCTTCATGCTGGTACAGACCACATGAAATTCCTTTCAAGATTTATATGGGTCTTCACTTGCAAGTCCATGAAAGCTAGGTAATATATGGATTAATCTATATTTTAACTCAAAATAGACATTCTCATCAAAAGTAAAAAAAGTAATGCATAGAGGTTGCTAATGAACATCTAGAGTGGCTAATTCTTTCAAAATATCATTTTCAACCATAACTACTTCTTCCTCTCCTTAATTAGTATCTCCTTGAGTTTATCTCCTATTCCTGTTCAAAGTTCTTTCAAGTTTTGGATTGTATTATAAGTCTTTTGAATTAACAGAATGGGTAGTAGGCATAAAAGAAATTAAAAATCACAAAAAATATTTGGATTACTGCAACAGCACCAAAATTTGGTAGGTGCTATCATAGGAACTCTACATATAATAATTTTCATACCTCAATATTAATCTATTATAGTGAAATTAAGGGTCGATCGACAAATATTACAATTACCTTTTGTGAAGTATGGAGGGGGTTGAATTTGCAAAATAAAATCCAAAAGTAAATTTAAGAATATAGAGATAATTCAATAAGATGAGCATTGGTTAGGTCTGTAACAACCTCTTTTTTTCCTTTATTATTATACAATATTGAGTTCACATACATGTCATTAATCAAAACAAATGTATAACATATCAAACACAGATATTTACATCTTGTTTATTTTGGTTGACCAATTCCGGAGATACAGGTGCGGGTGGTTGCACCTTCACCGGGATCTGAGCCAACTCGACCACAAACAACTTATTTGATTCTGAAATCTGCCCAACATAAAGTAACTCGATCCAATGTGCACTAAAAGCCAGAGCCTTAGCAACAAAAGCTGCATAATTAATTTTCTGAACATGATATGGAAATATAGTGAGAATTAAATCCCAGTAAGTTCAACAATAAATTATCATCAGTAAAGCTCATCACGTCATGTTCAGCTGTATAAACTACAGAAAATATCTTTGGTCACATGAATGCATTATATCTATGCACATAAGAATCATACTGTAATGATATGTATGACAGGATTAACTATTTTCAAAATATCATATGATGGCCATCAACTTATTCTCATTTCAAGCTACCCCGGTCAGGGTGAGTATCCTCTACTCTCCGGTACGGGCTTTTCTCGCTCCGTCCGACATGGCCCACTTTCTCTTTCTTTTCTCATTATCATGATCATAACCGTTGGTAGGGCGTCCCCTACTGGTGCACCACACGGATTGCCATGTGACCGTGCTCATTTCTTTTCATTTCATAATGATAGCCAAAAATATGCTTTCAATAACAAGTATGTTCATCAAAATATAACTATTACCATAAATCATTGGTAATCATGCCATGAACATAACCATTTCAAATATCACTTTATAAAATATTTCCATGTCAAAATTTCACACTTAAGATGGTAAGAAGTTCATACAATGGCAATGGCTATGGCTATACTAGTCATTTATTAAGATTCATCTTCTTTTTTAAATACTAATTTTATTCCTTTATTTTTCTTGATGCAGGTTTTCATCCTATCTAACCTTCTCTTACTAATCAGAGCATAACTCCCTCAATTTAACTCTGATGTAGGTGATCTTAGTGTCTATTTCAAGATAAAACAATTGTTTAAAACTATTATGTTGAACATTGTAGCGAAAAATTAAGAAACGAAGGTGATATTACTCCCTCAAAGTACAGGATAGTTCCTCTCTGATAGGTTCTGACATTTACTGACTAATTAGACCATATCTCCCAAATTGAAACTCTAAATTGAGTTATTCTAGTTGGTAAAAATCCATGAGCCATATATATATAATTGTTATGTTGGCGCGCTATTTTAATTCCCTACAGAATATTCCCAGAAATTCAAAAACTAAAGCATTAATAACATACTCTTCCCTGAATAAACATTTTCTGACCTCTGCTAACTAATCGGATCATATCTACCTCATATGAACTCCAAATTGTATAATTCCAGTGTATATATTTCCATGAGACATAGATATATAACTTTCATGTTAACCATTTATTTTAATTCCATACAGATAATTCTCAGAAATTAAAATACTACAGCTGTCCTAACATAATCTTCCCTGATGAACCATTTTCTGACCTTGGCTAACTAATCGGACCATATCTACCACATGTAGACTCCAAATTGAATGATTCCAGTGGCTAAAAATCCATGACACACATATCTTTAATTCTTATGTTAACCATTTATTTTAATTCCCTACCAATAATTCCCAGAAATTAAATTACCGAAGCTATCCTAACATATTCTTCCCTGATGATTCATTTTCTGACCTTTGACTACTAATCAGACCAAAGCTACCTTATATGGACTCCAAATGGAATGATTCCAGTGGGTAAAAATCCGCGACACATCTATCTTTAATTCTTATGTTAACCATTTATTTTAATTCCTTATAGATTGTTCCCAGAAATTAAAATACCGAAGCTTAAAATTCTGTCAACCATAGCCATACCCATGCAGAACTATCTACACCAACCTAAGTATTCAAACATACATCACATGCAAGATCAATATGTAACATGATATAGCAACATCCATGACCAATCATCAAAGTTCTAAGATCAAAATCTCATATAAATATTATGAGTTTCAAAGATTTTCTTCAAAAAGAAATATTGTTAAACTTACCTGGAGCACTTAGTCTCCTAGACTTCTCCTTCCTCTTTCTTCCTTTCTTCCTCTCCTTTCCTCACACTACCTTGCTTCTATTTTTGCTCTCCCTCACTTGGACGAAATTCTAATGTTGTAAGGGTGGGTTTTCTTATATAGACCACCAAATAATTCACCTTTCATGATCATGGGTCTACCTTATTACAATTAGGATACACTTTGTTGAATTTTTGGAAAACAAACAACTTATGTTCTTGTCTTCCTCTTCCTTAGTCAAGATATGCATAGAAAAAGGAGATTTTGTATTTTGAAAATTATGATGATATGTTCTTAAGATATGGGGCAAGATCCCTTTGATTTAGGGATTCATTTCCTTTTTCTTTTGTCTTAATCAAGTATGATAGATTTGCCTTTTTAAGTGGCAAATTTCTAGCCCTTGAATTTTCCTTACTTAACTAAAATTATTTGTGTAGGATAATGATGTTTTGTCATAATGCTATGTATTATTACCCACTTGCTAAAGTTATGAATGTAGGATATAGATGTTTTTGTCCTAAAGCCTTGTATTATTATGCCACTTGCCAAAATGATGAATGTAGAATCACACCACTTGTCAAATTTTTGTCTTAATGCCATGTCACTTAATCTTGATTACACTAATATTTCATCACTTTAATTTTATTTTTATTTTTATTTTTATTTTTATTTTTCCTCTTGGGTTTGGGCTCATTCTTGCCCATTTTCCTTACTTTGGTTAAAATTCTTCTTTTCATAATGGGCTTGGTCACATTTTCATGATTTTTGGGCTATCGGTCCAATTTCTATATCCTAGTCCAAGTCTATGTTTTATTTCTTCCTTGGCCTATCCTATTGGCTTGCTAAAAATTCATGTGAAGTAGAAAAACTCTATATGAAGTGTCTATAGGTTAAAGCCCAATTACGGGTGGAGATACTAAACTTAGTAACTTTTGCTCTTAAATTAAGAAAAATTACCCTAATCCGATCTTCTTGAAATTTTAAGACCTTTACTTACTTCACAAAAATTTATCTTTCTTTACCTAAGAATTTCACCTTTCTTTAACATGTTTATTTCTAATATTTCCCCTTAGGTTTTCTTTCTTTACCTATTCCATTAATATTAGAACATTTCTATGTATATATGTAAGGTGAAGAATTTCTAAGGAAAATATTTAAAAATTACGGGATGTTACATTCTTCCCCCCTTAAGAAATTCGGTCCCCGAATTTTCAATCCATCCTACCACATGTAGGGAATGAAATTAAGGCATTATTCAGAGTTACCAAGCTTATTACCTAAATAATTAGAGATATCTTTTCTGTATGACATCTTTACTTTTTAATATGTCTATTCACTTGAGTGATTTTGCCATATAACTTAACCATAAGGATTTCTTTCAATCATAAGTTCTTCAATTGATATCCTCTAGCCCGTATGGATATATCTATGGGTCGATATTAGAAAACACACATATAAAGGAACATATACACCTTCATATTGTGTAACTATCTTTTCTTATTCCAAACTTCTATCAAGTCAAATTTTTTTTTTTTTCATATATCAACATCATCCCCTGAATATCATCATCTTAATCTATCATCTATTTTTATCCTCAAATCCTTTAATCAATATGTTAAACATACGTAGCAATAAATCCTTCAAACCTTTAATAACGTTTATGTACCATTGACACATGTCTAATAATTCCAACTTACCTCATCACAGTAATTCTATACAAGCTTATTAACACCATTAAACTCATTGTCAAAAATTTCAATTATTTCTTCTATCATATCCAAAAGCACCTCATTCTAGCTTATGCCAATCCCATTTAATTCACCCAATCATTTGAAGAAGATTTGTGTTTTTTTTTTCCTAACAATTACTCATACATGAATTCTCAATTCCAACATAATTCACATCCTAGATACTAGACTCAATTTAGCATGATATAATCCTTTAACAAAAATATCTTGATAACCTACATTATTTCCGGACATGGTTCTCAGAATATTCTCTATATTTCTAAATTAAGAGTTCAAAGACTAACTTAAATCCTACTTCCTATATTTTATTCCTCGAGAACTTCAACACCACTAATTCTCTTGATTACATTCGTCAAAACACCATAAGACCATCATCCGTCCATTATTTTCAAACCTTTCATTATTTTAACCTATTAACAACTTAGACACCATAACAACCAAGTTTCAAAGGAAGAAATTATCTTTAATTGTAATGAGGGAAAATAACCTTGCATTTAATGCCAACCGTTAATGAGTGAAACAGACGAAAAGCATAATAAAGAATGGTTCCAAAAGCGAAAGTCAAAAGTTTTGACAAAGCATTGAAAAATATTAAAATCGGTGGCCGCAATTCTTGAAAATCTGTAAACAAAATCTATCTATGATTTCAACAAAAATCGGTGGCCGCAAATTTTGAATATATGTGTCAGAATCTACTTTAAATCTATTGGTATTCGGTGGAAAGATATCACATGGAAAAAGAAACATTTCTGAGCTTATAAAAGTCTGTGAAAATCAAAGAATATGTAGTTAACTGGTAGGATGCAGTTGATTGCTTCAAAATAGATGTAATTAATCAACTGTAAATTAATCAGTCCAAATTAAAATTTCTCAAAATAGCTAGTCGACTTAATAATACTGATAGTCGACTGGCGAAAACATTGAGAATACAAAATAAATCATTTGATTGCATTTTTTATTTTTATTTTTTACTTTTTTTTTACGGCTATCACCTAGAACTTTTCTACAAGAATCAAAACATCAATGCTTCATCAAAGACAACAAGATAAAGACAGATTTCTGGTGATATCTTATCTTATACTCTTTATGTGCTTAATATGGGTCACAGTCATACTACTGTACATATACATGCTTGCCGTCATTTTTGAAATTTTTTATTTTATTTTTTTATTTACCTTTAATTTAGTTGATATCCACCAATCACTCACATAGTTGTTCTAATAATACCTGGCCTATTCGCATAGCTATTATAAATATGCCTTTCTCTGAGTTCTATAAATACTTACATTAGTATCTTTGTCTATTCTCAAAGTTAAGGTGATAGAAATTATGGAGGGAACAGCATTCCGTTAGTTTCAAAATATCTGTGTCTTTTGTGGTTCCAGTCCTGAAAAAGATGAGGAGTATGTTAAAGCAGCACAAAATCTGGGTATGGTGCTGGCTAGGAGAAAAATTCATTTAGTGTATGGTGGAGGTAACTGTGGGTTAATGGGGTGTGTGGCTACAGCTGCACATGCAGGGGGATGCCAAGTTCTAGGTATTATTCCTACAGCTCTAGCTACATCCAGTAATATAGGGAAGACAATTGGGGAAGAATATAGGGTAGTTTCCATGCATGAACGCATGGCTAGAATGATGAGCAATGCCGACGCCTTCATTGCCTTACCAGGTGGTTTTGGTACTTTAGAGGAGATTTTTCAAATAGTCTCTTGGGCACAACTAAATATGCATCACAAACTGATAGGTTTGTTAAATGTTAATCACTTCTTTGATGGTTTGTTATCTTTTCTAGATCAAGCTGTGGAACAGAGGTTTATCTCACATTCAGCACGACAAATTCTCATCTCAGCTTCAAATGTTGAGGAGTTGATTGATGCTTTACAAGCCTATGTTCATGTACCTGATCTAACTATTACTCCAGTAGAATGGACGGCAGATAACCGCAGGAAGCGTAAATTGGATTTGGATCTTCATCTTTAAATGTAGTAAAACGTAGCTATTATTGTACTACTTTTACTTTCTTAGACTCTACTTGTATACCATATTTACCAACCATACTCCTTTAGAGTTGGTAAAACTATCTTTGAATGTTGCTTATGATCCTCTGAACTTTTGAAATATTCTAGTATATCAACCATACATATAATAACAAATTGTTCCAAGGATGACCTAATTACTATTCATTAAATTTATGAATGCAGCTAAAGGTTTGTCAATTAAATGCATCACCAAGAACTCATAATGCCCATAATAAGTCCTACATCCTCTTCTCTTATCCTTAATTAATGTTACTCATATCCTAAATCTATTTGTGGAAAAATATTGAACACCTTATAACTGGTCAAACAGGTAATCTATACGAGCTAATGGGTTTCTATTCTACATTGTTACCTTATTCAACTGTCTACAATCTATGCATAGTCATAGTGATCCATCTTTCTTTTTCACAAATAGAACTAGAGCACTCCAAATAAAAGTACTAGGGCATTTAAATCCCTTGTCTAACAAGTCTTGTAAATTTTTTTTTTCTAGTAACTAGAATAATTCTTTTCTGATGTGGAAATACTGCAACCACGGAGCATACTAAGATTTTTCAAATAAAACTGGCACTTTCAAAACTTCTTGGAAATTTTATATGAGTACTAGGGTAAATTCCATGTTAAAATTCCACACTAATATCTCGGTAACTGGATAGTAATTGTAGTTTGTAAACAGCGCACCAGAAAAGTTCCCAGGAAAGAGAGGTGGGTCACTAATGGACACGCTTAAGTACCAAGTCTTTCCTTGCCAGAGCTTTCCTTAGACATGCACTTTTCACAAATCACAATTTTTTTTTTTAAATTCAATCGATATCATTCTATATAGGGATATAGATACTAGTTGGGTTCTAAGGATTAAATCAATACCAAATTCTCGAATTGCTGTGGCAAGGTTGTGCAAGATTTTCTCCGCATTGTTTGCCGGATTCCGCCTTGGTGGTGCCATTTCCTACTGTGAAAAAAATAAATTTATGCTACTATTGAGGTGATCAAGCCCAATAGTTAGTTTCAAAACAATATTTAACAGCAGTCATAACACCACCTCGGCATATAGATAAGAAACACTAGTAATTTCTTACCTATATGAGTCACTGATTCCCTACACAGCACAACCACAACATACTCAAGACACTATAAGATCGATTCAGATAACCATCCACCCACTGGCCATCTAGGATCGACCTGCTCTGATACCAATTATGTAACAACCTCTTTTTTTTCCTTTATTATTATACAATATTGAGTTCACATACATGTCATTAATCAAAACAAACGTATAACATATCAAACACAGATATTTACATCTTGTTTATTTTGGTTGACCAATTCCGGAGATACAGGTGCGGGTGGTTGCACCTTCACCGGGATCTGAGCCAACTCGACCACAAACAACTTATTTGATTCTGAAATCTGCCCAACATAAAGTAACTCGATCCAATGTGCACTAAAAGCCAGAGCCTTAGCAACAAAAGCTGCATAATTAATTTTCTGAACATGATATGGAAATATAGTGAGAATTAAATCCCAGTAAGTTCAACAATAAATTATCATCAGTAAAGCTCATCACGTCATGTTCAGCTGTATAAACTACAGAAAATATCTTTGGTCACATGAATGCATTATATCTATGCACATAAGAATCATACTGTAATGATATGTATGACAGGATTAACTATTTTCAAAATATCATATGATGGCCATCAACTTATTCTCATTTCAAGCTACCCCGGTCAGGGTGAGTATCCTCTACTCTCCGGTACGGGCTTTTCTCGCTCCGTCCGACATGGCCCACTTTCTCTTTCTTTTCTCATTATCATGATCATAACCGTTGGTAGGGCGTCCCCTACTGGTGCACCACACGGATTGCCATGTGACCGTGCTCATTTCTTTTCATTTCATAATGATAGCCAAAAATATGCTTTCAATAACAAGTATGTTCATCAAAATATAACTATTACCATAAATCATTGGTAATCATGCCATGAACATAACCATTTCAAATATCACTTTATAAAATATTTCCATGTCAAAATTTCACACTTAAGATGGTAAGAAGTTCATACAATGGCAATGGCTATGGCTATACTAGTCATTTATTAAGATTCATCTTCTTTTTTAAATACTAATTTTATTCCTTTATTTTTCTTGATGCTGGTTTTCATCCTATCTAACCTTCTCTTACTAATCAGAGCATAACTCCCTCAATTTAACTCTGATGTAGGTGATCTTAGTGTCCATTTTAAGATAAAACAATTATCTAAAACTATTATGTTGAACATTGTAGCGAAAAATTAAGAAACGAAGGTGATATTACTCCCTCAAAGTACATGATAGTTCCTCTCTGATAGGTTCTGACCTTTACTGACTAATTAGACCATATCTCCCAAATTGGAACTCCAAATTGAGTTATTCCAGTTGGTAAAAATCCATGAGCCATATATATATAATTGTTATGTTGGCGCACTATTTTAATTCCCTACAGAATATTCCCAGAAATTCAAAAACTAAAGCATTAATAACATACTCTTCCCTGAATAAACATTTTCTGACCTCTGCTAACTAATCGGATCATATCTACCTCATATGAACTCCAAATTGTATAATTCCAGTGGGTATATTTCCATGAGACATAGATATATAACTTTCATGTTAACCATTTATTTTAATTCCATACAGATAATTCCCAGAAATTAAAATACTACAGCTGTCCTAACATAATCTTCCCTGATGAACCATTTTCTGACCTTGGCTAACTAATCGGACCATATCTACCACATGTGGAGTCCAAATTGAATGATTCCAGTGGCTAAAAATCCATGACACACATATCTTTAATTCTTATGTTAACCATTTATTTTAATTCCCTACCAATAATTCCCAGAAATTAAATTACCGAAGCTATCCTAACATATTCTTCCCTGATGATTCATTTTCTGACCTTTGACTACTAATCAGACCATAGCTACCTTATATGGACTCCAAATGGAATGATTCCAGTGGGTAAAAATCCGCGACACATATATCTTTAATTCTTATGTTAACCATTTATTTTAATTCCTTATAGATTGTTCCCAGAAATTAAAATACCGAAGCTTAAAATTCTGTCAACCATAGCCATACCCATGCAGAACTATCTACACCAACCTAAGTATTCAAACATACATCACATGCAAGATCAATATGTAACATGATATAGCAACATCCATGACCAATCATCAAAGTTCTAAAATCAAAATCTCATATAAATATTATGAGTTTCAAAGATTTTCTTCAAAAAGAAATATTGTTAAACTTACCTGGAGCACTTAGTCTCCTAGACTTCTCCTTCCTCTTTCTTCCTTTCTTCCTCTCCTTTTCTCACACTACCTTGCTTCTATTTTTGCTCTCCCTCACTTGGACGAAATTCTAATGTTGTAAGGATGGGTTTTCTTATATAGACCACCAAATAATTCACCTTTCATGATCATGGGTCTACCTTATCACAATTAGGATACACTTTGTTGAATTTTTGGAAAACAAACAACTTATGTTCTTGTCTTCCTCTTCCTTAGTCAAGATATGCATAGAAAAAGGAGATTTGTATTTTGAAAATTATGATGATATGTTCTTAAGATATGGGGCAAGATCCCTTTGATTTAGGGATTCATTTCCTTTTTCTTTTGTCTTAATCAAGTATGATAGATTTGCCTTTTTAAGTGGCAAATTTCTAGCCCTTGAATTTTCCTTACTTAACTAAAATTATTTGTGTAGGATAATGATGTTTTGTCATAATGCTATGTATTATTACCCACTTGCTAAAGTTATGAATGTAGGATATAGATGTTTTTGTCCTAAAGCCTTGTATTATTATGCCACTTGCCAAAATGATGAATGTAGAATCACACCACTTGTCAAATTTTTGTCTTAATGCCATGTCACTTAATCTTGATTACACTAATATTTCATCACTTTAATTTTATTTTTATTTTTATTTTTCCTCTTGGGTTTGGGCTCATTCTTGCCCATTTTCCTTACTTTGGTTAAAATTCTTCCTTTCATAATGGGCTTGGTCACATTTTCATGATTTTTGGGCTATCGGTCCAATTTCTATATCCTAGTCCAAGTCTATGTTTTATTTCTTCCTTGGCCTATCCTATTGGCTTGCTAAAAATTCATGTGAAGTAGAAAAACTCTATATGAAGTGTCTATAGGTTAAAGCCCAATTACGGGTGGAGATACTAAACTTAGTAACTTTTGCTCTTAAATTAAGAAAAATTACCCTAATCCGATCTTCTTGAAATTTTAAGACCTTTACTTACTTCACAAAAATTTATCTTTCTTTACCTAAGAATTTAACCTTTCTTTAACATGTTTATTTCTAATATTTCCTCTTAGGTTTTCTTTCTTTACCTATTCCATTAATATTAGAACATTTCTATGTATATATGTAAGGTGAAGAATTTCTAAGAAAAATATTTAAAAATTACGGGATGTTACAAGGTCAATATCTACCATCAAGAAATTACGATTGATCATTGGTAATATAATCAATTCCTCGTTGAATATCTCCCATTGGAATGCAATTTATGTCCCTTCTTAGGTTTAATTAATTGATAATGATCGCCTTAATCAACCATGACTGATGAGCAACTTTATCTCATTAGTAAAATTTAACTTAACAATTGTTTTAAAAACTAGAAAGACTGGTAAAGCTAAACAATACAACTAATCCAATGTATTTAATTTATTTAATTATCCCTCATAAGACTAACAGTTCATAATCATACAATCGTAATCCTATTTGTCTCTTAAACCATAGTGATCAAAGTTTTGTTCGATATATGATTCAACAATAGATTAAATCAAGTAATATACTAATAGGCCTCCTAATAATCAAATGAAGAAATCATGATATGATAAAAGAGAAACAATTAATACCTACTTGGAATTGAACAATCAAACCTTAAATAAAGTCTCATAATGCATAAAATTATTGAGGTTTCAACCTCTTTAAACCAAGTAAGAATACTTAGCCACGCAGAGCCATTGGAAAAACTAAGAAAAATAAGAAGATGAAAAGTTGAGAATTCATGTATTCCCTTTCCTTCTACCTCTAATGCTCTATTAATAAATAAGAAAACTTATATGCCACACTCGCATCCCGACACTGTCATTTTTGAATCCATAATCAACTATAACTCTTGGC
Organism: Gleditsia sinensis; assembly: GCA_037074535.1. NCBI lineage: Eukaryota > Viridiplantae > Streptophyta > Magnoliopsida > Fabales > Fabaceae > Gleditsia > Gleditsia sinensis. Next base: position 67,136,414 of record CM073470.1, on the reverse strand, counting down.
TTATATCACGAAACTAGGATTTCTCTGTCGCAATGCTAAAGCTAATGGATTCCTTGCTCTCTTTTGCATGTCCTTGCATTACAATGCTAGGAATGTCTTGTCGTGATGTTGAGCCTTCTGAAATTTTGGGATTCTTTTCTAGATTTCTTCTTGTTGCAATGCAATAGGTTCTATTTCACCATTTTAGTTTTTCTCCTTATTTTCTTCTTTTATTTGCCAATTCTCTTGTTTTTATTCCCTACAACATACTTACACAACATTGACCATGTTTCTTACTATTATTCCATCAAATATTAATTAAAACCTCAAGTTCAAATGTTAAATGCATGTATAAATATGTGCCTATCAAGTTCTAAAATATCATTTGCCTTGCCCTTGGTATTATTCCACATTCTTTTCCTTAAGTACAATTGCCTTACTAGTGGAGTTTTATCAATCAACAAAGGAAAAAGCAACAATAAAAGCAATATTCCACCATGGTAAATAAGTCTAAAGTGAGAGAAGCAGTTGCCAATGATAAAAAGCATAAGAGAAATAAGTAACATTAGGCATTCTATGCCACTATAAAAAGGAATTAGATAATGCATGCTCCATGGCTTCAGCCAACTCAAACAAATCCATAGATGAACCGTCGATACAAATATGATAGCCAATTTTTGAAAATAAGGTAAAATTATTTTTAGACTAAGAAACATCAATATTCTGATCAATTCCATGTACTTTTTCCTTTTTAGATAGGAAAAATTTTTTAGAACAAGGTTAATTCGCCTCTTTGTTTAAGTCAAAATATGTGGAGGAGTTATTTCTCCATTTGTGGACATCTATGACAAAGTTTTAAAGATTGATCTACCCGAAACATTATTTGTTGTATCGCCATCATGTGTCTCTTCCTTATACTACGTGGCTAATAAATATAATAAGTCATCTAACATATGCATCTTCCTCTATGTGAATCATGCCAAGGAATCAAGATGCATGTCATACCCCTCCCTAGACTTACTACCTACATTTTCTAGCTCCTGAGGCTAGAAGGAGGAGTTGTTATGTACAAATTCCTTGTATGCAAACCTCTATAGTACATGGCAATAGAAAATCATTCTTTCTAATACCATTCAATGCATCTGAACTCTACTAAAACAATGTTACCACTTGCCCTTCACTTGCATGCATATTCTCATCATTGTAAATGTTAAAAGCGTTGTGTGCCTCTTTAACCTCAACATTTGTAGCTCGCCCTGATACAAACAAATCCTTTAGCATCTGATTTCCAACAACCATGCAAGAAACATCACCTCTCCAATGCATGAAGCCACTATTCTTGACTTTAAACCACCTAGCCTCTAATTTTGACAGGCTTTCATTTTTACAATTTGTGTTTCCATTGCATTCCAATTTATTTTCAGCTCATAACAGTTGTTATCAACTACAAATTAGCCTATATGACTAGTATAAATAAGGCCAATCCCTTCATGTATTGGCACCATTGAATGAATTGAGTTTTTTAGTATTTGAGAGTTTCTCTCTAGGATTCTAAGCCATTTTGGCATTAAAGTAGGTTCCTTAAGTTAGTGTTGAGTTTGGGTGAAAGAAGTGACTAAAATTTTGCGTTTTCCATTAGTGTTATTGTAGAGGAGCCATCATCACCCCTTAAAAACCATATTTAGAGTCATTTTTTTTCACAAAACTAACACCGTCATTAAACTCAGGAGGCCAAAAAACTTTGGACTAAAGGTTTTCACCGTCGCTGGAGCCTTGTCGAAAGTTAATCAAACCACTATCTGCCACTACTAGAAAGACAAGTGCCAACACCGAAAATCCTAAGGTTGAAAACAATTAAGTCATTTCCGTGTGTCATCCTTCAGCACTCTTGTTATGCCACATGTACAAGGAGCCACGTCAATAGCCACCAAGTCAGTTATGACTTCACAACACATGACCCAATCACGTATTGCCACGTGTCATAACACCACATCATCAAGCCAATCACCAAAAATTTCTAAAATTGCATTTATTCCTTAAACTTTTGAAAATTTCAATTTGACCCCAGAACTCTAAAAAATTACATTTTTGCCACAAAATCTTTTGTAAGGTGCTAGATTTATTAGAAAATTCTTAGTATACTCTGTGGTTGCAGTATTATTTGATCTTCCCCACATCAGAAAAGAATTGTTCTTGTTACTAGAAAAAAATTGTGATATTGTGAAAAGTGCATGTCTAAGGAAAGCGTTGGCTAGTAAAGACTTGGTTTTTAAGTGTGTCTATTGGTGACCTACCTTTCTTTCCTAGGAACTTACCTAGTGCGTTGTTTACAGACTACGGTTACTATTCCAATTGCATGGTATTTTAACAATTTTTCAACTCACAAAATTCCTTTAAGAAGATAACATTTGCATGAAATTGAAATGGAAGAATTGAGGAGATAAATGCAACAATTACAAGAAACTATAAATGCTCAACAAGTCATATTGGAGAAATAACACATACGATCAAATAATGACAAATCAAATAGTGATTCATCATTATTTAGAAACCATTGTCCATAAAGACAATTGTTTAAGAATGACAACATCAAGGTTGAAATTCTAAATTTTGAAGGGAAGCTCCAACCAGATGAGTTTGTTGATTGGCTTCAAATTGTTGAGTGAGTATTCGAGTACAAAGAGATACCAGAAAAAAGAAGGCAAAGATCATTGCTGTAAAGTTAAAGAAGCACACTTCCATATGGTGAGAAAACCTTAAAAAGAAATATGAACATGAAAGGAAAAGAAAGACCAAAATATGGGATAAAATGCTTCGAGAACTAACGCATAAGTTCTTGCCTTCTCATTATTATCATGACAATTTTATTCAACTACAGAATCTTCGTCAGAAGAACTTACTTGTAGAAGAATACACTAAAGAATTTGAGAAATTGATGATGAAGTGCAACGTATATGAAAGGGAAGAGAAGACAATATCTCATTACCATAAAAGATTAAATACTAATATTGCCCATCCAATTCAGCTCCAATAATACTAGTCCTTAGATGATATTATCCGTTTAACCATTCGAGTAGAGAAACAATTACCCAAAAAAGTCTTCTTACGAAACTTTTTCCTCTATCGAAAATTCTCCATATACCTTCAAAACACCAGTAGATCAACCCAGTACTTCAAGTAAGCTTCCTTCTAAGACTACCAAAGAGAACAAACCCAAGGAACTCAAGTGCTTTAAGTGTCAAGGTTTTGGACATATAACCTTAAAATGTCCAACTCAAAGAACCATAACCATCATCAAAGCAAAACCTTATGAAGTGTATGAAGAGGAAAAAGTCCAAGAAGAACCAGATGGAGAAGAAGAGATCGAGCCTGTGTATAATAAAGAACAAGTACCTACAGACCATGGAGAATCAATAACAGTCAGGCGAAGCCAACATACAACACTAGCAAAAAAACCATGGCTAAGGCAAAAAAAATTTCATACCCAATGTACTACACAAGGAAAGGTTTATGATGTTATCATTGATAATGGAAGCTGTGAAAATGTGGTGTCAAACTACATGGTGGAGAAATTGGAGCTCCGAACACAAAATCATCCACACCTATACAAACTATAGTGGCTTAACAAAGGAAGTGAAGTAAGAGTTACTAAGCGCTACCTTGTGACATTTTTCATTAGTCAAAAGTACCAAGATAAGGTATGGTGTGATGTTATTCCTATGGATACATGTCTCCTTCTCCTTGGAAGACCCTGGCAATATGACTATCGCACCTTATATGACGGTTATGCCAACACCTACTCCTTTGTCAAAGATAGAGTTAAAGTCAAATTAACAACCTAACCACTAAGAAAACTTGATGAAGACAAGAATGAATCCAAGCCATTGGTTTCCTTATTTACAAAGAAACAATTCAAGGTGTCAATAAATAAGGCCCAGGCCATAAGCTTTGTTCTACTATTTGTATCAAATGAAGGAACTGTTCTTCTCGTAGAAATGGAACAATTGCTTATTGAATTTCTAAATGTTATGCTAGAAGAAATTCCACAAGGACTACCATCAATGCAAGACATCCAACAACCTATTAACTTTATTCCTAGAGCTGTCATTCCCAACAAACTAGTTTACCGAATGAGCCCACAAAAGCATGCTAAAATATAAAGTCAAGTTGAAGAACTATTAAAGAAAGGGTTGATACAGGAAAGTGTTAGCCCTTATGTTGTTCTTGTGATTTTAATACCCAAGAAGGATGGAAGTTAGAGAATATTTGTTCATAGTTGAGCTGTTAGCAAGATTACCATCAAGTATTAGTTTCTAATACCAAAGCTCGATGATATGCTAGATCAGTTGCATGGTGCCACCATCTTTTCTAAGATTGATCTTCGTAGCAGATACCATCAAATCAGGATTAGGCTATGAGACGAATAGAAGAATGATTTTAAAACTAGAGATGGCCTATACGATTAGATTGTGATGCCCTTTGGGTTATTCAATGCTCCTAGCATATTCATGTGCTTGATGAATTAAGTACTTCGACCTTTCATTGGTAAATTTGTAGTCGTCTACTTTGATGATATTTCGATCTATAGCAAACGCCAAAAGGAACATTTAAAGGACATTCAACAAGTTCTACAGACTCTTTGTGAGCAAATAATCTATGCCAATCTGAAGAAATGCTCTTTCTTAACCAGTGATTATTTTTCTAAGTTATTGGTACCCTTGTAAATCAAATAAAGGGGGGTTCAATGATGAAAGTAAAATAATAAAGTAAAAGAAAATAATTGCAAACAAAATAAAAGAGACTAATTAATGATAAAAACGTTGGTTTTGGCTGATATCCACCATCAAGGAATTATATTGATCATTGACAATATAATTAATCTTCAATTAAGTATTTATCATTAGGATTCTATCCCTGTTCCTCCTTAAGTTTAGTAATTCATGATGATTGACTCAATTAACCCTAATTAACAAGTAATCCTTTAGAACATCAGTAAACTATAACTTATTAACTGCATGAAAAATTAGAGAAATTAATAAAGCTAAAACAACAAAGACACGCTGGCTATATTTAATCTAGTCAATCATTTATCATAGGTTTAAGAATTCATAATTCAAAATTATTAATCCTATTTTTCTCTAAAATCATAAGAATGAAAACTTTGTTTAAAATATGATTCAGTAGTAGATTAAGACAAACAATATACTAGTAGGCCTCCTAGTAATCATATGAATAATCATGGAGAAGAAGAGCAGATGAATAATTAATACTCAATTAAGATTGAACTAATAAAATCAAATTCAAATCTCACAATGCATAAAAGATCCTTAAGGTTTCAATCTCCCTTAACCAACAAAAAGGAAATTAGCCGCGCATGGCCATAAGATACTCTAAAGAAGAAGAGAAGATTATTGAGAATTTGATGACTTTTTATGCTTGCTTTCCCCCTTATTTATAGCTTGAATACTCCTAAATGAAGTAGGATTGTTTCTAGGCCAGTTCCCGACCCATCAGGCTTCAACTAGAGTCAAAATAACCTACTTTTGTGAATCATCCGTTCTAGTGTAATGGTGGGTGCCGCGGTGCTTCAAAAAATTTAGGACGAGGCGTAACAATGCTCTAGGCCAATGTCACAACGGTTCGATTTCTTGAGACAATAATGCTCAGTTTCTTGGCTCGTCAGCACCGCGGCACTCTCTTGTGAATGCCGCAGGGCCCATAAATTTCTATAATCTACCAAAGTACTTAACACGAAAGTTGTATCTCTTTGTCTCCTCTTTCCATAGCTATTGGAATCACCTTAATCAGAGTTCATAAGAAAGATATGCCTTAATTAGCAATGAAGGGTTGGAAATCGGCATTTTCGATGATTTTTCTCTATTTTCCTCCTCTTTTCTTCTTTGTTCTTCCTAAAACCCAAAACACAAAACTCAATTAATTCCTACTTATACTTTACTTAAATTAAACAAAAATCAACTTAAAATATGCTAAAAACCATGCTTAATTAATTGCATATCAAATATCCCTACACTTAATCTTTTGCTTGTCCTTAAGCAAACTAATCCATGTGAACAAAATTCTAGATTCAATATATGAAGTGACTGAAAGGCTTACCAATATTTTTCCTCATAGCGAAAACTATATGCTCTTAAATAAATTTCAAGAATTTCATGGTTATGTACAAAATTCAACTCAAATGCAATTCATAATTTATTTTTTAGAGCCTTGAATGTGTGTGTGTCCTTGAGTAGTTCAATTATCTTTACCTAGATGAGTTTATGTATATCAAATTGAGGTACAGATCTCTATTTGATTTATAACTTCCATAGGCTTATTTTTCATGCTACTCTCCACTAATGTAGGTTACAACTACTTTTTAGGATCAAAAGGACTTTATTCAGCTTGTTATGTGGATAGATTACGGAGTGAGATAGAAGATATAAATTTAGGTTTAATCACCAAAACACCACATGATTAAATCTAATCTCTTGAGCTTTCTCAAGTTTGGAGGATCCCCCCCCCCACACACTTATTCCCTTGCTTTAACTGAATTTAATTCATTCTTTTCCTTGGTTCTTTTTCCTTCACCACTACATAGACTTTCATTCGTTATTTTGAATTTTCTCTATCCTTTGGATTTTCCTTTTCTTGCCTTTACTCCACCCTTCCACCCTTTTATCAATGTAGCTCTACAAAATAAATATTCAGAAAGTAATCACAGAGTAAGTGCATAAGGTAAAAAAATAAGGGTATTAATCACAAAATTTAGTTTTTTTGGCTTTGTAGTGGGTATAGAATAAAATGTTAATTAAACTCACATAGAGGAACAAAAAATATCTCATTGCTTGGGTTAGGCTTGAAAGACTCAATCTAACAAATAATTCCAAAATCATCTCCTAATTGATAGTATCGGCCTAAGATTTTGCCCTAAGTAACATTTAAATAAGTTCTAGAAATCTATTGAGATCATAAAATATTTTTGAGTTATATAAACCTTCTCTAAGTAAAAGACAAATTAAATACCCAAATTTTTTGTGCAACAAGAGTTTTAGGATTCTAAAATGGAAAATAATAAATTACAGAGAAGTTAAAATTACACATAACCATGAATTTACTACATCTCTCAAGAGCTATTGACAATTCAAGCAGTCATATCATTGGCTATTAGTTTTACCTATCATAAACTTAAAAATTGAAATAAAGTCACATGCTCACACCATTTAATAACTGGAATAAAAGTGCAAAGATCAGTAGAAGATCACTGTAGTGGTCAGCTAAGTAAATAGTGTACAATTATACGATTTATTATACAATCATCAAGCTTAATTATAAAGTGACCCCCCCCACACTTAAGAATTTACATTGTCCCCAATGTAAATAGAAAAGAAGGAAATAGAAGGGACAAGTAATAAAAGGAAGAGGGGTCCAGTGGAACTTCCCTATTTATTCAATCATCACCATCCATCTCATCATGCTCGGGTTCAAGCACAAAGGACAGTTCAAGAGGAGCTTAGAATGTTATTGGTAGGTTGAGGGCATATGCGAGATGGCTAAAACATGTAGTGTTATGTTGTGCGATAGAGTACTAGTAGAGTGCTAGCTCATTGACAATGTGCAGGGATCTTGGTGGGGCTAAACTACTATCAAACTTCTCTGTAGCTAATGGCTGAACATCTAGTTCATCAGCTGCTACCTCATCTTGTCCTTTGTATTTTTTAAAATCTATGTAGGAGATAGGTCTCATTGGGTGAATGAGAGCTTTTGTGGAGTCCCAACCAACTCCAGCTTTCCTACACAGACCAGTTATTAAGCTAGGGACAAAAAGTGAGCGACCTTTAGAACTAACGCATCCCAATATATGTCTATTTATAATCTTGCCCAAATCAATTGAAAAACCTTTCAGTATGGCCCTATCTCGTTGGATTTGATTAATGTTCAAGCTTGGCATGAGTCTAGCTAACACAAAATAGTGCCAAGCTTTAGCTATTTCATACCTGTCCTTGCAAAATACACAAGTTAGCTATTGCTATCTAGTTTTCAAGATGTCCTACTGTGATAGAGATTGTGGAGAATGTCTTCATAATCAATTTCTTATTAGAGGAATGCAAAGTATTTATCCTCTTCAATATCAGGTAAAGAGTAAAATTCATTAATTGCATGAAGGGTGTACTCCACAAGCTTGTCTCTGACCCTTGCCTAGTGATGTTCATGCATTGTAGCATTAGAATAAAATTCTTGCACTACTGGGATAACTCTTGGCTCTAGGTTCTTGTAAAAGGTCTACCTATTCCTTTGGATGGTGGTGTCCCTATTGGGTAGTCTACTAGTGACAATGAAACCCCTTTATGGAATGATATGTTTGTGGACTACCACTTTAATGTGGTGCTGATAGACTTCCTCACTCACAAGTGCCCTTCTGTTAAATGTGAGAGGATCATTTGATCAGCTCTCTCTTAGAGAAGGCTAGCTGTGAAGTTTTTCAAACCATCTCCTATTGAAAGTTCACTTGAACCTTTTATCAAACAGTTAGTGTGCGCTCTTCGAATTTAGGGGGCAAAATGTAGATTCTATTCCAATTTGAGCTCCCAATTGAATGCAATTCAATAGCAGATGAGTTAGGTCCCACTTGCACCAAAATATATGAGAGAAGACTCACCAACTTATGCTTTAATTTCTACCAGAAAGATGGGAGATGGATGTCAATGGAGATACCTAAACAATGGAATGATTCCTAAGTGAATTTACTTATCAATCCTTTAAAATAGATAGCAAAATTACTTTATGCAAGTAAAGGGAAGTATATTTAATGCAATATAGGGTTGATAGAGTGTGAATCATAGGGGATGGGAGTGAGATTGGAGTGTAGGAAAGGTAGGGTAAGACGGACGTAGGTCCTTCTTATAGAAAGCACTGCGGCACTCTCTACTGAACATGAAGTGCCACAGCGTTCATCTTTTTTGGGCGATAGGCACCGCGACGCACGGGCTGAGCGTCATGGCGCTGCGCTTGCAGTCCCTTTTTTTTAATAAAAGAAAGAAAAGTATGAAGAAGAAGAAGAGATTTTGTTGGGTTGCCTCCCAACCAGCACCTTTGTTAAATATCGTTGGCTCGACAAAAAATCATATATTCAATGAGTGTCTTCAAGGGTAATCCAAGTTAGTTCTTCTTGTTGAAATCCTTTATAAAATTGTTTAAGCTTATGGCCATTGACTTTGAAACTATTATGGTTATCCATGCCTTTTATTTCAACTAGACCATGAGGAAAAATGTTAGTAACAATAAATAGTCCTTCCCATCTAGAACGTAACTTACTTGGAAACAATCAAAGTCTGGAATTATAGAGGATGACCTTTGATCCTTTAATAAACTCCTTATGTGAGATCATACGATCATGTAGGAGTTTAGTTTTTCCCTTACAGATATTTGTGTTTTCATATGCCTTATTTTTTATTTCCTCTAATTCTTGAAGATATAATTTCTTGTATTCTCTACTTTCTTCCAAATTCATGTTAAATTTCTTTATAGCCCAAAATGCTATATGTTCTAATTCAACTGGAAAGTGACAAGTTTTTCCAAATACTAACCTGTATGGAGACCTACCACTTGGGGTCTTATATGCTGTTCTATAGGCCCATTAAGCATTACCTAATTTGAGACTCCAATCCCTACGATTGGGATTTATTGTCTTTCTAATGATATTTTTTATTTCTCTATTGGATACCTCAACTTGCCCATTAGTCTGGGGGTGGTATGTAGTTGATAGCTTTTGAGTGACATTATATTTTTTTTAATAAGGCTTCAATAGCCTTATTGCAAAAATGCATACCCCGTCACTTATTAATGTTCTTGAGATCCCAAATCTGGAGAAAATATGGGATTTAATAAAATCTGCAACCACTTTAGAATCATCAGTCCTAGTGGCTTTGCCTTTCACCCACTTTGAGACATAATCCACAACCAGTAAAATATAATTATACTCAGATAATAAGGGAAAATGTCCCATTAAATCAATACCCCAAACATAAAAAAATTACAAAATAATAATGGTGTTTGTGGCATATCATTTTTCCTGTATATATTACCTATTTTTTGACAGTTTGTACATGTCTTATAAAAATAATATGAATCTTTGAACATAGTAGGTTAGTAAAAACTACAATCCAATACTTTCTTTTTTGTCCTTTTTGTCCCAAAAAGTCCTCCACATGCATAAGAATAGCAAAATGTTAGAATTGATAAAACTACAGAGTCAGGAATACACCTTCTTATGATTTGATCTTAGCATTGCTTCTATAGATAAGGATTGTCCCATATATAATATTTAGCATCACTCTTAATCCGATTTTTAGGTAACCTGATCAAAAGATAAGGTAACTGTTTAGTAGCCAAATAATTTACAATATTTACATACCATGACATTTGAACTAAAATGGAAAATAAATTTTTATCTAAGAATAATGCTTCAATTTTTAGTTTCTCCTCCACATGTGTCAAATGGCTTAAATGATCTACTACATTATTTTTAGAACCTTTCTTGTCTTTAATTTCTAGATCAAATTCCATAAGAAGTAACTCTTATATGATTATTTTGGGTTTAGCTTCCTTTTTCATCACCAAGTATCTCAAAGCTGCATGGTCAATAAATACAATAATTTTAGTATATATTAAATATTATCTAAATTTTTCTAAAGCAAAGATGACAGCTAAGAGTTCTTTTTCAGTTGTGGTATAATTTTTCTAGGCTAATATTCAATATTCTGGAGGCATAATATATCACATGGGTTGCCTTTCCAACTCTTTGGCCAAGTACTACTCCAACTCCATGATCACTAGCATCACACATAATCTCAAAAGGGAGGTTCCAATTTGATGCTTGGATGATTGGTGCTGAAATTAAAGACTACTTCAATTTGTCAAAAGCTTCCTTGCATTCTTGATCAAATTCAAAAGATACATCTTTTTGAAGCAATTTGCACAAAGGTGCTTGCTTTCATAGAGAAGTTCTTTATGAATCTTTTATAAAAACCTACATGGCCAAGAAAAGAACTAATTTTCTGCACAGAAGTGGGATAAGATAGAGTTTGTATAATATCAATTTTAGCTTTATCTACTTATATTCCACTTGTAGAGATAACATGTCCTAAAAGTATATCTTGTTCAACCATAAAATGACATTTTTTAGAATTTAAAACAAGGTTAGTTTCTTGACATCTTTTCAAAATTAGTGACAGGTTATGTAAACAATTATCAAATGAATCTCCATAAACTGTGAAATAATCCATAAATACCTTAATGAATTTTTCTAGGTAATCTAAGAATATGTTAACCATACATCTTTGAAAAGTGTCAAGGACATTACAAAGCCCAAATGGCATGCACCTATATGCAAATGTCCTAAATGGACAAGTGAAGGTTGTCTTTTCTTGGCCTTCAGGAGTATTTGCAATTTGAAAATAACCTGAATAGCCATAAAAAAAACAATAGTAAAGTTTACCAACCAACCTTTGAAGCATTTGATCAATAAAAGGTAAAATAAAATGGTCTTTTTGGGTTACATAATTTAATTTTCTATAATCTATACAAACCCTCTACCCATTTTGAATCTAGGTGGGTACCAATTCCTCATTCTAATTTTTCACCACAGTTATTCATGTTTTCTTGGGAACCACTTGCACTGAGCTCACCTAATGATTATCTGAAATAGGGTATGTTACCCTAACCTCCAACAATTTGAAAATTTCCTTCTTCGCTACCTCCATCATAAGAGGATTTAGCCTTCTTTAGGGTTGTCTAGATGGTTTAGCTCTTTCCTCCATTAATATTTTGTGCATATATGTAGAAGGGTTTATCCTCTTAAGATCAGTTATGGTATATCCTATTGTAGTTTTGTGCTTTTTAAGGACGTGAATAATTTTCTCCTCCTGATCAGCTTTAAGTTTGTTGGAAATAATTATAGGAAGTGTTTTTCCTTCTCCCAAAAACACATATTTGAGGTAATCAGGAAATGGCTTCAATTTATGAGGAGAGGCCTACACAACAAAAGGTAAAATAGCATTATTAGAAATTAGTAATTCTATGTAAGAAGCCTTACCTATTGGTAGCGTTGTTGAAAAATCATTTAGTGCAACTAATTCTTCCTTTATCTCTATATACTTATCTCACCATCATCTTCCTCTATGGATTTGCTCACAATCACCTCTAGTTTATCCCTTCCATCTAATTCAAACACTTAGTGTGTAAAGAATCAATTACATCAATAGAATAAGCAGGAGTATCATTATATAGGTGTTCTATGGCCTCATACATATTAAATTTTATTACATCACCATCAAATTCCATGGTGAGTGTGCCATTGTGAACATCTATCTTAGTTTTAGAATTTTTCAAAAATGGTCTCCCTCATAATATTGGAGAAGTAAAATTCCTATTTTCCATGTTAAGTACATAAAAATCTGCAAGGAAAACCAAATTATCTACTTATACCAAGACGTCTTCAATTACTCCCTTAGGGCATACATTGGACCTGTCTGCTAATTGGATTATCACATTAGTTGAATTCAATGGTCCTAATTTTAAAGAAGTATATATAGAATATGGAATGACATTTATGGAAGCTCCTAAATCTAACATAGCATTTTCAACACGAGTATGCCCAATTTTGCATAGAATAGTAAACATACCTGGATCCTTGAATTTAGTGGAGAGTTTTGTTTGTACCATAGCAAATACATTCTAACTTATCTTTACCTTTTCATATCCTTCAATTTTTTCCTTCTTTTCTTCTTTTAAGAACTTTGCATATCTTGGCACCTATTTAATAACATCTAGAAGGAGAATATTAGCTTCACACTTTCTAAAGGTTTCATATAAGTTAGAAGTTTTCTCATGTGACCTATTGTTTTTAAGAGCTTCTAGGAAGGGAGGTACTACTTTATAATCTCACATAGATGGAAATTTAGCTATAGAGGTTTCATTCTCCTTGGTTATTTTCTCATGCTCCTTAGGAGAAGAGGATAATGGTGGACCTTCAATTTCCTTACCATTCCTTAAAACAATTGCACTAGCATTTTCTCTTTGGTTTACCACAGTTTGAGAGGGCAACTTACTTGAATTTTGAGCATCTAACCGACTAACTGTGGTTGCTAATTAGCCCATTTGATTTACTAAGTTCTGAATACTAGCTCTTGTCTCTTGCTAAAATTGCTTTGATTCCTATGTAAGAGATTTAACAATTTCTTCTAGAGTACTACCTACTTGGAAATCCTAAGATGTAGTTTGTCTAGGATAATAAGCCTATTGGTTATGCTAAAAATTTGTAAAATTTTGTCCTTCAGGCTTATTTTGTGTATTCCCATACCTGAAGTTAGGATTATCCTTCCATTCAGGATTATATGTATTAGGGTAGGGATCATACCTCTTTAATTGTCCAAGGAAACCACCTACCACATTAGCTTGTTCTGTGGATTCTTCTTGAAGTGTAGGACACATCAGTTGAGTACCTCGTTATTGAATAGATTCCACAAATTTTAACTGGCTGAGGTGTAACTATAGCAATTTGACGTACAATAAAGGTAAGTTCAGACATTTGTTGCTAAAAGGAAGAAGTACTTGTAACAAATTATTTATTTATTTATTTATTATTATACAATATAAAGTTCACATACACATCATTAATCAAAACGTACGTACAACATTTCAAATACATAAATATCTACACCTTATTTATTCTGGTTGACCAATTCTGGAGATTCGGGTGTGGGTGGTTGCACCTTCACTGGGTTCTGTGCCAACTCGCCTACAAACATTTTATTTAGGATCCGCCCATCATAGAATAACTCGATCCAATGTGCACTAAAAGCCAAAGCTATAGAAAAATCTGCATAACTAATTTTCTGAACATGGCATGGAAATATAGTGAGAATTAAATCCCAGTAAGTTTAACAATAAATCATTATCAATATAGTCATCACGTCATGTTCAGCTGTATAAACTACAGTAAATAACTTTGGTCACATAAATGCACTATATCTATGCACATGAGAATCGTACAGTAATGACATGTATGACATGATTGATTATTTTTAGAATATCATATGATGACTATCAATTTATTCTCATATCAAGCTACCCCGGTCAGGGTGAGTATTTTTTACTCTCCGGTACGGGCTTATCTCGCTCTGTCCGACATGGCACACTTTCTCTTTCTTTTTTCATTGACATATTCATAACCGTTGGTAGGGCGTCCCCTACTGGTGCACCTCACGGATTGCCATGTGACCGTGCTGATTTCTTTTTCTTTTCACAATAATAGCCAACAATATGCTTTCAATAACAAGTATGTTCATCAAAATATAATTATTACCAAAAATCATTAGTAATCATGCCATGAACATAACCATTTCAAATATCACTTTATAAAATATTTCCATGTCAAAATTACACACTTAGAAAGGTAAGAAGTTCAGCAATGGCAATGGATATGGCATATACTAGTCATTTATTATTTTCATTTATAAAATTCTTCTTATTTTTTTAAATATTAACTTTATTTCTTTATTTTCTTGATGCAGGTTTTCATCCTATCTGATCTTCTCTTACTAATCAGAGCATAACTCCCTCAATATAACTTCGATTTAGGTGATCTTAGTGTCAATGTAACAATAAAACAATTATCTAAAACTATTATGTTGAACAGTTAAACTAAATATTAAGAAATCATGGTGATATTACTCCCTCAAAGTACAGGTTATTTCTTCTCGGGTAGGTTCTGACATCTGCCTACTAATCTATCCATATCTCCCTCATAACAATTTCAAATTAAGTGATTCCAGTGGCTTCAAATCCGTGACACATATATCTATAATTCATATGTTAACTATTTATTTTAATTCCTTATAGAATGTTTCCATAAATTAAAACACCGAAACTATCCTAACATATTCTTCCCTGATTAACCATTTTCTGACCTTTGTTTACTAATCGAACCATATCTACCTCATATGAACTCTAAATTGAATTATTCCAGTGGCTAAAAATCCATGAGACATAAATCTACATTTATTATGTTAACCATTTGTTTATATTTGATGTGATCCCAAAACGTGAAGAGGATGAGCACTGGATTTTGTTTCTGGTTTAGCTCGAAACAAACAAAGAAAAAAACCAAATCACCCAATTGATAAGCCTAGGGCGCCACAATTAAGCTGATTTGGATTGATTTCACCACACTCAAGAATTAGAGGGATGTGAGTGATAAGAAATCAGAAGTTTCTCGCCACTAACCTAAGTTAGAAATGGTCATTCAATTGTGCTGATCTTGTGTGATACATCTCATATATAAAGGAGTAAGCTAGTTTTAAGAGACCTAGCTATACTACCTTGTAATTCTAAGAGCAGCACCTAGAAAGTACAAGAAATAAATGCTAGATGGCAGAAAATCTATGCTTTCTGCCATTTACAAGGAAAAGTCCTAAAAACGTACATAGGTGGCAGCAAGCCTAAGAGCAGCAATAAATGCTTGCAGCACCTAGGAAATACAAGAAATAAATGCTAGATGGCAGAAAGTCTATGTTTTCTGCCATTTACAAGAACAAAGTCCTAAAAACGAACATAGATGGCAGCAAGTCTAAAAGTAGCAATAAATGCTGGTGACAAAAAGTCTAAGAGCAATAAATGCAAGGCTGCACCTAGGAGATACAAGAAATAAATGCTAGATGGCAGAAAGTCTATGTATTCTGCCATTTACAAGAAAAAAAAACGTACATGTGACTTCATGGCACATATTCAGATGTATAGCCTTTTGACTGCTGTTTTCTTCAAGTGTCTTTAATTTTCAGCAAGGTAACTAGGTTCATTCCAAGCCTCTTAGCTCTTGCACGAGTTAAAGGCCCAATTGAAGGTATTTTCTTGTCATAACTTGAAGTTTGGTATTCCATGATCACATCATCCTCCCCTGGTTGAGAAGGATTTGCCCTCAAATCCAAATCATCTTCATCTTGCAAATAAGGAGAAATATCTCTGACATTGAAGGTAGCTGAAACTCCATAATCACCAGGCAACTCTATTTTGTATGCATTGTCATTTACCTTTGCTAAGACTCGAAATGGACCATCTGCCCTAGGCATTAATTTGGACTGCCTTTTGTTTGGAAACCGCTCTTTTCGAAGATGGATCCATACTAAATCTCCAGGGCTGAATTGCACAAACTTTCTCCCTTTATTTGCAGCCTTCTCATAGATTAAGGTCTTCTTCTCAATTTGCATTTTAACATTTTCGTGCAACTTCTTGATCATCTCAGCCTTCTGTTTTCCATCCAAACATTCTCGAGCATCAAGTGGCAATGGTGCTAAGTCAAGTGGGGTTAATGGATTGAATCCATAAACCACTTCAAAAGGAGAACGTTTAGTAGCACTATGCACATTTCTGTTATAGGCAAATTCAACATATGCCAAACATTCATCCCAATTCTTCAAATTTTTACTAATGACAGTTCTGAGCAAAGTAGAGAGTGTACGGTTTACCACTTCTGTTTGTCCATCAGTTTGTGGGTGACAGGCAGTGCTAAAAAGCAATCTTGTGCCTAATTTTTGCCATAAGGTCTTCCAAAAGTAACTAAGAAATTTTGAGTCACGGTCTTGAACAATGCTCTTTGGAATGCCATGGAGTCGAACAATCTCCTTGAAAAATAGATTGGCAATATTCACAGCATCATCTGACTTGTGGCATGGAATGAAATGTGACATTTTTGAAAATCGATCCACAACAACCATGACCGAATCCTTTCCCCTCTGAGTTCTAGGTAGGCCAAGCACAAAATCCATACTTATATCTTCCCAAGGCTGATCTGGTACAGGAAAGGGCATGTAAAGACTATGGGCAGCTTCCTTGCTTTTGGCCTTTTTACACACAATACATCTCTCAAGCACATGATGAACATCCCTGATCATATTAGGCCAATAAAAGTGTTCTTTCAGCATCTCTAATGTCTTTGCTTCGCCAAAATGGCCAGCCAATCCTCCCCCATGTGCTTCTCGGACAAGCAATTCCCGTATGGAGCAATCTGGGATTACAAGCTTTCCTAAACGAAATAAGAACCCTTCATGCCTATAAAACCCTTTGTATGCTATTTTTTCACAAGCGTGGTAAGTTTCAGCAAGTGTAGGATCTTCAACATATTGATCCTTAATAAATTCAAAACCGAATAATTTTGCATTCATCATAGAAAGCAATGCATACCTCCTGGATAAAGCATCAGCAACAACATTGGTCTCCCCTTTCTTGTATTTTAGAACATATGGAAATACTTCAAGAAATTCCACCCATTTGGCATGTCTTCGGTTCAGCTTGCTCTGCCCTTTCAAATGTTTAAGGGATTCGTGATCTGTATGGATAAAAAATTCTCTTGGTAACAAATAATGCTGCCATGTTTCAAGAGCTCTAATCAGGGAATAGAACTCCTTATCATAGGTTGAATAATTAAGACAAGCCCCACTCAGCTTCTCACTAAAATATGCAATAGGGCGCCTTTCTTGTAGTAGAACAGCACCAATCCCCACTCCACTAGCATCACATTCAATCTCAAATGTCTTGGAGAAGTCTGGTAGTGCTAATATAGGGGCATTGCATAATTTCTCTTTAATCAGTTCAAAACTCCTCTGGGCTGCATTATTCCATCCAAACTCTTTCCCCCCTTTATACATTCTGTTAATGGTGCTAGGATAGTGCTGAAATCTCGAACAAACCTTCTATAGAAAGATGCGAGTCCATGGAAACTCCTTACCTCATTTATGGTTCTGGGAACAGGCCATTCTTTGATTGCTTTGATTTTCTCTTCATCAACTTCCACACCTTGATGAGATACTACAAAGCCAAGAAAATTTACATGATCTTGACAAAAGTAGCATTTCTTCAGATTTGCATAGAGTTTCTCTTTTCTCAACACTTCCAATACTTGCCTTAAATGTTCTACATGCTCATCATAACTTTGGCTGTAGATTAGAATATCATCGAAATACACTACAACAAATCTGCCAAGGAAATATCTGAGCACAAAATTCATTAGACGCATAAAAGTGCTAGGGGCATTAGATAGCCCAAAAGGCATTACCATCCACTCATAAAGGCCATGCTTTGTTTTGAATGCTGTTTTCCACTCATCTCCTTCCTTCATACGAATTTGGTGATAGCCACTCTTCAAATCAACTTTTGAGAACACTTTGGCACCATGTAACTCATCAAGCATGTCATCCAATCTCGGAATTGGATAGCGGTATTTGATAGTGATCTTGTTGATAGCCCTGCTGTCTACACACATTCTCATAGAACCATCTTTTTTTGGTACTAACAATGCCGGAACAGAACATGGACTCATGGATTCCCTTACATAGCCTCTTTCAATCAGCTCCTCAACTTGTCTTTTAATTTCATTTGCCTCTGTGGGATTCATTCGGTAGGCAGGTCGGTTAGGCAAAGCAGCACCTGGTACCAAATCGATTTGATGCTCAATCCCCCTTAAGGGTGGTAATCCCTTAGGTAGCTCTTCAGGAAAGACATCTCTAAATTCTTCTAATAGTTTCTTCACATGTGGGGATACTTCATTTTCTAACTCTTGAAACTCCTTAAGCATTAGCAATAGAATGAGGCTACCTTTATTCAATGTTTTCTTCATTTCATTTTTAGTAGCCAAGCAACTTACTTTTTGCTCTTCTTTTACTGTCTTCTCTTGCTGTACTTGCATTGGCTTAAGTGGTGCCAACATAATCTTTTTTCCATCCTTCTCAAAGGAATAGGTATTTTTGTAGCCATCATGCAGTACTCTCCTATCGAATTGCCATGGCCTCCCTAGCAGCAAATGTCCAGCACTCATTGGGACAATGTCACATAATACCTCATCTCTGTAATTCTTCCCAATAGAGATTGGAACCTTCACTTGTTTCGTGACTTTCACTTCGCCTTTGTCATTCAGCCACTGCAATTTGTATGGTTGGGGGTGGTTCATGGTAGTTAACTTTAGTTTATCAACTAAAGTGGTGGAAGCAACATTGGTACAGCTTCCACTGTCAATAATGACATTACAAACTTTGCCTTCAATAGTACACCTCGTATGAAAAATATTCTCTCGTTGTTCTTCCTCTTCTTTGGTTTGGATACTCAAGACGCGCCTAATAACCAAAATTTCACCCTCATCTGCATATTCAACAACCTCTGCCTCTTTTAGATACTCATTCCCCTCATAGTCCTCCAAAACACCCTCATCGTCACTCTCTATCTCCCCTTGTGTTTCCTTCAAAATCATCACCCTTTTGTTAGGACATTCTGATGCGATATGGCCATGCCCCAAACATTTAAAGCACTTAATATCTCTACTTCTTCTAGGGGGATGGTTTTCTACTGCTTTCTCCCTTTCACTAAAACTCTCAGTTTTAGTTGATCCTTTTTTCTCCATTTCCTTACTGTCCCCTTTGGTAGGTTTTGCTGGTGTTTGAGAAAGTGTTTGGAATGGTTTTCCTCCCACAGGTTTAGTCACCCCAAAGTTCCTCCCATACACTCTTTTCTTCTGCCTTTCTACTTTGATGGCTAATTTAATTACATCTTCAAAGAAAACATAATTTTGCAACTCTACTAGATCAGCAATTTCCTTGTTTAGACCACCCAAAAATTGAGCTATGGTTTGCTCTTGTGGTTCATTCAGCTCACACCTAATCATCAAGGTTTCGTATTCCTTCACATAGTCTTCCACGTTCATACCTTCTTGCCTCAAGTTTTGAAGTCTGAAATAAAGTTCTTGCCTATAATAGTCAGGCACAAAACGTTTCTGCATGAGTCTCTTCATTAGCCTCCAACTTCTTACTTCTTCTTCACCATCTCTCCTTCGCTGATTCTTCAAGTTCTCCCACCACAGATTTGCATAATCAGTGAATTCAAGGGCAGCAAGACGGCATTTGGTTATCTCAGAATACTCTTGACATTCAAAGACTTTCTCCACTCGTTGTTCCCATTCTAAATATTCTTCAGGAGAACTTGTTCCCCTAAATGGAGGAACTTTCATTTTGATGTTAATCTCCCGTGCTCTAAGCTGCCTCCTATGCAAAGGTTGTTCATCCTCCTCAAACTCAGCTTCGACACCGTTAGACTCAGCATTCTCCTCTCTTCTTGGTTGTCTTAGCTGTAGATCCATGAGTCTTGTCATCTGATTGGTGAGTTGAGCCATTTGTTCCATCATCTTTTCTTGTCTCCTCTGCAGGCCAATAATTTGAGCTTGTTCTAGGCTAATCCCTCTAGGGACTGCAGAATCACTCCCTTCTGCCATGATGATCTTTTTTAGGTTGCTGGTCTAGGTGTTTGATAAGGGTAGATCACTCTCTAAGTGTTTAAACTCAGGTTTACTAACCAGAAGCTCTGATACCAATATGATGTGATCCCAAAACGTGAAGAGGATCAGCACTGGATTTCGTTTCTGGTTTAGCTCGAAACAAACAAAGAAGAAAACCAAATCACCCAATTGATAAGCCTAGGGCGCCACAATTAAGCTAATTTGGATTGATTTCACCACACTCAAGAATTAGAGGGATGTGAGTGATAAGAAATCAGAAGTTTCTCGCCACTAACCTAAGTTAGATAAGAGAAGATGTATTTTCAAGAAACACGCTTGAACAATACTGAAAATTCGAAATGGTCATTCAATTGTGCTGATCTTGTGTGATACATCTCATATATAAAGGAGTAAGCTAGTTTTAAGAGACCTAACTATACTACCTTGTAATTCTAATAGCAGCACCTAGAAAGTATAAGAAATAAATGCTAGATGGCAGAAAGTCTATGCTTTCTGCCATTTACAAGGAAAAGTCCTAAAAACGTACATAGGTGGCAGCAAGCCTAAGAGCAGCAATAAATGCTTGCAGCACCTAAGAAATACAAGAAATAAATGCTAGATGGCAGAAAGTCTATGCTTTCTGCCATTTACAAGAACAAAGTCCTAAAAACGAACATAGATGGCAGCAAGTCTAAAAGTAGCAATAAATGCTAGTGACAAAAAGTCTAAGAGCAATAAATGCAAGGCTGCACCTAGGAGATACAAGAAATAAATGCTAGATGGCAGAAAGTCTATGTATTCTTCCATTTACAAGAAAAAAAAACGTACATGTGACTTCATGGCACATATTCAGATGTATAGCCTCTTGACTGCTGTTTTCTTCAAGTGTCTTCAATTTTCAGCAAGGTAACTAGGTTCATTCCAAGCCTCTTAGCTCTTGCATGAGTTAAAGGCCCAATTGAAGGTATTTGATGAGTGAGTTTTATACTCATAAATTAAATATTTTCATCTTATCTTTTGCCATAATTAAGCATAAATCTCCCTTACTTGTCTTTAGTTTTGTGTCTTTCTTACAGATGGAGAGAAGAGTAGAAAATGGACTTAATTGGAGGAATCAGAGTTAAATTGTGGTTCTTTGGAAATGATGTCTATAAATCAAGCAGATAAAACAAATTCATTAAGGATGGCTGAGTAAGGAGCATTATCATATTGTCTCTTGAGACGCATCCTAATGGATATATGCACAAATTTATTCTTGATTTATGATCACATTTCCAAAAGAACTAAAACATAAAGATTCAAGGCAAAGCACCCAATGTTGAGAATATGTTTGCTGGTTGCAGTCCAGCCCAACCTTGCTGTAGTACTTGGGCCATATCTCTGCAAATACATATCCAATATGTATGCAATTTGGTAGGTGTGTAGCTGACACAATTGGGTACAACTTTCATGTTCAAGTGGTCAGAAAATACGGAAATTAAAAGGGCCAAAAGTGGGCTAGAAGAGAATCTGACTACTGCTGCAGTCCAGCCTGACTTTTCTCTAGTATTTTGACCATAACTCACACATTACGTATCCAATTTGTCCACAATTTGTCTTGACGGAAAGCTAATGAAATTGTCTACAACTTTCGTGTTGATGAAGTCAGAAAATTCGGCGGTTTTCAAGACGATATGCAAGGATCAATTTCGGTGCACATATGGAATTCAAATTGTCAACTTTGTACTACTTCCTACCTAACAATTTTGACAATTACCACACCAACCACACTTAATTGTATCTATAAATAGAGGGCTTGAGGGGTGAGTTAGAGAGTTTTTGGGGGAGTTTTGGAGAAAGCTTGGGAAAGCTTTGTTGGAATTCTACGAACTAGTAATGTTATTCTCTCTTTAGACATCTTGTATTTTTCATTTTCCTTCGTAATATTATCATGTTTCTTCATCTTTTATTTCACTTTCTTGCCTTGATTATGGAGAACTAATCTCCTAATGCTAAGGTGAAAGGGTGATACTCTTGGTATGAGAATAATAATTTATCTAACTCTTAATCTTAATATTTATCTTTGATATTGTATTTACCTTCCTATTTCTTTTCTCATAATCATTTCTTAATGGCTGGTTTTATCATACCGCCGATTTCTTGTTATGTTATTGGCTGGTTTTATTAGACCGCCTATCTCTTATTATTTTCATGGTTGGCTTTGCCGCCTACTTTATTTTATTTTACTATTGGATGGCTTTGCCACCGATTCTATTTCATTTTATTTTGTTATGTTAATTAATTTTCTACCATTCATTTTTTGCATAAGTTAATCTTGTAAAATGTGAATTTTGATATATTGTAGACAATATAATGATTGGCACAATTTATGCTTGAATCCATTTACAAGTTATCTTTTGTATCTTTGTATTTTTAATCTTGTGAAGTGTGAACCTTGATACATTGTAGACAATTTTTGGCACAATAAATACTTGAATCACTCTTGATTTATTGTAGACAATATGTTGATTGGCACAATGTACGCTTGAATCCATTTTACAAAAATGTTTTAATTATTAGAAAGGAGGTAAATATAATTCATGTATAAACAAAATTGAGCTTAACATATCATCCGATTAGAACTTTATTCATGTAAAGATTCTAATTGAGTAATAAAAGAGTTAAATTTATTTTTATTCGATATACCAAGAGTGGATCCCCTAACCTTAGCATGCTTCTTTACCTTGAATACATTTTCATTTAATTTCAGTATATTAGTTCTTTGCATATTTTGTTCAATATTCCTCTCACAAAACAAGACATCGGGAACTAGGTTAGAAGTATTTATTTCGGATCTATATTAGAATTTTCTCTCAATTAGCAATCTCTGTGGAATCGACCTTGCATACCACTAAATCTATACTCCAATAGATTCGTGCACTTGCGAGTTTTAATTAAAACAACAAGAAGTTTTTGGCGCCGTTGCCGGGGATTGCGACGGAAAAGCTATTTGGATCCAGGTAAGTACTTTTCTTCCACTAGTTATAGTTAGAACATTTGTTTATTCTGTGTATAGAAAATTTTCTTTAGAATTGTTTCTTGAAAATTGGTGTAGTAATTTGGGTGTATAAAATTGGTTGATTCTGTCAACAAGGCTAAAAGCGCCTAAGGAGTTTGGGTTTTAAGAGAAACCATTGTGATTCCTCCATATTTTCTTGGGAGTCTACCGATTAAATACTACCCATTATTACTAACACTGTGAAAAAAAAAAGGAGTTTGTATAATTTTGTGATTTTTATTTTGTGGTATTTGCATTTTGTAGCCGTTGTGTAGTTAGATACTTTTTCATAATTAGGAAGCAATTTTTTTAGTTTATGCGTGCTTGGAAACGTGATAAAGATAAGCGGTTGGTTAGGAAAAGTTTAGAGTCAACCATTGAGTGTACAATAGAGACATTAGATTCTGCTGGATCACCATTAAAAATGGAAGAACAAGTTGTGCATAATAAAACTCTTATGGAGTACTTCTCACCTGTCATAGCCAATACTCCATCTTGCATAGTTTTACCACAAACTACTGCAACTCATTTTGAACTCAAACCAGCCATACTCCAACTTTTACCATCATTTTATAGTATGGAAAGAGAAGATCCATACATGCACATTAAAGAGTTTCTTGAAATTTGCTCGACCTTTCACTTCCAGAATTTCAATGATGAATCAATCAGACTTAGAATGTTTCCATTTTCATTGAAAGATAAAGCTAAAGCCTGGTTGAACTCCCTTCCTACAGGAACTATAACTAGTTGGAACCAATTAGTAAATAAGTTTCTGGCAAAATTTTTCCCTATGTCTAAAACTGATGCCCTTCGGAGAGAAATTTCTGATTTTTGTCAAAAAGAGGGTGAACAATTTTTTGAATGTTGGGAAAGATTTAATGATCTTCTTCTAAAATGTCCTCATCATGGTTTTGAAACTTGGAGATTAGTGAAATATTTCTATGATGGCTGAACTTCATCAAACCGTCAAATGATCCAAAGCATGCATGGTGGGAGATTTTTACAATTGAATGAGGGGGAAGCTTGGGAATCCTTAGGATCTTTATCTGAAAATTCTCAACATTGGAACTGCATAGATCCCAGGGATAAGAAGTCTCAAATACAAAAAAAAGTAGGAATTTACGAAGTGAGTGATGACACAGATGTGAGAATTGTCTTAGCTAGCCTGACTAGAAAGGCAGAAGCTTTAACTTTAAGCCACACTTTAAACCCTTCTACCAATACTAGGATAGAGGCATGTGCCTTATGTTCTAGTACATCTCACATTGCATAATCTTGTCCATCTATACCAGCTTACCAAGAGGCATTCTCTGAGCAAGCTAATTCTCTTCAAACTTATGGGAAGTCATCAGATAGCCCATTTGCACCCACATATAATCCAAATTTGAGGAATCATCCAAATTTCTCATGGAGGCAAAATCAACCTGCAATGAATCAAAGTGGGCAACAATTTGCCCCTTCTAATTCATACCCTCAAGTTCCTCATCATGCTCCTCCTTTCGGGGTATCTCAACAAAGAAAACCTTCTTTGGAAGATACTCTACAGCAATTCATGCAATCAACCCAACAAGTTTTACAATCTCACACTCAGTCCATTTCAAAGATTGAAACACAATTGGGTCAATTAGCCAGTGCTGTAGGAGAGAGAGAAAAAGGAAAATTCCCTAGTCAACCTATTCCTAATCCTAAGGGTCAATATGAAGTAGGATCATCAGCAAATCCTAAGGAAGAAGTAAAGTCTGTGACAACCCTTAGATCTGGAAAGGTCATTGATAATCATGTTCACATGCCAGAAAATGAGAAATAGAGTCAACATGAATCCCAAACTAATGACTCAAGTGAAAAGAAAAGTGAACAGATTTCTTATGCCCCCAAAGCTCATTTCCTACAAAGACTTGCATCTGTCAAGAAAGGTACTCAGTATAGTGACATTTTAGAGGTGTTTAAGCAAGTAAGCATTAACATCCTTTTTTTGGACGTTATCAAACAAGTACCCGCTTACTCAAAATTTCTGAAAGATCTTTGTACGGTGAAAAGGAAAACTAATGTTCCAAAAAAGGCATTTTTGACTGAACAAGTGAGTTCTATAATTCAGCAAAAGACTCCTGTCAAGTACAAAGATCCAGGTTGTCCTACAATTTCTTGTATTATAAGTGACCATATGATTAACAGAGCCTTAGTTGATCTAGGAGCAAGTGTGAATCTACTGCCGTACTCTGTGTATGAGAAACTTGGGTTAGGAAAGCTGAAACCTACATCAGTGACCCTTCAGTTAGCTGATAGGTCCACCAAAATCCCTAGAGGTGTCATAGAAGATGTGCTCATTAAGGTTGATAAATTCTACTTTCCAATAGATTTCATTGTTCTTGACACTGAACCTATTGAGAATACAGAGACACAAATTCCAGTCATTTTGGGTAGACCATTTTTGGCAACATCCAATGCAATTATTAATTGTCGAAATGGAATTTTGAATTTATCTTTTGGAAATATGACTGTGGAATTAAATGTTTTTAATGTCTCTCATCAACCTGTGGACATGGATGATGTGTGTGAGGTCAGCATGATTGAGAGTATAATCTATGACTCATTTGTAAGTTCTTGTGATGATGACCCTTTGGAAAAATGTTTGGCCCACTTTAACATGGATTTGGATGAGGACTGTTTGATCAGTGAAGTAAATTCCCTGTTAGAGACCACTCCATTAATGGATACCAATAAATGGAAAGGTAAAACAGAGATACTTACACCTTCTGAGTCTATTTTATTGCCATCCATAGAGAAACCTCCCCAGGTAGAGTTAAAACCTTTACCAGATTCTCTGAAATATGTGTTTCTAGGACCTTCTGAGACCTTGCCTGTCATTGTAGCATCTGATTTAGATAAAGAACAGGAAGTTGAACTCATAAAAGTCCTCAATGAACATAGTGAAGCCATAGGTTGGACAATAGTAGACATTAAAGGCATTAGTCCATCAATTTGCATGCACAGGATACATTTGGAGGACAATGCCAAAACCTCAAGAGATCCACAAAGACGTCTGAATCTAAACATGAAAGAAGTTGTGAGAGCTGAAGTGATTAAACTTCTTGATGTGGGTGTCATTTACCCAATTTTTGATAGTGAATGGGTTAGTCCTGTTCAGGTAGTTCCTAAGAAATCTGGCATTACTGTAGTCAAGAATGAGAATAATGAATTGATTCCCACTAGAGTACAAACTGGGTGGAGTGTTTGCATTGACTACCGTAAGTTGAATGCTGTTACAAGGAAAGACCATTTTCCACTTCCTTTTATAGATCAAATGCTAGAAAGGTTAGCTGGACATGCATATTACTGCTTTCTTGATGGATATTCTAGTTATAACCAAATTCCTATTGCACTTGAGGATCAAGAGAAAACTACATTCACTTGTCCTTTCGGAACCTTTGCCTATCGTCGAATGCCATTTGGATTGTGCAATGCACCTGCTACATTTCAGCGTTGCATGATAAGTATATTTTCTGACATGGTAGAGCGATTTCTGGAAGTATTCATGGATGATTTTTCTGTGCATGGGTCTAGTTTTGAGGAATGTCTACACCATTTAAGATTAGTCTTAATTAGGTGTAAAGAAAAGAATCTTGTTTTGAACTGGGAAAAATGCCATTTTATGGTTAAAAAGGGAATTGTTTTGGGGCATGTTGTGTCACATCAAGGTATTGAGGTAGATAGAGCCAAAATTGAACTGATCTCTAGTCTTCCACCTCCTCGGACAGTAAAAGAGGTACGTTCTTTTTTAGGTTATGCAGGGTTTTATCGCAGATTCATCAAAGATTTTAGCAAAATCTCTAGGCCTTTGTGTAGTTTACTTACCAAAGATGCCTCTTTTATCTTTGATGAAGAGTGCTGTCAAGCTTTTGAAAAGCTCAAATCCTTACTCACCTCTGCACCTATCATTAAACCACCTGATTGGAATCTTCCCTTCGAAATCATGTGTGATGCTTCTGATTATGCAATTGGAGCTGTTTTGGGGCAGCGTCTTGATAAGTTTCCATATGTGATATACTATGCTAGTAAAACTCTTAATGATGCTCAATTGAATTATTTTACAACAGAAAAAGAGTTACTAGCTGTGGTATTTGCTTTAGACAAGTTTAGATCTTATTTATTAGGATCTAAGGTTGTAATTTTTACAGATCATGCTGCACTTAAGTATCTTCTTTCTAAGAAAGATGCTAAAGCCCGATTGATAAGATGGATACTGCTGTTACAAGAATTTGATTTAGAAATTCAGGATAAGAAAGGATCTGAAAATGTTGTGGCTGATCACTTGTCTAGGCTGATAGTTGAATCGGGTGAAAATAACTTGCCTATCAAAGACTCATTTCCAGATGAGCAACTCATGTCCGTTTCTCAGCTACCTTGGTTTGCTGACATTGCTAATTACCTTGTCACAGGTCAAATACCTACACATTGGAGTAAGCAAGATCGGATAAAATTTTTAGCTGAAGTAAAAAAATTCTTTTGGGAAGATCCATACTTGTTTAAGTATTGTCCTGATCAAATCATTAGGAGATGTGTTCCGGAGAGTGAGCAATCTAGTGTTATTCATTTTTGTCATGATCATGCTTGTGGAGGTCATTTTAGTGCTAAAAAAACTGCTGCAAAGGTTTTACAATGTGGCTTTTATTGGCCATCACTGTTCAAAGATTGCCATTTGTACTGTAGTTCTTGTGAGCGTTGCCAAAAATTGGGTAGTATCTCACGCAGGAACATGATGCCTCTGACTCCCATTCTTATTGTTGAGATATTCGATGTCTGGGGAGTTGATTTCATGGGTCCTTTTCCTAATTCTTTTGGCAATTTATACATCTTGTTGCTGTGGATTATGTGTCAAAATGGGTCGAGGCTGTTGCATGTAAAACAAATGATCACAAGATTGTGGTGAAATTCTTGAAAGAAAACATTTTCTCAAGGTTTGGTGTAACATCCTTAATTTTGTTTCTTTTATTGATAAAGGTACATAAAAAATTTAATTAAGGAAATAAAATTTATTAGACAATATTTTAGATACCTAAGGAAATATAATCCTTAGAAATTCTTCACCTTATGTATATGCATAGAAAATGTTTCTAACATTAAGAGAACAAATAAAGAAGGAAAATCTAATAGGAAAGAAATTAGAAATAACATACTAAAGAGATGCAAAATTCTTGGATAAGGAAGATAAATTTTTAGAAACAAGTAAAGGTCTTAAAATTTCAAAGAACATTGAATTAGGGTAATTTTTCCTAATTCAAGAACTATAGTTACTAAGTTTAAAATCTTTACCCATACATTGGGCTTTTACCTATGGACACTTCATATAGAGTTTTTCCACTTCACATAAGTTTCTAGCAAGCCCATTGGATAACCTAAACAAGAAATTAAACATAGACTTGGACTAGGATATAGTAATTTCACCAATAGCCCAAAAATTATGAAAATGTGACCAAGCCCACCAAGAAAAGAAGAATTTTATCCAAAGCAAAGAAAATGGGTAGGACAAGCCCATAATGGGTAAGAATAAGCCCAAATCCAAGAGGAAAAATAAAATAAAATAAATTAGATGATGATATAATAATAAGAATAAAGATTAGGTTACATGGCATTAAGACAAAAATTTAGCAAGTGGTGTGATTCTACATTCATCATTTAGGCAAGTGGCATGATAATACAAGGCTTTAGGACAAAAACATCTATATCCTTCACTCATAATTTTAACAAGTGGTATGATAATACATGGTATTAGGACAAAACATTCATAGCCCACACAAATAATATCAACCAAATAATGGAGATTGAAGGGCTAGAAATTTGCCACTTAAAAAGGCAACCTATCATAATTGATTAAGACAAAAGAAAAATTAAATGAATCCCTAAATCAAAGGGACCTTGTCCCTTATCTTAAGAACATATCATCATAATTTTCAAAATACAAATCTCCTTTTCCTATGCATATCTTGACTAAGGAAGAGGAAGACAAGAACATAAGTTGTTTGTTTTCCAAAAATTCAACAAAGTGTATCTTAATTGTGATAAGGTAGATCCATGATCATGAAAGGTGAATTATTTGGTGGTCTATATAAGAGAACCCACCCTTACAACACTTTAATTTCGTCCAAGTGAGAAAGAGAGAGAAATAGAAGTAAGGTAGAGTGAGGAAAGGAGAGAAGAGAGAAGAAGAAAGGAAGGAAGAAGAAGGAGAAGTTTAGAAAGCTAAAGGTAAGTTTAACAATATTTCTTTTTGAAGAAAACTTTTGAAACTTATAATATTTATATGAGATTTTGATCTTAGAACTTTTATGATTGGTCATGATGTTGCTATATCATGTTACATATTGATCTTGCATGTGATGTATGTTTGAATACTTAGGTTGGTGTAGATAGTTCTGCATGGTTATGGCTATGGGTGGCAGAATTTTAAGTTTCGGTATTTTAATTTCTGGGAACAATCTATAAGGAATTAAAATAAATGGTTAACATAAGAATTAAAGATATATGTGTCCCGGATTTTTAGCCACTGGAATCATTCCATTTGGAGTCCATATGAGGTAGATATGGTCTGATTAGTAGTCAAAGGTCAGAAAATGAATCATCAGGGAAGAATATGTTAGGATAGCTTCGGTAATTTAATTTCTGGGAATTATTGATAGGGAATTAAAATAAATGGTTAACATAAGAATTAAAGATAAATGTGTCATGGATTTTTAGCCACTGGAATCATTCCATTTGGAGTCCATATGAGGTAGCTATGGTCTGATTAGTAGTCAAAGGTCAGAAAATGAATCATCAGGGAAGAATATGTTAGGATAGCTTCGGTAATTTAATTTCTGGGAATTATTGGTAGGGAATTAAAATAAATGGTCAACATACGAATTAAAGATATGTGTGTCATGGATTTTTAGCCACTGGAATCATTCAATTTGGAGTTCACATGTGGTACATATGGTCCAATTAGTAAGCCAAGGTCAGAAAATGGTTCATCAGGGAAGATTATGTTAGGACAGCTTTTGTATTTTAATTTCTGGGAATTTTCTTTATGGAATTAAAATAAATGGTTAACATGAAAGTTATATATCTATGTCTCATGGAAATATACCCACTGGAATTATGCAATTTGGAGTTCATATGAGGTAGATATAATCCGATTAGTAAGCAGAGGTCAGAAAATGTTTATTCAGGGAAAAGTATGTTATTAATGCTTTAGTGTTTGAATTTCTGGGAATATTCTGTAGGGAATTAAAATAGCGCGCCAACATAACAATTATAGATATATGGCTCATGGATTTTTACCAACTGGAATAACGCAATTTGGAGTTCCAATTTGGGAGATATGGTCTAATTAGTCAGTAAAGGTCAGAACCTATCCAAGAGGAACTATCATGTACTTTGATGGAGTAATATCACCTTTGTTTCTTAATTTTTCGCTACAATGTTCAACATAATAGTTTTAGATAATTGTTTTATCTTGAAATAGACACCAAGATCACCTACATCAGAGTTAAATTGAGGGAGTTATGCTCTGATTAGTAAGAGAAGATGAAAACCTGCATCAAGAAAATAAAGAAATAAAATTAGTATTTAAAAAAGAAGATGAATCTTAATAAATGACTAGTATAGCCATAGCCATTGCCATTGCATGAACTTACTACCATTTTAAGTGTGTAATTTTTAACATGGAATTTACCCTAGTACTCATATAAATTTACAAGAAGTTTTGAAAGTGCCGGTTTTATTTGAAAAATCTTAGTATGCTCCGTGGTTGCAGTATTTTCACATCAGAAAAGAATTATTCTAGTTACTGGAAAACAAAATTGTGATTTGTGAAAAGTGCATGTCTAAGGAAAGCTCTGGCAAGGAAAGACATGGTACTTAAGCGTGTCCATTAGTGACCCACCTCTCTTTCCTGGGAACTTTTCTGGTGCGCTGTTTACAGACTACAATTACTATCCAGTTACTAAGGTATTAGTATGGAATTTTGACATGGAAATGTTTTATAAAGTGATATTTTACATGGTTATGTTCATGGCATGATTACCAATGATTTATGGTAATAGTTATATTTTGATGAACATACTTGTTATTGAAAGCATATTTTTGGCTATCATTGTGAAAAGAAAAGAAATGAGCACGGTCACATGGCAATCCGTGTGG
The DNA here is from genome assembly GCA_037074535.1 of Gleditsia sinensis. Taxonomy (NCBI): domain Eukaryota; kingdom Viridiplantae; phylum Streptophyta; class Magnoliopsida; order Fabales; family Fabaceae; genus Gleditsia; species Gleditsia sinensis. The sequence goes on along the minus strand of CM073470.1, from coordinate 67,104,912 downwards.
TGCACCAGTAGGGGACGCCCTACCAACGGTTATGATCATGTTAATAAGAAAAGAAAGAGAAAGTGTGCCATGTCGGACGGAGCGAGATAAGCCCGTACCGAAAAGTAGAGAATACTCACCCTGACCGGGGTAGCTTGAAGTAAGAATAAGTGGATAGCCATCATATGAAATTCGAAAAATAGTTATTCATGCCATACATGTCATAACTGTATAATTTTCATGTGCATGATAAAGTGCATTCATGTGACCTAAAGATATTTTCTGTAGTTTATACAGCTGAACATGACGTGATGAACTATATTGATGGTAAATTATGATTTATTGTTGAAATTACTGGGATTTAATTCTCACTATATTTCCATATCATGTTCAGAAGAATAAATATGCAGATATTCTCTATGACACTTATTATCTCTGTACGTTGGATCGAGGTGCCCTACCTTGGGCAACTTCCAGTTATTTCTGATGTAACTGTCGTAGATGTAACTGAGATTCCGGTGGACGTGCCACCCGAACCAGTGTCCCCGGAAGTAGTCGATATAGATGATTAGAACTAATATGTATCTTTGTACAAATGTTTGTAAAATAATGGTGTGTAGTTTGTAAAATAATAGTGTGTATGTAAACTCAGTATTGTATAAATTAAATAAATGTTATATTGAGTTAAGTTGTAACGAGGTAATAACTTCATGGTATTTAAAAAAAAAAATTACATAAATGGAGTTGTTACATAATTGGTATCAGAGCAGGTCGATCCTAGATGGCCAGTGGTTGGATGGTTATCTGAATCGATCTTATAGTGTCTTGAGTATGTTGTGGTTGTGCTGTGTAGGGGATCAGTAATTCATATAGGTAAGAAATTACTAGTGTTTCATATCTATATGCCGAGGTGGTGTTATGACTGCTATTAAATATTTTTGAACTAACTATTGGGCTTGATCACCTCAATAGCAGCATAACTTTGTTTTGTACCATAGTAGGAAATGGCACCACCAAGGAGGAATCCAGCAACCAATGCAGAGGAAACCCTGCACAACCTGGCCACGGCAATTCGAGACCAAGTTATGACCACCAACCAAATTTTACAACATCTCCAGAATGCTAATAACACAAATGTTGAGATTGGTCCTAACAACCGGACGGTTGGAAAAGATAATGGCATATCCGAGTTCCTGAGGACTAGACCACCTTGTTTCCAAGGTGGTTATGACCCAACGGTAGCCGAAAGGTGGATTAGGGAATTAGAGAAAATCTTTGAAGTGATGGGCTGTACTGAAGAGCAGCAAATCATTTTTGCTGCATATATGTTAAAGGATGAAGCAGAATACTGGTGGCGTGGAGCTAGAGAACTTTTAGCTCATCAGGGAAGACAGATCACCTGGCAAGTGTTCAAGGACATTTTCTTTGAAAAGTACTTTCCAAGTACTGTACGGGCAGAGAAAGAGATCGAATTTCTCCAACTCAGGCAAGGAAGCATGACCGTGGACCAGTATATCGCAAGGTTCGAGGAGCTGTCTAAGTTCTCCTCTTATCTGCGATATAACCCAGATGAAGCATGGAAGGCGGTTAAGTTTGAAGCGGGACTAAACCCGGAGTTAAAGAATGCTGTTATAGCTATGGAGATCAGGGAGTTTGTACCTCTGATAAATAAATGCAGACTCCTGGAAAAGAGTTTAAGGGCAGTGGAGGACGAGAAGCAAAGGCGAAACCTATGGAAAAGGAAGAAAAATTTTCCCAACCCTAGAAAGAACGTGAGAAGAAGTGGATATGGAGCTGGTAAGAGGCCATTGATTGCGGGTCCTAGGCCTTTTCAACAAGACCTCGCCTCAGTCAAGTGCGCTAAATGCGGACGCATGCATGGTAACCGGCCATGCTACATGGGACAAGATGTCTGCTTCAATTGCGGACAGAAGGGACATTTTGCGAAAAACTGCCCACAGAATGTAGGAAAGCAGCCAGAACAGAGGCCTCAGGTGAAAGGAAGGGTTTTCACCCTGAGCAGCCAAGAGGCAGCTCAATCTTCTGAAATGATTCAAGGTACATGCTATATTTATGGATTTGCTCTTATGGTGTTATTTGACTCTGGTGCTAGTCATTCATTTATATCAGAAGAATGTATTAGGAAGTTTCAGTTCCCTATTTCTGAAACTCCCTATGAGCTATCTGTAGTAACCCCTACAGGGGAACGGGTATTAACTTCCTCTGTATGTAAGGACTGTCAAGTCACCATCCAGGAGAAAACTTTTTCTGTAGACCTCGTCAGTTTACCTTTAAGAGGTATTGAGGTCATTCTAGGGTTAGATTGGATGTCTAGAAATCGAGTCTTGTTGAATTGTTGTAACAAGACCGTTGAATTTCTACCTTCTACTCCGAAAGAGGAGGTCCAGTTATTGATGTTAAATGCCAATCAAGTTAATAGGGAGTTGAAGAATGGAGTACTTGGATACATTCTCTTGTATTTATCAAACCTAGAAGTCGAATCGAAACTTGATGAAATTCCAATAGCCAACAAGTTTCCTGAAGTGTTTCCATCAGATATTCCAGGCTTACCTCCCAAGAGAGAGATAGAGTTCTCTATTGATCTCCTACCTGGGACAGGGCCTATCTCTATTGCACCATATCGAATGGCCTCGAAGGAACTACAAGAACTAAAGAAGCAGTTGGAGGAACTATTAGACAAGCAATTCATTAGACCGAGTGTATCACCTTGGGGAGCTCCTGTATTGTTTGTTAAGAAGAAAGACGGGAGTTTGAGACTATGCATAGATTACAGACAGCTGAATAAGGTGACTATCAAAAATAAGTATCCTCTCCCTAGGATAGATGACTTATTGGATCAATTAAAGGGAGCCTCCATCTTTTCTAAAATTGACTTGCGGTCAGGATATCATCAGATTAGGATTAAGGAGGAGGACGTACCAAAAACTGCCTTCAGGACTAGGTATGGGCACTATGAGTTTCTCGTAATTCCCTTCGGGTTAACGAATGCACCTGCAATTTTCATGGATTACATGAATCGCATTTTTCGACCCTACCTAGATCAATTTGTTGTAGTGTTCATTGATGACATCTTGATATATTCTAAGAGTAAGAAAGAACATGAACAACATCTCCGAATCGTGCTGCAAGTGCTGAAAGAGAAAAAGTTATATGCTAAATTGGAGAAGTGTGAATTTTGGCTGTCAGAGGTGAAGTTTCTCGGACATGTCATCTCTAATAGAGGGGTAGCCGTAGATCCTAGCAAGACGGAAGCAGTGATTAAGTGGGAGACACCAAAGACGGTTACGGAAATCAGAAGTTTCCTTGGTTTGGCAGGATACTACAGGAGATTTATACAAAACTTCTCTCGTATAGCCTTGCCATTGACTAAATTGACCAGGAAGGGAAGTTCTTTCAAATGGACTGATCAATGTGATGCTAGTTTTCAGGAGCTGAAGACAAGACTGACCACTCCTCCTGTTTTAATTATTCCAGACCCCACAGGACATTTTGAAGTGTATAGTGATGCTTCAAAGAAAGGGCTAGGGTGTGTGTTAATGCAAGACAAGAGAGTAGTTGCTTACGCCTCTAGACAACTAAGACCCCACGAAGGAAACTATCCAACCCATGATCTTGAATTAGCGGCAGTAGTGTTTGCCTTAAAGATTTGGCGACACTATTTGTACGGGGCAACCTTTGAAGTATATTGTGATCATAAGAGTTTTAAATACCTCTTTGATCAGAAGGAGTTAAATATGAGGCAACGAAGATGGGTAGAATTCCTCAATGACTACAAGTTTGAGATAAAGTATCATCCCGGAAAGGCGAATGTTGTAGCAGATGCCTTGAGTCGAAAATCTCTGCATATGGGTCAGATGATGGTGTATGAGATGCAGATGCTAGAGGAGTTTCGAAATTTGAAGCTAGCCACTACTCTTACTCCAAAGAATCTAGTCATTAATGGTTTAAGTATAGGGTCTGACCTTAGAGCCCAGATCAAAGAAGCTCAAGCTCACGATCAATACTTACAAGATCATAAAGACCAAGGTAATTTTTCTGTAATGGAAGATGGAGCAATCATGTATCAGGGAAGGATTTGTGTCCCTCAAGAACAAGAGTTGAGGACTAAGATACTGCAGGAAGCGCATCAAAGTAAATACACAATCCATCCTGGATGCACTAAAATGTACCAGGATTTAAAAAGGATGTATTGGTGGCCAGGGATGAAAAATGACATTGCTGAGTTTGTGGCGAAATGTCTCATTTGTCAAAAGGTGAAGGTGGAGCATCAAAAGCCAGCGGGATTTCTACAACCTCTTGAGATCCCTAAATGGAAATGGGATAGTATTTCGATGGACTTTGTTGTAGGTTTACCTAAGACCTCAGTGGGACATGACTCTATCTGGGTAATAGTTGACAGATTAACCAAATCTGCTCACTTTTTGCCCATAAAAATAAACTTTTCACTAGATAAATTGGCCCAATTGTACGTTCAGGAAATAGTTAGACTCCATGGGATTCCCTTAAATATTGTTTCTGATAGAGATCCGAGGTTCACGTCGAGGTTTTGGAAGGCGTTGCAAGAAGCTTTTGGTACTCAATTGCGGTTTAGTACTGCCTACCATCCTCAAACTGATGGGCAGACAGAACGAACCATTCAAACCCTAGAAGATATGTTGAGGGCCTGTGTGATAGAGCAAGGTAAAGGATGGGATAAGTACCTACCTTTAGTAGAGTTTGCTTATAATAATAGCTATCACTCTAGCATTAAGATGGCCCCCTATGAAGCTTTATACGGTAGAAAGTGCCGATCTCCACTATGTTGGTTCGAGGTAGGAGAAAAGAACTTGTTAGGTCCTGATTTAGTTCAACAAACCACTGAACAAATCAGGATGATACGAAACAAAATACTTACAGCTCAGAGTCGGCAAAAGAGTTACTACGATAAGAGACATAGACCTCTAGAGTTTGAGGAAGGAGACCATGTATTTCTGAAACTTTCCCCGACTACTGGAGTTGGTAGGTCTCTCAAAACAAGAAAGATAAGTCCGCGATTTTTAGGACCCTACCAAATTCTAAAGAAAGTTGGGACATCAGCATATCAAGTTGCTCTCCCACCTAATTTGTCCAACCTGCATAATGTTTTCCACGTATCACAGTTGCGGAAGTATCTTTCAGATTCATCACATATAATACTGGATGAACCAATCCAAATAAAGGAGAACATGACATACCAGCTAGTACCTGCATCCATATTGGACACTGACGTGAAGCAACTGAGAAATAAAACCATTCCCCTAGTTAAGGTGTTATGGGAAGGTTTGACTCCGGAAGAAGCAACTTGGGAGCTGGAAGAAGTCATGAGGAAGAAATATCCGCAATTGTTCTTATAAGGTAATTTCTGAAATTTTGAGGACAAAATTTCTTTTAGGGGGAGAGAAATGTAACATCCTTAATTTTGTTTCTTTTATTGATAAAGGTACATAAAAAATTTAATTAAGGAAATAAAATTTATTAGACAATATTTTAGATACCTAAGGAAATATAATCCTTAGAAATTCTTCACCTTATGTATATGCATAGAAAATGTTTCTAACATTAAGAGAACAAATAAAGAAGGAAAATCTAATAGGAAAGAAATTAGAAATAACATACTAAAGAGATGCAAAATTCTTGGATAAGGAAGATAAATTTTTAGAAACAAGTAAAGGTCTTAAAATTTCAAAGAACATTGAATTAGGGTAATTTTTCCTAATTCAAGAACTATAGTTACTAAGTTTAAAATCTTTACCCATACATTGGGCTTTTACCTATGGACACTTCATATAGAGTTTTTCCACTTCACATAAGTTTCTAGCAAGCCCATTGGATAACCTAAACAAGAAATTAAACATAGACTTGGACTAGGATATAGTAATTTCACCAATAGCCCAAAAATTATGAAAATGTGACCAAGCCCACCAAGAAAAGAAGAATTTTATCCAAAGCAAAGAAAATGGGTAGGACAAGCCCATAATGGGTAAGAATAAGCCCAAATCCAAGAGGAAAAATAAAATAAAATAAATTAGATGATGATATAATAATAAGAATAAAGATTAGGTTACATGGCATTAAGACAAAAATTTAGCAAGTGGTGTGATTCTACATTCATCATTTAGGCAAGTGGCATGATAATACAAGGCTTTAGGACAAAAACATCTATATCCTTCACTCATAATTTTAACAAGTGGTATGATAATACATGGTATTAGGACAAAACATTCATAGCCCACACAAATAATATCAACCAAATAATGGAGATTGAAGGGCTAGAAATTTGCCACTTAAAAAGGCAACCTATCATAATTGATTAAGACAAAAGAAAAATTAAATGAATCCCTAAATCAAAGGGACCTTGTCCCTTATCTTAAGAACATATCATCATAATTTTCAAAATACAAATCTCCTTTTCCTATGCATATCTTGACTAAGGAAGAGGAAGACAAGAACATAAGTTGTTTGTTTTCCAAAAATTCAACAAAGTGTATCTTAATTGTGATAAGGTAGATCCATGATCATGAAAGGTGAATTATTTGGTGGTCTATATAAGAGAACCCACCCTTACAACACTTTAATTTCGTCCAAGTGAGAAAGAGAGAGAAATAGAAGTAAGGTAGAGTGAGGAAAGGAGAGAAGAGAGAAGAAGAAAGGAAGGAAGAAGAAGGAGAAGTTTAGAAAGCTAAAGGTAAGTTTAACAATATTTCTTTTTGAAGAAAACTTTTGAAACTTATAATATTTATATGAGATTTTGATCTTAGAACTTTTATGATTGGTCATGATGTTGCTATATCATGTTACATATTGATCTTGCATGTGATGTATGTTTGAATACTTAGGTTGGTGTAGATAGTTCTGCATGGTTATGGCTATGGGTGGCAGAATTTTAAGTTTCGGTATTTTAATTTCTGGGAACAATCTATAAGGAATTAAAATAAATGGTTAACATAAGAATTAAAGATATATGTGTCCCGGATTTTTAGCCACTGGAATCATTCCATTTGGAGTCCATATGAGGTAGATATGGTCTGATTAGAAGTCAAAGGTCAGAAAATGAATCATTAGGGAAGAATATGTTAGGATAGCTTCGGTAATTTAATTTCTGGGAATTATTGATAGGGAATTAAAATAAATGGTTAACATAAGAATTAAAGATAAATGTGTCATGGATTTTTAGCCACTGGAATCATTCCATTTGGAGTCCATATGAGGTAGCTATGGTCTGATTAGTAGTCAAAGGTCAGAAAATGAATCATCAGGGAAGAATATGTTAGGATAGCTTCGGTAATTTAATTTCTGGGAATTATTGGTAGGGAATTAAAATAAATGGTCAACATACGAATTAAAGATATGTGTGTCATGGATTTTTAGCCACTGGAATCATTCAATTTGGAGTTCACATGTGGTACATATGGTCCAATTAGTAAGCCAAGGTCAGAAAATGGTTCATCAGGGAAGATTATGTTAGGACAGCTTTTGTATTTTAATTTCTGGGAATTTTCTTTATGGAATTAAAATAAATGGTTAACATGAAAGTTATATATCTATGTCTCATGGAAATATACCCACTAGAATTATGCAATTTGGAGTTCATATGAGGTAGATATAATCCGATTAGTAAGCAGAGGTCAGAAAATGTTTATTCAGGGAAAAGTATGTTATTAATGCTTTAGTGTTTGAATTTCTGGGAATATTCTGTAGGGAATTAAAATAGCGCGCCAACATAACAATTATAGATATATGGCTCATGGATTTTTACCAACTGGAATAACGCAATTTGGAGTTCCAATTTGGGAGATATGGTCTAATTAGTCAGTAAAGGTCAGAACCTATCCAAGAGGAACTATCATGTACTTTGATGGAGTAATATCACCTTTGTTTCTTAATTTTTCGCTACAATGTTCAACATAATAGTTTTAGATAATTGTTTTATCTTGAAATAGACACCAAGATCACCTACATCAGAGTTAAATTGAGGGAGTTATGCTCTGATTAGTAAGAGAAGATGAAAACCTGCATCAAGAAAATAAAGAAATAAAATTAGTATTTAAAAAAGAAGATGAATCTTAATAAATGACTAGTATAGCCATAGCCATTGCCATTGCATGAACTTACTACCATTTTAAGTGTGTAATTTTTAACATGGAATTTACCCTAGTACTCATATAAATTTACAATAAGTTTTGAAAGTGCCGGTTTTATTTGAAAAATCTTAGTATGCTCCGTGGTTGCAGTATTTTCACATCAGAAAAGAATTATTCTAGTTACTGGAAAACAAAATTGTGATTTGTGAAAAGTGCATGTCTAAGGAAAGCTCTGGCAAGGAAAGACATGGTACTTAAGCGTGTCCATTAGTGACCCACCTCTCTTTCCTGGGAACTTTTCTGGTGCGCTGTTTACAGACTACAATTACTATCCAGTTACTAAGGTATTAGTATGGAATTTTGACATGGAAATGTTTTATAAAGTGATATTTTAAATGGTTATGTTCATGGCATGATTACCAATGATTTATGGTAATAGTTATATTTTGATGAACATACTTGTTATTGAAAGCATATTTTTGGCTATCATTGTGAAAAGAAAAGAAATGAGCACGGTCACATGGCAATCCGTGTGGTGCACCAGTAGGGGACGCCCTACCAACGGTTATGATCATGTTAATAAGAAAAGAAAGAGAAAGTGTGCCATGTCGGACGGAGCGAGATAAGCCCGTACCGAAAAGTAGAGAATACTCACCCTGACCGGGGTAGCTTGAAGTAAGAATAAGTGGATAGCCATCATATGAAATTCGAAAAATAGTTATTCATGCCATACATGTCATAACTGTATAATTTTCATGTGCATGATAAAGTGCATTCATGTGACCTAAAGATATTTTCTGTAGTTTATACAGCTGAACATGACGTGATGAACTATATTGATGGTAAATTATGATTTATTGTTGAAATTACTGGGATTTAATTCTCACTATATTTCCATATCATGTTCAGAAGAATAAATATGCAGATATTCTCTATGACACTTATTATCTCTGTACGTTGGATCGAGGTGCCCTACCTTGGGCAACTTCCAGTTATTTCTGATGTAACTGTCGTAGATGTAACTGAGATTCCGGTGGACGTGCCACCCGAACCAGTGTCCCCGGAAGTAGTCGATATAGATGATTAGAACTAATATGTATCTTTGTACAAATGTTTGTAAAATAATGGTGTGTAGTTTGTAAAATAATAGTGTGTATGTAAACTCAGTATTGTATAAATTAAATAAATGTTATATTGAGTTAAGTTGTAACGAGGTAATAACTTCATGGTATTTAAAAAAAAAAATTACATAAATGGAGTTGTTACATTTGGCACACCACGAGCAATCATTAGTGATGGGGGAAAACATTTTTGTAATAGGCATTTTGAGCATTTGATGAAGAAATATGGCATCACGCACAAAGTGGCAACCCCATACCACCCACAAACTAGTGGGCAAGTTAAGATTTCAAATAGGGAAATTAAAAACATTTTGGAAAAAACGATTAACCCAAATAGGAAAGATTGGTCTTTGAAACTTTCTGATGCTTTATGGGCTTATCGTACTGCTTTTAAAACCCCTATTGGAATGTCTCCTTACCGGCTTGTGTATGGCAAGGCCTGTCATTTACCTGTTGAAATAGAGCATAAAGCTTATTGGACCATCAAACAGTTTAACTTTGCTCTTGACAAAGCAGGTTCTCACAGGAAGTTTCAACTCAATGAATTGGAAGAAATACGAAATGATGCATATGAAAGTGTAAAGTTGTATAAGGATCGAATGAAAGTTTTTCATAACAAACATATTTTAAGAAAATTATTTAATGTAGGTCAAAAGGTCCTTCTATATAACTCTCGTTTGCACTTATTTCCAGGGAAACTACGTTCTCGGTGGACAGGCCCATTCATTGTTCGTACTGTTTATCCACATGGTGCAGTAGAGATCGAAAATCCCAAGAACGGTGATGTGTTTAAAGTAAATGGTCAAAGATTGAAAGCATTTTTTGAATTACATAACCCAGAGATAAATGAGACACATTTGCGTGATCCCGTCTACCAGGATTGATTCGCCTCTATTATTAAAGGTTGTCGTACACACTATCTAGGTAAGATATTTCTTTATTTAACTTGCATTAATTGGTTTTCTCACTGTAATCTTCTTTTTAATTTCTATTGTTTCCTTGCTCTTGTTTTTTTCCCTCTCTTTCACAAAAAAAAACAAAAAAACAAAAAACAAAAAAATAATTTTGAGTTGATAATGGAGGACGTTCTCGCACAATTGAAAAATCATTTTCCTTCTCTTCCACCCAATGCATTGACAAAAATTTACAAAGCACGGGTTGAAAGATTGAGGTTAATGATGATCATTGGAATACCTGCTGATATTCGTTGGCTAATTGAAGCTAAGGTACGGTTATCAGGTGAATCTACAAATGATTTCATCTCTTACATGCCTGGTTTAGGAAAAAGTAGTTTTGCTAAAAAGCGCAGAGCTAAACGAATGGGTGTTTGTTACAAATGTGGACGTGAAACTTGTAACAAACGTTGCCATTCTTTGGGTTGAGTGTCTGTAAATCGGGAAGACAAAATTAAGTTCATTAAGGATGGCTTGAGTAAGGAGTCATTGGATGATGACTTTCATCCAACGTCTCTTGAGACACATCCTAGTGGATCTGTGCATATCGGTATTGTCGGTCTATGGCCCCATTTCAAAAAAGAACATAAACGGTATAGTCTTGGGAATCTGACGTTAAAAGACCCTGTTTGCCAATTTATAAGAAAATTGGATGGGAAGCATATCCTCGACCCATAGAGGGCGTTTAAGCCGTTACTGGATGTAAAACCAGAGGAAGATGTGAGCCACAATCACAACTACTGTACATATACATGCGTGCCGTCATTTTTGAATTTTTCACCTTTAATTTAGCTGACATTTTTTGGCCTACTCTTATAGCTATGGAAATTATGCCCCCGGCCTATGCACATAGCTATTACAAGTATGCCCTTATTTGAGTCTTATAAATGTGCACCTCATTATCTTCATCCTCATAATCAAAGTCAAGGTGAGTACAGATATGGAAGGAATCACATTTCGTCACTTTTGTAATATTTATGTCTTTTGTGGTTCTAGTCCTGGGAAAAATGGAAAGTATGTAAAAGCAGCACAAACTTTGGGAATGGTACTAGCCAAGAGAAATATTCATTTAGTATATGGTGGAGGTTGTCGAGGGTTAATGGGGAGTGTGTCTGGATCTACATATCTAGGAGGATGCCAAGTTCTTGGTATTATTCCTACAGCTCTAGCTGCATCAAACATAGTAGGAAAAACAATTGGGGAAGAATGTAGGGTATCCTCCATGCATGAACGAATTGCTAAAATGATGTGCAACGCTGACGCCTTCATTGCCTTACCTGGAGGTTTTGGTACTCTAGAGGAAATTTTTCAAATCGTCTCTTGGGCACAACTGAACATGCACCATAAACCCATAGGTTTGTTGAATGTTAACAATTTCTTTGATGGTTTGTTGTCTTTTCTTGATCATGCTGTAGAACAAAGGTTTATCTCGCACTCAGCACGTCGGATTCTCATCTCGGCCTCGAATGCTGACGAGCTGATTCATGCGTTACAAGCATTTTTTCATGTACCTGATCCAGTTATAGCTCAAATAGATTGGACAAAAGAACATCGCAGAAAGCGCAAACTAGACTTAAATCTTCATTTGTAATACCTTTTATTTGCTTGAGTAAATTTGTATTTTCTATTTAGTTTGTTGCAGGTTCATCTTTTCTTAGATCTCTTTCCAGGTAATATCTCGTTTAATCTTTATTGTTTATTTGTTTTTCTTCATCTTTCAAAAAAAAAAATTGAGTGATGTTTTGGGATTAGGCAAAGCTAGCACCAATGATGAAAATGGTTTAAAATGCTTGTAACCTTTGAAAAATTGATGAGTTATGGGTGTTATGTGTGAACTTGAACTCTAATGTAACTTATGTTTTATTTGAGAATCCTAATATCTGGTGCACTTAATCTTTTACATTTGACTGATTGTTTATTCAAAAAAAATTTATGTGATTTAGATATGTTAATTGATCTCATAAGACTCTAGAACTTATTCGATTGTCACTTGAGGCGAAATCCTAGACTACTCTCCATTTGAGAAATGAATTAGGCATTTTTGGAATCGTTTGAACCTTTCAAACCAACCTATACATGATGATATCCCTAGCAACCTATTTTGAGCTTATATTTATCCTTTCTTGAACACCTATATTTCTATCTAGCCTTTAAATAAAAATATGTCTAACTCTTACCTTTCACTCACAGGCATGATCATTTGAAAAGTTATGATTCAAGGGTGGATGGTAGAAGTTTAAAAAAAAAAAAGAAGAAAGAAAGTTAATACTCCCTAAATAAATAAGTTTGGGGGTGTGTACATTAAAAAAAATAGTATGAGCAAATAAATGTAAGGATGATGAAAAGGTTGGAGATAGAATTCACAGTATAATATCAAAAGTATTTGTGAGGCTTTAAATGATTATGTACGTCGAAGAGCGAGTTGAGCTTTCATTCATATCATTTTATCCACCTTTAACCTGTGCCATACATTACAAGCCTAATGAAAGTCCTAATGATCTTAAATGTCATGATTAGTCTACATTAGTGGAGAGTGACATGAAAAATAAGCTTATGGAGTCTCAAATGCATATATCTAGAGATCTGTTTTAAATATTTGATTACATAAATTTATTTGAATGCAAAAAGTCCAATGTCATAAGACTACTACACACACACACTTGGGATTCAAGAGTAAACCATATGTTGTATTTGAATAAAAGTTCTACATAACCTTAGAATTCTGATATCTTTCTTGGTTGCACATTTTAGATCCTTGAGGAATGCTTAGTAAGTCAAAAACAATTCATCACTAACTCATCATTTGAATTTTGAAGTTTGTGTGTTTTGCTTGAGGACAAGCAAAAGATTAAGTCTGGGGGTATTTGATGAGTGAGTTTTATACTCATAAATTAAATATTTTCATCTTATCTTTTGCCATAATTAAGCATAAATCTCCCTTACTTGTCTTTAGTTTTGTGTCTTTCTTACAGATGGAGAGAAGAGTAGAAAATGGACTTAATTGGAGGAATCAGAGTTAAATTGTGGTTCTTTGGAAATGATGTCTATAAATCAAGCAGATAAAACAAATTCATTAAGGATGGCTGAGTAAGGAGCATTATCATATTGTCTCTTGAGACGCATCCTAATGGATATATGCACAAATTTATTCTTGATTTATGATCACATTTCCAAAAGAACTAAAACATAAAGATTCAAGGCAAAGCACCCAATGTTGAGAATATGTTTGCTGGTTGCAGTCCAGCCCAACCTTGTTGTAGTACTTGGGCCATATCTCTGAAAATACATATCCAATATGTATGCAATTTGGTAGGTGTGTAGCTGACACAATTGGGTACAACTTTCATGTTCAAGTGGTCAGAAAATACGGAAATTAAAAGGGCCAAAAGTGGGCTAGAAAAGAATCTGACTACTGCTGCAGTCCAGCCCGACTTTGCTCTAGTATTTTGACCATAACTCACACATTACGTATCCAATTTGTCCACAATTTGTCTTGACGGAAAGCTAATGAAATTTTCTACAACTTTTGTGTTGATGAAGTCAGAAAATTCGGCGGTTTTCAAGACGATATGCAAGGATCAATTTCGGTGCACATATGGAATTCAAGTTGTCAACTTTGTACAACTTCCTACCTAACAATTTTGACAATTACCACACCAACCACACTTAATTGTATCTATAAATAGAGGGCTTGAGGGGTGAGTTAGAGAGTTTTTGGGGGAGCTTTGGAGAAAGCTTGGGAAAGCTTTGTTGGAATTCTACGAACTAGTAATGTTATTCTCTCTTTAGACATCTTGTATTTTTCATTTTCTTTCGTAATATTATCATGTTTCTTCATCTTTTATTTCACTTTCTTGCCTTGATTATGGAGAACTAATCTCCTAATGCTAAGGTGAAAGGGTGATACTCTTGGTATGAGAATAATAATTTATCTAACTCTTAATCTTAATGTTTATCTTTGATATTGTATTTACCTTCCTATTTCTTTTCTCATAATCATTTCTTAATGGCTGATTTTATCATACCGCCGATTTCTTGTTATGTTATTGGCTGATTTTATTAGACCGCCTATCTCTTATTATTTTCATGGTTGGCTTTGCCGCCTACTTTATTTTATTTTACTATTGGATGGCTTTGCCACCGATTCTATTTCATTTTATTTTGTTATGTTAATTAATTTTCTACCATTCATTTTTTGCATAAGTTAATCTTGTAAAATGTGAATTTTGATATATTGTAGACAATATAATGATTGGCACAATTTATGCTTGAATCCATTTACAATTATCTTTTGCATCTTTGTATTTTTAATCTTGTGAAGTGTGAACCTTGATACATTGTAGACAATTTTTGGCACAATAAATACTTGAATCACTCTTGATTTATTGTATACAATATGTTGATTGGCACAATGTACGCTTGAATCCATTTTACAAGAATGTTTTAATTATTAGAAAGGAGGTAAATATAATTCATGTATAAACAAAATTGAGCTTAAATTAACATATCATCCGATTAGAACTTTATTCGTGTAAAGATTCTAATTGAGTAATAAAAGAGTTAAATTTATTTTTATTCGATATACCAAGAGTGGATCCCCTAACCTTAGCATGCTTCTTTACCTTGAATACATCTTCATTTAATTTCAGTATATTAGTTCTTTGCATATTTTGTTCAATATTCCTCTCACAAAACAAGACATCGGGAACTAGGTTAGAAGTATTTATTTCGGATCTATATTAGAATTTTCTCTCAATTGGCAATCTATGTGGGATCAACCTTGCATACCACTAAATCTATACTCCAATAGATTCGTGCACTTGCGAGTTTTAATTAAAACAACAACAGTATTTTCTTGTCATAACTTGAAGTTTGGTATTCCATGATCACATCAATATTCCTTATAGAATATTCCCAAAAATTAAAACACCGAAACTATCCTAACATATTATTCCCTGATTAACCATTTTCTGACCTTTGTTTAATAATTGGATCATATCTACCTCATATTAACTCTAAATTGAATGATCCATATGGTTAAAAATCCGTGAGACATAAATCTACATTTGTTATGTTAACCATTTGTTTAGATTCCTTATATAATGTTCCCAAAAATTAAAACACAGAAGCTTAAAATTCTGCCACCCATAGCCATACCCATGCAGAACTATCTACACTAACCTAAGTATTCAAACATACATAATATGTAACATGATATAGCAACATCCATGACCAATTGTAACATCCCTAATTTTGTTTCTTTTATTGATAAAAGTACATAAATATTTAATTAAGGAAATAAAATTTATTAGACAATATTTTAGATATCTAAAGAAATATAATCCTTAGAAATTTTCACCTTATGTATATGCATAGAAAATGTTTCTAACATTAAGAGAACAAATAAAGAGGGAAAACCTAATAGGAAAAAAAATTAGAAATAACATACTAAAGAGATGCAAAATTCTTGGATAAGGAAGATAAATTTTTAAAAACAAGTAAAGGTCTTAAAATTTCAATAACATTGAATTAGGGTAATTTTTCCTAATTCAAGAACTAGAGTTACTAAGTTTAACATCTTTACCCATACATTTGGCTTTTACCTATGGACACTTCATATAGAGTTTTTCCACTTCACATAAGTTTCTAGCAAGCCCATTGGATAACCTAGGCAAGAAATAAAACATAGACTTGGACTAGGATATAGTAATTGGATCGATAGCCCAAAAATTATGAAAATGTGACCAAGCCCTCCAAGAAAGGTAGAATTTTATCCAAAGCAAAGAAAATGGGTAGGAATAAGCCTATAATGGGTAAGAATAAGCCCAAATCCAAGAGGAAAAATGAAATAAAATAAATTAGGTGATGATATAATAATGTAATAATAATAAAGATTAGGTTACATGGCATTAAGACAAAAATTTAGCAAGTAGTGTGATTCTACATTCATAATTTTGGCAAGTGGCATGATAATACAAGACTTTAGGACAAAAACATCTATATCCTACACTCATAATTTTAGCAAGTGGTATGATAATACATGGTATTAGGACAAAACATTCATATCCCACACAAATAATATCAACCAAATAATGGAGATTCAAGGTTTAGAAATTTGCCACCTAAAAAGGTAAACCTATCATACTTATTTAAGAAAAAAGAAAATGGAAATGAATCCCTAAATCAAAGGGACCTTGTCCCTTATCTTAAGAACATATCATCATAATTTTCAAAATACAAATCTCATTTTTCTATGCATATCTTGACTAAGGAAGAGGAAGACAAGAACATAAGTTGTTTGTTTTCCAAAAATTCAACAAAGTGTATCCTAATTGTGATAAGGTAGACCCATGATCATGAAAGGTGTATTATTTGGTGGTCTATTTAAGTAAAACCCACCCCTACAACATTTTAATTTCGTCCAACTGAGGAAGAGAGAGAAATAGAAGCAAGGTAGAGTGAGGAAAGAAGAGAAAGAGAGGAGAAGAAAGGAAGGAAGAAGAAGAAGAAGTTTAGAAGAATAAGTACTCAAGGTAAGATACCTTAATCTCCACTTGAATCCATTTTTCTTCTTCATCCATGAGTTTTAAAAACTCACCCTCCTTCTCTTACCTAACCTACTAGAAAAGCTAAGGGAAGGGAGGAATCTTGCTATTTCTTTCAAGAGGAAACAAGAAAACCAATTCACTAAGTAAGCTAGGGAGATTCTTAGGTAAGTTTAAAAATATTTCTTTTTGAAGAAAACTTTTGAAACTTATAATATTTATATGAGATTTTGATCTTAGAACTTTGATGATTGGTCATGATGTTACTATATCATGTTACATATTGATCTTGCATGTGATGTATGTTTGAATACTTAGACTGGTATAGAAAGTTCTGCATAGGTATGGCTATGGGTGGCAAAAATTTTAGCTTCTATGTTTTAATTTCTGGGAATTATCTATAGGGAATTAAAATAAATAGTTAACATAAGAATTAGAGATATATGTGTCACGGATTTTTAGCCACTAGAATCATTCAATTTGGAGTCCATATGAGGAAGATATGAGCTGATTAGTAGTCAAAGGTCAGAAAATGGTTCATCAGGGAAGAATATGTTAGGATAGCTTCTGTATTTTAATTTTTGGGAATTATCTGTATGGAATTAAAATAAATGGTTAACATAAGAATTATAGATATTTGTGTCTCGGATTTTTAGCCACGGAATCACTTAAGTTGGAGTCCATATGAGGTAGATATGGTCCGATTAGTAGTTAGAGGTCAGAACCTATCCGAGAAGAAATAATCTGTACATTTAGGGAGTAATATCACCTTGATGTCTTAATATTTCGCTACAATATTCAACATAATAGTTTTAAATAATTGTTTTATCTTGACATTGACACCAAGATCACCTAAATCAGAGTTCAATTGAGGGAGTTATGCTCTGATTAGTAAGAGAAGGTTAGATATGATGAAAACCTGCATCAAAAAAATAAAGAAATAAAATTAATATTTAAAAAAGAAGATGAATCTTATAAATGACTAGTATATGCCATAGCCATTGCCATTGTATGAACTTTTTACCATCTTGAGTGTAAAATTCTGACATGAAAATATTTTATAAAGTGATATTTGAAATGGTTATGTTCATGGCATGATTACCAATGATTTATGGTAATAGTTATATTTTGATAAACATATTTGTTATTGAAAGCATATTTTTGGCTATCATTGTGAAAAGAAAAGAAATGAGCACGATCACATGGCAATCCGTGTGGTACACCAGTAGGGGACGCCCTACCAACGGTTATGATTATGATTATGAGAAAAGAAAGAGAAAGTGTGCCATGTCGGACGGAGCGAGAAAAGCCCGTACCTGAGAGTAGAGGATACTCACCCTGACCGGGGTAGCTTGAAATGAGAATAAGTTGATGGCCATCATATGATATTCTGAAAATAGTTAATCATGTCATACATATCATTACTGTATGATTCTTATGTGTATAGATATAATGCATTCATGTGACCAAAGATATTTTCTGTATTTTATACAGCTGAATATGACATGATAAACTATATTGATGGTAAATTATGATTTATTGTTGAACCTACTGGGATTTAATTCTCACTATATTTTCATATCATATTCAGAAGAAAAATGCAGATTTTCTCAATGACACTTATTATTTCCGTACCTTGGATCGAGGTGCCCTACCTTGGGCAATTACCAATTTTATCATATGTATCTGTAGTAGATGTGATTGAGATTCCGGTGGAGGTGCCACCCGCACCAGTGTCCCCGGAAGTAGTCGACATAGATTATTAGAACTAATATGTATCTTTGTACAAATATTTGTAAAATAATGGTGTGTAGTTTGTAAAATAATGGTGTGTATGGAAACTCAGTATTGTATCACTGTTAATCATAATTATGCTTGGTTAAAGTGATTATTATTATGAGTTAAGTGGTTAGAATTAAAGTAGTAATAACTTCATGGAATTTTACAAATATAAAAAAAAATTTGTTACATTTACATAAATGGAGTTGTTACATAATTGGTATCAGAGCATATCGATCTTAGATGGCCAGTGGGTGGATGGTTATCTGAATCGATTTTATAGTGTCTTGAGTATGTTAATTTTAATGGTTTAGAATTTTAAAATAAATAATACAAGAGTTTAGAATTTTTGAAATTAAGGAAACATAAAAGTGAAATTTAAGAAAAAAAATCATGCACAAAAGCCTAAAAAAGAAAATTTTGGCTAAGGGGATGGTTTAATTAGATTAAATGACATTAATAATATTTCTATTAATATTAAGGAGGAATTTAGAATGACCTTAGGAAGCAATCAAAATTCTTAGGAAATAGTTAAGAATTTATTTTGAATTTTAATATATAGTTAATGGGATAAATTAGATAATATCTTATGTTAATATCATGAAATCTTAGAGAAGATAATATTGGCTGACCAAGACCCTTTGCTGGCTGCATTGGAGTCCAAGTAAAGTTTTAGGGCACATGGTGGTGATTCATTAGGATAAGGGTAATAGCAAAGTAATCATTTAAGGGTAATCATCACATAGTCTAAAATATTTTTATGAAGAGTGCAAGGTGTCTTATGAGGTGGAGTGAAAACTTAAGGAAGCTGGGAAATCAGACTATAACCAGGGAATAAGGTAGAGAAAGAGCTGTGAGGTAGAGAGAGAGAAAGGAGAAGGAAGAAGAGAGAGAAAGTGCAAGAAAAAGCTAGAAATTAAGGTAAATGTTGATTTTAATGGTTTGAAACCTCCTTTCTTATTATTTTGTGTGATTTTCTGATATTATTCTCATCTTTTGGAGCTGCTGGAACAGTGAGAAAAGTGTGAGGATTTTTTGCCAAGGGAAGGAGAAACAAGCAAGGAAATAAGTTTAGTTTTGTTGGAGCAATTTTGGGTGAGTTTAGTAGTAATTAATTCTCTAATTTTTTTTTCTGGAAGAACAAAATAATTCTACGCATGTGAACAGAATTTTAATGGTTTATTTGCTGGAATTTCGTTCAAAACAATTGCCATACAATTTGTTCACTTGGTGCATGGGTATACATCTATATATATATGATGCTTGACACCTTATTTCATATGCTAAAATCTTAATTGTTGGAACTTCACATCTACTATTTTGGGGCTGGTATGGTGCCCAAATAAGTGATCTTTTTGTGCTTGGAAAGTTCCAAATTCATGGGGAACCCATGGCAAAATTTTTGGAATTAAATATCTACCCTAAAGCACAACACTAAGTGCACATCATGGAAAAAAAAATTAATTCTGGTTTTTGCTGGAAAATATGGGAGGCCAAAAATATATGTTATATTTCTCCAAATATTGAAATTTAGTAAGCCAAGACATAACCATAAATTAAGAAAGTCAAAAATTAGTGTTTGGAGGTGAAAAATGGGTTAAAACCGAATTTATAGGGACATTGAGAGAAAAATCCAAAAATTGGAAAAATAATGGATAAAAAGGTAAAATTAATTATTGTAGGATAAAACTAATATAATATGGATGATTAGAGATATGGGTGTGCATAGAAAATTTGGAAGTAGATAAAAATGAATTTTTAAGTAATGTAAGGAATTAAACCAAAATTGATTAAGAATTTCCTTACGTTAAAAGTAAAAATTAGTTGAAGAAGAATAAATAAGTAAAATGAAAATAAGTTAATAAAAAGGATGATACATGAATATAATCCTTGGATGAGAAAAATAAAAGCCAAAGAAAATGATTTGGTGGGTTAATATATTATATGCATTAAATGAGAAATAATGGAATCATAAAACAACTAAAAGTATGGGTAATATGTTAGACAAAATTGGACAAGCCTAGAGAAAAGAAATAATTAGGGTTTTGTACCCTAAGGCCTATATATCACCTAAGGAGACTCTTGACCAAAAGAAATGGACCTTTTTAATTAATTATAGGGGTTAAATAATATGGCGAAAGTAGGGAAAAATACTAAATGAATAGTAACAAATGGAGACCATATTTTTAATGACAAATTAAGCATCGAGATTTGAGAGAAAATGTTTGAATAAACTATGTAAGGCTATAATGGGTCCCCTGAATTTGATACTAAGTCGGTTGGCTAATCTCTTTGCAACGCATGTGGTAAAAGTACGTGAGAAAATATGAGAGTACTGATGACACATGAACTTAAGACTGAATTATGTACAATCATGGTATTTTCTTACTTAAATGACAGTGTATGACATACATAATATTAGTGGATGTATGAATTGTGCTAAATAGGAGCCACACAGTGATAGTGCAAAATGGCATGTTTTTCCCTGGCTATGTTTAATATTAAAATAATTGATTAAAAGCTACTGGGGGAAAAGGCCTGATATATGGTGACCCTTAGATAGCTATGGTGGCGAACAAGATAGGAGGATGACCCTTGACATAGTAAGGTGACTCCAGAGAGGTCACATGGCTTCCGTGTCGGTATACCAGATAGGGGACGCCCTATTCACAGACTATTTGATGATAAAATGAAATGAAAATTATGCCATGCTTGAATGAGGCTGGGCAAGCTCGTTTGGGAGTGAGTGGAGTGAGACTCACACTTACCAGCACCATAATGGAAATAATGAGATAAGCGAGTGGATAAATAAGTGGATTGGCCAGATGAAGATATGATATTGCACCACAATGTGTGATTAGCTTGATGAGATACTATATCTATTGTTATTGTTATTATTGTGATGCAACATCATGACCTGATTGCATATATATGTATACTTGTATTGCATGTGCATCAAATGATTGTGGCCCCTTTTTTTGTAGTTTATACAGCTGAACATAGTACATGATACTCATTTACATTACTGCTAAACTTACTAGGAACCTAGTTCTCACTATATTTCTGTGCTATGTTCAGATCAAGACATATAACAGTATGTAGGTATATACTATAACGCTGATGTTCGTAGTAGATTGGGTAGATGTACCTTTTTTGGGACCAGTTCCCATGGTCTTACAGATGACGATGATAGAACTAGTTGAGATCCCACTACATCCGCCTCCAACCGCCCCTGTCTACCCAGAAGGGGAGTTTGCTAATGTGGGACTAGACATAGAGTAGATATATATATTGTATGCAATAATTAGACAGCTAACTAGTTCTTTTGAAAAGTAGTCAGATACCCTCTCGTTTTTTGTACTACGAGTAGTATCTGTACTACTATTATGAATAGTTAACTAGTTGTACACAACTGATGTTTAATGAAATATATGCCGGTTTGTTTTGTATGATGATGAACATAACAACAATATGATTATATTTAAGTGTGACCAATGAATAGTCAGTATCATGAATTGGGTAACATAAGTATTGGCTTTAGTAGAGATAAAGGGCACATATAAAAAAAATTTCTCACTAAGGTTGTTACACCTTGCGCGGCTAATTTCTTTTTTGTTAGTTGAGATAGATTGAAAACGTCAAGGATCTATTATGCATTGTGAGATTTGGATTTGAGTTTATTAATTTAATTTTAATTGAGTATTGATTATTCATTTACTCTTCTTCTCCATGACTATTCATATAATTGCTAGGAAGGCCTACAAATATATTGTTTATTTTAATCTATTGTTGAATTATAATTTGAACAAAGTTTTGATTATTATGATTTAAAAGGCAAATAGGATTAATAATTTTGGATTATGAATTATTAAACCTATGGTGAATTATTAACTAAATTAAATACAGCCAATGTGTCTACGTTTGTTTAACTCTACCAGTTTCTCTAATTCTTCATGTGGCTAATAAGTTAAACTTTACCGATATGCTAAAGGTTAACTGTTAATTTGGATTCATTGAGGCAATCGTCATCAATTGACTAAACCTAAGGAGGAATAAGGATAATATCTCAATTATAGATACTCAATTTTAGATTAATTATGTTGTCAATGATCAATACAATTCCTTAATGGTGGATATCGATCGAAACCAACTCTCTCATTATTAAACACTCTTTATTTTATTGTGATTATTCTCTTTTTATTTAATAATTTTCTTACAGCTTTTAATCCCCATTGTATTCTATTCACAAAAGGTAATACTAGTATATGTGGGATCGACTCTTATTCCTACTATTATAGGTTAGTTTTAAGGTACGGTATTATATTTGGTGTACCTGCGACAATAACCACAAAAATTTGGCGTAGTTTCTGAGGACTATGTTTATTTACCTATTGTGAATTTTCTTTTCTTTTCTTCTTGTTCATAACTATAAATATGACAATCAATTTTCAACAATTTGGCACTAGGCTTTGCTCTCCATTAAGATATGCTGGTGAGGTATGTAGTTATTCCCTTGAACAACAACTTGCAAATTTAACTTTTGTTGTTTGTCAATGTATAGAAAATATGCAAAGAAAGAAGTGTTATGGAAATCATTCAACCATGGGACATCCTTCTATTTGGTACCCAACTTTCCACAAAGGATCATTTGAGCAGGTAAATATGGTTAGTAGTTTTCCTAGACCACTACAAGTGAGGTATAATTCATATTTAAGCATGTATAATCCTGGATGGAATGATCAATCATACCTTAACTATGAAACTCCAAAGGCATATCATATTCAAAACTACCCCTATTACCAGCAACATCAGTTGTTGTACCTCTCGAAGCAACAATCAACCCAAGATCCTAATTCAGGTATGTCATTAAAGGATTTATTTAAAGTTAAGACTAATATTTTTCAAATTCAATAAGAGAGGCAACAATTTCAACAAGAGATAAGGGCTAGCATTCAAAGCTTAACAAATCAAATAGGCCAACTAGTAATAGCAGTTAATCCGCTAGAGACTTAGAATTCAGAAATTGAAAGTTTAGCCCCAACACCATTAATACAAAAAGAAAAAAATTCTGCACTTAATGAAAAAGATGACTTGAAAGTTGACCCAAGTAAGCTTATTAAGAAAGAGGCTATAAAATCCACCCTGAATTCCAAATTCCAAGAGAAAATTACAACAGTACAGGAAGCTCTAAAAGTGCAGCAAACATGTAAAGATCATTCTATTTTATTACCAATTTCTAATAAGATACATGTATCTTCTATTTTACAGTATCTTAGGCTTAAAGAGCTTCCTTCGCCACGTAAATGGCATATACAATAAAGAACCACCCCCAATGATAACCTTAAATAAATATCCATTACTCAAAGATAGAGGAAAGTTGCCTCCTGCTTTGGCAAAAACTCAAAAAGATGAAATTAAATTAGATGTCAAAAGCTACTCAAGACATCAAGGATCCTCCATGAATGACACAGGGAGCTTTGAGTTGAGTCAACAATATTAAAAAAAGGTGCTTATTGGGAGATAAACCAATGTGGTCCTTGCAATAAAAGAGAGATGGAATTCAGAAAAATTCAAAGTTTAGTAATGCAACACTCTCATCTCGCCCTAAACATGAAAATCAGGTAAGTTCCCTTATCTCAAATCTCTTCATATCTCCCTTTTTATTTTTTATCTTTATTTTACATTAAGGACAATGTAAAGTTTGAGTGTGGGAGTGGAAGTATATTTTTTTGAATAATTGTGACCATATTTTGAGCATTAATTTTCTTATTTTCACTATCAATGTACATTTATTGTGTTTAGCAAGTTGAGTGATTGTGTGAGTGTTTCAATTTATGTTTTGTGTTTTTAGGCACAGGCAATAGCCAATGATATAACTATTCAAAATTTTTTAGCTCTTTAAAATTGTAGAAAATTCATGGTTGTGTGCAATTTTAACCCTTTTATAATTTATTTTTGACTTTATGATCCTAAAATGTTTTTGCATAATAACTTTGGGCATTTAATTTGTCTTTTACTTAGAGAAAGTTTATATAACTCAAAAATATTTTATGATCTCAATAGGATTCTAAAACTTATTTGAATGCTACTTGAGATAAAATTTTAGGCTAATACTATTAATTAAGAGATGATTTAGGCATTATTTGATAGATTGAACCTTTCAAACCTAACCCAAGTAATTAAATATCTTTAGTTCCTCCATTTGAGCTTAATTGACTTTTTATTTTTATACTCATGAAAGAGGCAGAAGCCAAATTTCATGATAAATATCCTTATTTTTTACCCTATTCACTCACTCTGATTATTTTTCTGAATATTTATTTTGTAGAACTTTATTGACCAAAGGGTGGAGCAAAGAAAATAAAATAAAAATCCAAAAAAAATTCGAAAGAAAGGATGAGAGCATATGCGGTGGGTGAAAGAAAAGAAGTAGAGAACCAAAGAAAAGAATGAATTAAATTCATTTGAAGCAAGAAAATGAGGGCGGGGGAGAATCCTCCAAGCTTAAGAAAGCTTAAGATATTAGAATTGATCATGTAGTGCTGGGTGATTAATCCTAAATTTGCATCCTCTATAATACCTTATGCCCCGGCCACATTACAAGTTAAATAAAGTCTTATTGATCCTAGAGGTAGTTTTGGCCTACATTAGTGGAGAGTGACATGAAAAATAAGCATATGGAAATCTTCAATTAATTAGAGATCTACACCCAAATTTTTGAGATACATAAAATCATCTGAGTAAAGGAAATTTATTGACCAAAGAACACACATATATTTAGGGTTCAAGAGAACAAAATAATGGATTGCATTTGAGTTAATCTTGTGCATGGTTATGACTTTTCAAATTTTTTTTGAGTATATTTTCATGTTATGAGGCAAAATCTTAGTAAACCTAACACTCACTACATATATTATTTTTGTTTTTGTCTTTAAAGATTATTTTGCTTGAGGGCAAGCAAAAGGTTGAGTGTGGGGGTATTTGATGTATTCATAATTAAACATGATTTTAATACCTTCAAAACTTACTTTTTGTTTTAGTTAAGTAAAATATAATTAGGAATTAACTTAGTTTTGTGTTTTGTGTTGTAAGAGCAAAGAAAGAAGAAAAGAGGAGAAAAAGATAAGAAATTCATGAAAAAAAATGCTAAATTGTAGTAATTCTAGACCTTTTGGTACTAATTAGATTATATCTCCCACATATGAACTCCAATCAAAGTGATTCAAGTGCCTCAAAAAATCTAAGAGAATAATCTACAATGAAATTTGGCAAATTCAAGAGAATTCAGAACGTTACAGAGCTCGAAAGTTAGAATCGCGATACAGCAAGATAAATCTTGACCTTTTGTCACTAATTGGGGTATATCTCTCTCATATTAGATTTGATTAAGATGATTCTAGTGGATAAGGAAAGCTAAGCAAAAGAGGTACAACTTTGATGTTGACCACTTTTGCAAATTATGAAAAAATAAAAGTGTTACATTGCCCATGATTCAGCATCACGGCATTACATAACTAGTTGCTGGAGATGTCTATACCCCAATTGAAGCCTAAAAGCCCAAGAACTAACCTAAAAGCAATCATACTTTATTTATGACTCTCTCAGCCAATAAATAAGAGAGAAAGCAAGCATGAAAGAATAATCCAAGGATCTAAAGATCAAGGCATCAAATTCTCAATTCTCTTCTTCTCTAGATTCTCTTATGGCCTAATGCAGATAATTTCCTTTTTGTTGGTTAATGGAGATTGAAACCCTAAGGATCTCTTATACATTGTGAGATTTAGATTTGAGTTTATTAGTTTAATTTAAATTTATTATTGATTATTCATCTGTTTTTCTTCTTTATGATTATTCATATAATTGTTAAGAAAACCTATTAGTATATTGTTTGTTTTAATCTACTATTGAATCATATTTTGAACAAAGTTTTTATTATTATGATTTAAGAGGCAAATAGGATTAATAATTTTGGATTATGAATTATTAAACCTTTGGTGAATGATTAACTAAATTAAATACAACCGATGTGTCTATGTTTGTTTAGCTCTACCAGTTTCTCTAATTCTTCATACGATTAATAAGTTAAACTTTATCGATGTGCTATAAAGGTTAAATATTAATTAGGGTTTATTGAGTTGACCATCATCAATTGACTAAACCTAAGGAGGAACAGGGATAATATCTCAATAGTAGATACTCAAATTTAGATTAATTATGTTGTCAATAATCAATGCAATTTCTTGATGGTGGGTATCGACCGAAACTAGCTCTCTTGTTATTAATCACTCTTTATTTTATTGTGATTATTCTCTTTTTACTTTAATAATTTTCTTATAGCTTTTAACCCTCTTTAAATTCTACTCACAAAAGGTAACACCAATTTTTGTGGGATCGACCTTTACACCCATTACTACATGTTAGATTTGAGGTAAAGTATTATATTTGGTGTACTCGCAACAGTTAGCATCATCTATCTATGACATGAGGAGTTTCCATGGATTATCTTCATTTTTCAAAAGGTTCATAAAATATTTTAGCTTTATTGCTACCCCTCTCACAAATTGCATAAAGAAAGACAAGTTCCAATGGACAAAGCAAACATAAAAAATTTTGAGGAGTTAAAAAAATGTTTTACTAAAGTACATGTGCTAGCCCTTCTAAACTTTGACCAAGTGTTCAAAGTCAGCTGTGGCGCTTCCAACACTAGAGTTGGTGTTGTTTTCAGTCAAAAAGGTCATCTTATAGCCTTCTTCAGTGAAAAGCTTAACAATGGTAAACTTAAGTACTTTACTTATAACAAGGAGTTCGATGTTATTGTTCATGCCCTACAACATTGAAGTCATTACCTATTGAATGAGGAATTTATTCTCTATTATGATCATAAAGCTCTCAAACACTTAAATTCTCAATAAAAGATCAATCGTAGACATGTCGCTTAGAGTGAGTTGTTACAGCCTTATTCATTCTTACTTAAGCACAAGGTGGGAGTTCAAAATGCTGTTGTTGATTCCCTTAGTAGGTGTCATACTCTACTTTATACTCTACAGATAAAAGTCACTAGCTTTGAGACTATCAAGGAGTTATACCAAGATAATCTTGATTTCCTAAAGTTTTGTGAGAAGGATTCCATAATGTTAGTGGTAGATAGGTTTTGAGATGGTAGTGGTAGACTCTACTTTCCACTTCCTATTCTAGAAGCACCTTGGGAAGATGTTAGCATGGACTTCATCTTTGGACTACCTCGGACTCAGCGTCAAAAGGATTCCATAAAGGTAGTGGTAGACAGGTTTTCAAAGATGACCCACTTTATTCCATGCCAGAAGACCAATGATGTTGTTCAAGTTGCAGACTTGTATTTCAAGGAAATTGCTAGTCTTCATGGGATTCTAAAATCCATCACTTCTGATCGATATGTCAAGTTCTTAAGTCACTTTTGGAGAACCCTGTGGAAGAAGATGTGTAATAAGTTTCAATTCAGTAATGCTAGTCATCCTTAGACAGATGAATAAATTGAAGCAATTAACATGCTTTTGAGAAACCTACTTTGAGGCTTTATCGGTAAAAATCTAAAACAATGGGATTTTGTCCTTGCATAGGTTGAATTTTCTTACAATAATTCAACTAATCAAGCTACTGGAAAACATTTGAGGTAGTATATGGCATACGTCTGCATAGTCCGTTAGACTTAACCTTTTCATCTAATAAACAATAGTATAATGAAAGAAATTAAGAGGTAGAATGAACTGGTCCAAGAAAGGATTAAGAGACAGAATTCAAGATATAAAGCTCAGCATAACAGACACCGAAGACAACAAATTTTTAAAGTGAGAGATTTGGTCTAGATACATTTACGAGAAGAACGATTTTCAAAACAACCAAATGTCAAGTTGTCCCCTAAAGCTGATGGTCCATTCAAAATTGTGCATAAAATCAACGACAATGCTTATAAGATAGAACTATCGGGACCCTATGATGTCTCTATAACCTTCAAAGTCACTGATCTTTAGCCATATTTGGATGATGAAAGAAAACTTAACTCGAGGGCGAGTTTTGTCTAACCCGGAGAGGATGCTATGGACAAATCTTCTAGCATCTGATTTCCAATAACCATGCATGAAACATCACCTCTCCAATGCATGAAGCCACTTGACTTTAAACCACCTATCCTTTATTTTTGACAAACTTCTATTTTTACAACTTGTGTTTCCATTGTATTCCAGTTTATTTCCAACTTATTAACAACTATTATCAACTGCAAATTGGCCTATATGATTAGTATAAATAGGGCCAATTCCTTCATGTATTGGCAACATTGAATGAATTGAGTTTTTGAGAGTTTCTCTTTAAATTTCTAAGCCCCACCCATTAGTTGCATGTGATGGTTCATTAACAAGTTTTAGTTGATCATCTCGTATAAGCTCTTCCACCTGCATTTCTTAAGGTTCTTGGAGGTCAGATAATGCTTGAATGGCTGGTGTCATCACTAAAGCCCTGAGCATGCTAAAGTGTCCTTCCTTTATTGCCATCTCTATCTTCATTATGCATTCTTTGACTATTTGCTTGACTTCTTTGACCACCACTATTATGCTACTCGGATGGATCCAACCAGAAGAAAACTTAGTAGAATTTGGAAATGAATTTGTTTAAATATGAGGAAAGAATTCTTCTTCTTTTTACTCTTCTAATGGTATGATTATTGATATATAATTATCAAAATTAATAATTTTTTTAAAAAATAAATAGAATGAATGAAAATAATTTATGTCAAAAAATTAAGTTGAAAGTGAAATTTATGTTTCTATTATTACTTTAAATAAATTTATTTTTCAATACATACTAGTTGAATTTATTGATAGAAAAGTACAATTTTAATATCTCAAGTTTATTTCATGTTTCATGTTTGTCTTTTAATTATTTTTTATTCTAAAAAAATAATAGTTCATCTTTCAATACTACTGGAGGTGAATGCTTGTGATAACGTGGGAGAGTTGAGGAAGGAATTATAGAAGATGCGTCAGAGGGTTATTTCGTCATCTACAAGCAGATTGTGACGAATGATGATTGCTCCTTTAGGTGGCACCAAGTTGGACAGGGTGACACCATTGAAATCTTCAATGGAAGAGTTACTTATGGCAGACCATGAATAATTATTAAATAAATAAATCTTAATGTGCTTTAATAAAAAAAAATTTGGAGGAGTAAAATAGTAACTTTACATTAAAAAAAGATTTCAATGTTAAATTTAATTAAGTATTTTAACGATGAGGTGAAAGATGCAAGAAGATAAAAATAAAAGGGTCATTATAATGTTTTAATAATTAAGAAAAAAATTGTAAGTACAAGCATTTATCAAATGACAAACTGCTATTTTCTCTTTTAGTAAGCATTAATCTATTTATATATCTTAATTACTCACACCGTTAGTTAACCGAAAATGCTGAGCGACCTGAGCCCATAAATTTTCCACATAAGCATCACTAGTTGTAACCACCAAAAAAAAAGAGAGGCAAATAAGCAAATAAAAAGACGCTACGGCTTATGACTAATTCCCTTACATTTTGTAATTTTTTTTATTAAAAAGAAAACCATGAAAACGAGGAACCCAAGCAAGCTGAAATTCATCTGATGTAAAGATCTTTTAGTAAACTGATTTTTTTTTCCAAGATATTAAAAAAAAGCAGGAGGGAATAAAGAAGTGAGCTTTGTCATTTCATGGAAGCTAGCCAATTTTACAAGTTCGATTGTACCTGTGATTGAAATCATTTGAAACCCGTTAATCATTTTCTAGATCATTATGTTAGGTCCCAATCAAAGCCAAAAGAAAGATGAAATAGTTCTGCTTTGGGTGAGAACATAAACCACGAATATCTCTCTTCTATATCTTTCAACAACATTCTTAGGAATATAAATACTAGTAAGACTCAACTACTTTTCCTAAGAGACCCAAACTACAGCTAAAGAAATATTGCAGTAACCACGTTGTCGAAATACTCTCTAACCATTTAATGACTCATTCTAAAGTAAATAGAAAAAGCATAAAACATAACAAAAATTCTTCATCCAAACCACGTTTGTAACGCCCTTAATTTGCGTTACGTAAAATAAACAATTTTTTTAAAAAAAAATGTAAGATAATCTCCATAAATATACATAATTCAATTCTTTGTCATTTCTCTCATGTATATATAATATACAAACCAAGTTTATAAACATCAGAGTACAACAGAAACAGGGATCCTGCCTGTAGCGTTCAGAACACTCTAGAATACAAACAAAGTATAATTTAAAGACCGTGAATCTTGGAAGCAACGTAGACTCACCCAAAGAATATATCACCTATCTGCCGAATCAGACTCTGATATTCTTATCTGAAAAATGTGAAAATATCATGTAGTGAGTTTGACAACTCAGTGAGCACATAATTCCTCCTATGACCTCTTAGGTCAACATATGGATGTACTTATATTTTAAAATGTGTCACATAGAAAATACAGTTCAAAAGTACAATCATATAGGACCCGTATTTCAAATATTATCAAATCAAAAGGATATTCAGATATCCAAAACCATATGCACCATGGTATGATTATTAAATAAATGTTGTTATGCTCAGCTGTATAAGCTATAGTAAAATATTATGATTTGAAGGTAAAATCATTACTTTTAATGCACTTGCCTCACTCGGCAATTTAGTTAATGCAATGAAAATATAACACATTTGTTATACGTATAGTGACCTCGACCCCAATCACAATAAGTGATCAGGGAATGTGAGTACATCACCCTACTGCCTCCTCACATTACCACTGTCACAATGTAATGAAAATATTTGCTATACGCATAGTGACCTCAACCCTAGTCACAGTAAGTGATCAGGGAATGTGAGTACATTACCCTTCTGCCTCCTCACATTATTATTGTCACCCAGTTGGAGCAGCCCTCCCCCAGCTCACTCAAGCTAATAGGGCGTCCCCTATTCGATACCGTCACAAGCCATACAATCAGCCGATATTCATCAATACATATATATACATGTAAAATATCAAGCAACTCGCCATGAGTTTTATGCTTGCCATTCAATCTCATTTATAATATGACATGCATCATTTTCATAAGTATGTAGCTCTACAAATTAATGCATCATGCACATAATATTCACTTTATCAAATAATGATAAATACAAGTGAAATCAGATACATCATGAGTTCAGAAATCTATTTTCAAATACTATACTCTTCTTGAATCATATTTCAAATTATAAGCAGTTGAGATCATTAAGGCATTTCAGAAACATATCAAAGTGTGAATATCTCATAAATATAATCATATACATGCTCAAATATCAAGAAGAGTATAGGGCAAGTCATAGGAAGAATCATCTACTCACAGGGTAGGGTCAGATTGGATAGCCCTAAATTGTACTTTTCCAAGTTAAATTTGACCAAACGTGTCCGGAGGGTCCACAAACTTAGGAAATGACTTCAGAATCTTGGTCAACGCTCAGGGTACTATTCATCACCGAAATCACTATTCATCACCGAAAATTACTATTCACCTCTACTATTCACGCCGAAAATCACTATTTACCGTCACATAAAAAGTTACCAAATGACCGAAAGAAATACATATCCTAATGTTTATCTAACTTCTAAATCCATCTACGGTGTCAGATTTCTAATTTGAGGTCTCTAAGTAAGAGTTTTAGAATTTACCTTTTTCTGAGATTTTCTGCTTTAGATCTACGGCGATTCAACGGTAGATTTAAAAAACTGATCGGTCAAAACTGAAGTATTCTTCGTCTTGAATCCAGTAACACCTTCAGTTTTGAGATCGGAAGCCAATAAGCACTCCAAATCTAGAGAAAAAGTTGAAAGTTACTATTCACTCACTATGCATCCGTTGCAAAAATTTGTTTTCGATGTGCGTTGTCTCCGACCTTCCCCCTCCCCTTTGTATTTTATTTTTTTAATAATAATTATTATTATTTAATAATTAATAATAAGATTTTATTTTATATAAATTCATATAAATTCCGTTTTTCATCCTAAAACCTCCCAAAAATTCTTAAAAATTCTCATTCTCATAAATATTTAGTTGAACTCTTAAATCAAAATTTTTCTTGATAAAAATCGTAATAAAAAAATCTCAAAATAAATATCTTTTTACATATTAAAAGAAAGAATATTTCAAAAAATACAACAAAAATTCATTAGAGGCCAATATAATTATTTTAAGCAAAATTTACTTAAAAATATATTTACTTTTAGCAAAACATAATCATTTAAAATAAAAATATATTTTTTATAGCAAAACATTATTATTTTAAAATAAAAAAATTAAGGGATATTACATTCTTCCCCCTTTAAGAAATTTGGTCCCTGAATTTCAACACATCCTACCACATGTAGGGAATGAAATCAGGGCATAATTCGGAGTTATCAACCTTATTGCTCAAATAATTAGGAATATCTTTTCTGTATATCGTCTTTACTTTTTAAGAAATCTCTTTTGAAGAGTGATTATGCTATATCACTTTCATTGTAGTATTTCTTTTGAATGTAATTTCTTCATTTGTCTATCTATTATAGTCACTGATTTTTTTCCTCATATGACAAATCTTTGTCTAACTAAATTTTCTAACATTGAATAACATGTGTTGGACCTGGTAGATACTTTCGTAGCATAGACACGTGAAAGATTGGATGAATATTACTCCATTCAGATGGCAAAGCACAACGGTAAGCTACTGGGCCAATCCTATATACTGTGGACTTAACTTTACTCAACTCATTTACCCATTAGGAGACCTACACTGTTTTATGTAAAACTTTAAATAGTGTCATTTGTATGTTGGCCTAATAATTACTGATAGAGGCAAGTTTAACTAAGGATAAATGATTTTCTCCAAATTTTCACTAAAATTATATAAAGATACCTGAAACATAACTTCTAATGCATAAACACATCAATTAGATTTACTATCAGCTATACTATAATCTATCAAAGATCCTTAGACTTCTTGAATAGTTTTCCTGAAACAATATATCCAAATTTTTTTTAACTTGCTGACATACCAAACAACGAAAAAATTGCACTTATATATTCTTTTTACCATTATACTAGTACAATTCTTTCATATCTTATTATATCCTTATTGCCTCGGGTTATCCATATTCACAATTTATGTCTTCTTTTGAAACCTCATTTTTCAACAATTATTTACACGTGGAATTCCAATCTCAACATAATTCAAATCCTAAATACTAGACTCAACTTAGCATGGTATATTTTCTAATTTACACATAATCTGCCAACTTACACAGTTATACATACTTGATATAATAATTGTTTTTTGAAGTACCTTCTTTGGTAGATAAATCCTATCAAAATCTCTATTATTTTAACTTACTAATTACTCGATATCATAATAATTGAGTTTCAAAGAAAAGAAATTAACTTTCCTTGTAATAGGGCAAAAGAACCTTGCATTTAATGCCAACCATTAATGAGGGAAAATGTAGTGAAACAGACGAAAAGCATAATAGAGAATGGTACCAAAATAGAAAGTCAAAAATTTGGACAAAGTATTGAAAAACATTAAAATCGGTGGCCGTAATTCTTGAAAATCTGTAAACAAAATCTATCTACAATTTCGGCAAAAATCGGTGGCCGCAAATTTTGAATATATGTGCCAGAATCTACTTTAAAGGTGTTGATATCCGGTGGAAAAGAAACATTTCCGAACTTATAAAAGTCTGTGAAAAACAAAGAATACGTAACTAACTGGTAGGATGCAGTTGATTCCTTCAAAATAGATGTAATCAATCAACTGTAAAATAACCAATTCAAATTAAAAAATTTCAAAATAGCCAGTCAACTTAATAATACCGATAGTCAACTGGCAAAAACATTGAGAAACCAAAATAAATCATTTGATTATTCCTCTTCAACAATTCATTGGTTTGCATTTTCACTTTTTTTTTACAATGACGGCTATCACCTACAACTTTTCTACAAGAATCGAGACATCAATGTTTCATCAAAGAGAACAAGAAAAAGACAGATTTTTGGTGATATCTTATCTTATGCTCTTTATGTGCTTAATATGAGTCACAGTCATAACTACTGTACATATACATGCTTGCCGTCATTTTTGAAATTTTTTTACCTTTAATTTAGCTGATATCCACCAATCACTCACATAGTTGTTCGAATAATACCCGGCCTATTCGCATAGCTATTATAAATATGCCCTTCTCTGATTTCTATAAATACTTACATTAGTATCTTTGTCTATACTCAAAGTTAAGGTGATAGAAATTATGGAGGGAACCGCATTCCGTCAGTTTTGAAATATTTGTGTCTTTTGTGGTTCCAGTCTTGGAAAAGATGGGGAGTATGTTAAAGCAGCACAAAATCTTGGTATGGTGCTGGCTAGGAGAAGAATTCATTTAGTGTATGGTGGAGGTAACCGTGGGTTAATAGGGTGTGTGGCTACAGCTGCACATGTAGGAAGATGCCAAATTCTAGGTATTATTCCTACAGCTCTAGCTGCATCCAGCATCATAGGAAAGACAATTGGGGAAGAATATAGAGTAGCTTCCATGCATGAACGCATGGCTAGAATGATGAGCAATACTGACGCCTTCATTGCCTTACATGGTGGTTTTGGTATTTTAGAGGAGATTTTTCAAATAGTCTCTTGGGCACAACTGAATATGCATCACAAATCGATAGGTTTGTTAAATGTTAATCACTTCTTTGATGGTCTGTTGTCTTTTCTAGATCAAGCTGTGGAACAGAGGTTTATCCCACACTCAGCACGACGAATTCTCATCTCGGCTTCAAATGCTGAGGAGTTGATTGATGCCTTACAAGCATATGTTCATGTACCTGATCCAACTATTGCTCAAATAGAATGGACGGCAGACAACCGCAGGAAGCGCAAATTGGATTTGGATCTTCATCTGTAACTGTAGTAGAACGTAGCCATTGCTGTTCCACTTTTATTTTCTTAGAATCTATTTGGATACCATCCTTACTAAACATACTCCTTTAGAGTTTGTAAAACTATCTTTAATTATGATCCTTTAAACTCTTAGAATATTTTAGTGTATCGTCAATATTTATAATAACAAATTGATCCAGAAATGGCTTAAGTACTCTATTTATTAAGTCCATGAATAAAGCTTAGACATTTGTCAAACTAAATGACATAACCAAAAATTCATAATGTCCATAATGAGTCCTAAAAGAATTTTTTTTTTCCGAATATCCTCTTCCCTTATCCTCAATTCATGATACTCATATCGCAAATTAAGTTTTTTTTGTAACGCCCCTAATTTACGTTACGTAAAATAAACAATTTTTTTTTAAAATACTGAGCACCTTATAACTGGTTAAACAGATACGAGGTAATGGATTTTTTTTTATTCCACATCGTCACCTTATTCAACTGTCTATAATCTATGCATAGTCATAGTGATCCATCCTTTATTTCCACAAATAGGTCTAGAGCACCTCAAGGAGAGTACTAGAGAGTATAAATCCTTTGTCTAACAAGTCTTGTAACTATTTTTTTTTCTTAAGTTTAGTCAATATCATTCTATAAGGGGGTATAGACAAACACTGGTTAGGTTCCAAGAAGTAAGTCAATACCAAATTTTATTTTACGTTTCAAGGTAATCTTGGCAATTCCTCAGGAATTACATCAAAAAAAATTTTGACCACTAGAACTTAATTTACACTGGCATACGTTATATCAATATCTCTCACCACTGCCAAATATCCTTGACACCTTTTTGTAATCACTTATAGGCTGCTAAAGCAGAGATTAGATTATTGGATATCTCACTATGGTCTCTCTGTATCAAGAAAGAAAATTCTCCAAGAATATTGAATTTAATCACCTTAAAGTGACATTCCGAAATGGCATGGCTTGATACCAACCAATCCATTCTCAGTATCACATCAAAGTCAATCATAACTAGACAACGGGGTAAAACGAATATTAGATTCAGAAATGATCGTAATTGGCATTTGTCTCAATTCTTTAAATTCTCAAGAATGCCTATCCCTTTCACTTTTAGGCAATAATTGACCCATAGATACTTTTTTTAAAAATGTCACAATATTCAATAAACCTTATACTAGGAACTTTAGCAATCTTAGAATAGAAAGGAATTTGAAACCCTATAAAATCTCTTAACAGCACCTGAAGTATAAATATGTCTGGCTCATATCCATACTAAAGGTCCTACTAAAGAATCATTTGCTCTGATAGCCACAGGAAAACCTAATGCTCTGATACCAACTTGTAACGCCCCTAATTTACATTATGTAAAATAAACAATTTTTTTTTAAAAAAATGTAAGATAATCTCCATAAATATACATAATTCAATTCTTTGTCATTTCTCTCATGTATACATAATATACAGACCAAGTCTATAAACATTAGAGTACAGCAGAAATAAGGATCCTGCCTGTAGCGTTCAGAACACTCTAGAATACAAACACAGTATAATTTAAAGATCGTGAGTCTTGGAAGCAACGTAGACTCACCCAGAGAATATATCACCTATCTGCCGAATCAGACTCTAATATTCTTATCTGAAAAATGTGGAAATATCATGTAGTGAGTTTGACAACTCAGTAAGCAAATAATTCCTCCTATGACCTCTTAGGTCAACATATGGATGTACTTATATTTTAAAATGTGTCACATAGAAAATACAATTCAGAAGTACATTCATATGGGACCCGTATTTCAAATATTATCAAATCAAAGGATATTCAGATATCCAAAACCATATGCACCATGGTATGATTATTAAACAAATGTTGTTATGCTCAACTGTATAAGCTATAGTAAAATATTATGATTTGAAGGTAAAATCATTACTTTTAATGCACTTGCCTCACTCGGCAATCTAGTCAATGCAATGAAAATATAACACATTTGCTATACGCATAGTGACCTCGACCCCAGTCACAATAAGTGATCAGGGAATGTGAGTACATCACCCTACTGTCTCCTCACATTGCCACTGTCACAATGCAATGAAAATATTTGCTATACGCATAGTGACATCGACTCTAGTCACAGTAAGTGATCAGGGAATGTGAGTACATCACCCTCATGCCTCCTCACATTACCACTGTCATCTGGTTTGAGCAACCCTCCCCCAGCTCACTCAAGCTAATAGGGCATCCCCTATTCGATACCGTCACAAGCCATACAATCAGCCGATATTCATCAATATATATATATATATATATATATATATATATATACACATGTAAAATATTAAGCAACTCGCCATGAGTTTTACGCTTGCCATTCAATCTCATTTATAATATGACATGCATCATTTTCATAAGTATGTAGCTCTACAAATCAATGCATCATGCACATAATATTCACTTTATCAAATAATGATAAATACAAGTGAAATCAGATACATCATGAGTTCAGAAATCTATTTTCAAATACTATACTCTTCTTGAATCATATTTCAAATTATAAGCAGTTCAGATCATTTTAAGGCATTTCAGAAACATATCAAAGTGTGAATATCTCATAAACATAATCATATACATGCTCAAATATCAAGAAGAGTATAGGGTAAGTCATATGAAGAATCATCTACTCACAGGGTAGGGCTCATGATTGGACAGCCCTAAATTGTACTTTTCCAAGTTGAATTTGACTAAACCTGTCCGGAAGGTCCAAAAACTTAGGAAATGACTTCAGAATCTTGGTCAACACTCAGGGTACTGTTCACCACTAAAATCACTATTTATCGCCGAAAAATACTATTCACTGCCACTATTTACGCCAGAAATCACTATTTACCGCCACATAAAAAGTTACCAAATGATCGAAAGAAATACATATCTTAATGTTTATCTAACTTCTGAATCCATCTACGGTGTCAGATTTCTAATTTGAGGTCTCTAAGTAAGAGTTTTAGAATTTACCTTTTTTTGAGATTTTCTGCTTTAGATCTACGGCGATTCAACGGTGGATTTAAAAAACTGATCAGTCAAAACTGAAGTATTCTTCGTCCTGAATCCAATAACACCTTCAGTTTTGAGATCGGAAGCCAATAAGCACTCTAAATCTAGAGAAAAAGTTGAAAGTTACTATTCACTCACTATACATCCGTTGCAAAAATTTGTTTTCGATGTGTGTTGTCTCCGACCTTCCCCCTCCCCTTTGTATTTTATTTTTTTAATAATAATTATTATTATTTAATAATTAATAATAAGATTTTATTTTATATAAATTCATATAAATTCCATTTTTCATCCTAAAACCTCCCAAAAATTCTTAAAAATTCTCATTCTCATAAACCTTTAGTTGAACTCTTAAATCATAATTTTTCTTGATAAAAATCGTAATAAAAAAATCTCAAAATAAATATATTTTTACATATTAAAAGAAAGAATATTTCAAAAAATATAACAAAAATTCATTAGAGGCCAATATAATTATTTTAAGCAAAATTTACTTAAAAATATATTTACTTTTAGCAAAACATAATCATTTAAAATAAAAATATATTTTTTATAGCAAAACATTATTATTTTAAAATAAAAAATTAGGAGATATTACAACGTTCCTCCATGATCTGCATGTTCCATGCATGTGGACCACCATAGGCTTCCTTTATGAACGTGGCCCACCATATGCTTCCTTTCCACGATCTGTATGTTCCATGCACGTAGCCTGCACGTTGCTCAATCCATATACTTTGGGTTCTTAATAGGCACTTTAGTGGTTCTTCTTGGCTTATCATTGCCCCCTTCATGAAGTGGAACCTTGTCCTCAAGGTTCAGATTAGGGAACCTATCCCAAAGTTCTTGGGTATGTTCCCAACTAGCATCCTCGCAAGGCAGTTTCTTCCATTGGACTAAGCTTTCCTCAATGATATTATTGCCTTTCTTAACCCACCTTGTGTCCAAGATAGCCTCAGGCTCCATCATGATTTCACCGTCATTTGTTGTAGGTGGCAAATCAGTGCTGGTGATGTGTTTGTCGCCGATATACTTTTTGAGTAAGGAAACATGGAAAATGGGATGAACTCAAGAACCTTCTGGGAGCTAGAGTTTGTATGCCACTTTGCCAATTTTTTCTGTAATCAAATAAGGTCCATAGAATCGATTGGCCAACTTTTGATAAGCCTGTTTGAAAACTATTTGTTGACAATGTGGATGTAATTTGAGAAAAACTGAGCCACCCACGTTGTACTCATATCCCGTCTTTTTGAATCAGCCACCTGCTTCATCTTATTAACAGCCACATGAAGAGTAGTTTTGAGTTGCTTTAGTATCGCATCCCGCGATAGTAGTGTTTGGTCCACCTCATTCACTACTGATGACTCGGGCTCGTACCGTGGAATGTTTGGAGGCAATCTCCCATATAATGCTTGGAAGGGCGTCATTCCAGTGGAGGCATGATAAGCGGTATTGTACCAGTATTCGACCCATGGAAGAAAAAAGGTCCATTTTCGTGGCTGTTGAGAAACAAAACACTGAAGATATTGTTCCACGCACCAATTGGTCACCTCGGATTGGCCGTCGGTTTGGGGATGATAGGCCGAGCTCATGTTAAGTTGGGTGCTTGACATTTTGAAGAATTCTCTCCAAAAGCTACTAATGAAAATTGGATCACGGTCACTTACGATAGATCTTGGTATTCCATGTAGCTTGATGACGCCTTCAACAAATTTTTGCGCTACCATTTTGGCAGTGAAAGGGTGTGCCAAAGTCAAGAAATGTGCATATTTGCTTAAGCGGTCAACAACAACCATAATGGTACTTTGGCCATTAGATGGTGGGAGCCCTTCAATGAAGTCCATTGTAATATCTTCCCAAACTTAACAAGGAATAGGTAATGGTTGGAGAAGGCCCGCTGGTGATTGCGTGGAAGCTTTATTTCTTTGACATATTTCACACGAAGCTACATACTCTCGTATCACCTTGTGCATCGATGGCTAGTAAAATTGCTGAGCAAGTCTTTTGAATGTCCTTAAAACATCTGAATGCCCTCCAAGTGGTGAGTTATGGAACTCTTGTAATAGTTGTGGAATAATATGTGAATCTGGAAGAATGACAATCCGATTTTTATAGTAGATTAATCCATTTCGCCATCTGTAAGGTTCCCCAGGCTTCTCATTTGCTAACTTGCCAATCTTGAGCATTTAAGAGTGTCTGGCAGCTTCTATCTTAATTGTTTCCCATAATGAGGTGTGAGGCATAAATAAAGTATCAAGACTAGGACTTCCCACCACTCTGGATAGCGCATCTGCTGCAGAATTCTCTCAGCCTGGTTTATAGGTGATTTCATAATCATAGCCTGGTTTTGTTGTTCTAGGGTTGCGATCCTCTGTTCTAACAAGTACTTGAGGCTGCGTTGGTCTGTGACAATATGAAACTTGCGGCCAAGGAGGTATGGACGCCAAGTTTTAATGGCTTGAATAATGGCAAGCATCTCCTTTGCATACGTAGACCATGATTTTTTTGTGACACCCAAGGCTCGACTCATAAAAGCTATTGGCCTGCTTTGTTGAGTTAATATCGTGCCAATTCCTTCACCTGAAGCATCAGATTCAATAACAAAAGGTTCATTAAAATTAGGCATAGCAAGTGTAGGGGTAGAGGTCATGGCTTGCTTTAATTTGTTGAATGCTGAGTTTGCTTCTGTGGTCCACTCAAATTTTCCCTTTTTCAAGAGATGAGTCAATGGTCGGGCTATGACACCATAATCACGAACAAACTTTCTGTAATATCCTGTGAGTCCTAAAAATCCATGCAATTCGGAAACATTAACAGGTATAGGCTAATTAAGCATTGCTTTGATTTTTTCTTGATCTACCTTAACCCCTTGGGAAGTAACAATGTGGCCCAAATATTCGACTTCTTGTTGCCCAAACACACACTTGCTAAATTTGATAAAAAAACTTGTGATGCCTTAATGTTTCAAAAACCGTTCGAACATGTTCAAGATGCATGGTCCAATTGGGGCTATAAATTAAAATGCCATCAAAAAAGACCAGCACAAATTTTCAAAGGAATGGGCGAAAAATTGAGTTCATTATTGCTTGAAAGGTAGAGGGTGCATTACATAAGCCAAATGGCATAACTAAATATTCATAGTGACCGTTATGTGTACGAAATGCAGTTTTATGAATGTCTAATAGATGTACTCGTACTGATGATATCCGGATTTTAGATCAAGTTTAGTAAAGAAAGCGGCTCCGTAGAGTTCATCTAACATGTCATCAATTGTAGGGATTGGAAAACGGTCTCTTATAGTCACAGCATTAAGGGCTCTATAATCAGTGCAAAAGCGCCAAGTACCATCTTTCTTTTTTACTAATAAAACAGGAGATGAAAATGGACTAGTGCTAGGTCTTATTAGCCCCAATTTTAACATGTCATGAACTTGTTTTTCAATTTCGGCTTTTTGAAAATAAGCATACCTGTAAGGCCGCACATTGATTGGTTCACTCCCTTCTTTAAGATTGATGCGGTGGTCAATTTCTCTTGTTGGTGGAAGTTGTTTTGACTCTTGGAAAATTTCTTCAAAATTTTGCAATAAGTGCTGAATATCAGGATGAACTCCTCATCCTGGTGCTTCTACTGCTGGTTGAAGACAAATAGCAAACATGGCGTTTCCTTGGCGCAATTCTTTTGAAAGGGTTTTAATTGATGTAGCTTGAATTGGTTGAGCGTCGATTCCTTGTAGCCTGTGATAATGCCCATTCCATTGAATTTCCATGGTCATCCTTTTCCAGTCACAAACCACCATGCCTAGTAGCTCAAGCCAATCGACTCCTAGCACCAAATCCAACCCCGACAATGGTAGTGAATAAAGAGTTAAGGTAAAAGGTATACCTTGCAGAAGGATTGGCACGTTCTCAAATCTACCGTGGCACGTTAATGGTTTACTGTTTGCTATTTTCACATTGAAAGATTTGGTTGGTACCACTGGTAATTGTAATAAGCCAGCTACCTTGTCATTGATGAAGTTGTGCGTAGATCCGCTGTCTATGAGAACTATCAACTCATAAGGCCCCACCTTGGCTTTAACTCTCATAGTACGGGCTGTAGACCATCCAGTAAGGGCATGGAGGGAGATTTCTAGTGCATCTTCATTTTGGACATTAGTCTCACCTTCCCCCTTGTCATCATCTGTTTCACTAGCATTCCCCTCGAGTAGCAACAGTTTTGGTCCTTGATACTTATGACTCGGAGTGAATCTTTCATCACAATTGAAACAAAGGCCACGGGCTTGTTTTCTTTGCATTTCATCCCAAGAGAGACATTTCATGGGTGAGGCAGTGCTGGGCTTTGTTGGTGAAGGCACATCGCTGTTTGCTTGGTTGGATGACTTTGCAATTTTCCTATGCCGAGCTAGTTGTTCATCCTTCATTCTTGCAAGGCTAATGGCTTCCTTTAGAGATTTTGGCTTAAACATTCGGATGCCTTCAGCTGTATCGGCCTTAAGTCCTCCCATGAATGTACCCACGAGAGCCTTTTGTGTCCATCCTTCTACCCGGTTACCCAACCTCTCAAATTCCTGTTGATAGTCACGCAAAGATCCTGTTTGTTTGATTTTTTACAGGGCTTCATCGAAGTCTGCACGGTCCGTAGGACCAAACCTGGCCCATAATTCCTCGACGAAGATTTCCCACGTCAACAGGAAAATAATGATCGTGTATTGTCATTATGTTCTCGTAATTCCTCTCTAGTGTTTTGAGAACGCCCAGTGAATGAATTTCCATGGCTAGAAGAGGATGCATGCTTTGGAAGCAAGGCTTCGGTTGTCTTGCTCAAGGTAATTTCTATCTGCTGTAATTTTGCCGCTACACTCTCCTCAAGCTTGCCCAAGTGGTCTTGGAAGCCTTCGAGTGCTGCTTCTAAGTTTTCAATACGCTCCTTATTAGTAGCCATACAACCAGGCTCTAATACCAATGTTAGGTCCCAATCAAAGCCAAAAGAAAGATGAAATAGTTTTGCTTTGGGTGAGAACGTAAACTAAGAATATCTCTCTTCTATATCTTTCAACAACATTCTTAGGAATATAAATAATAGTAAGACTCAACTACTTTTCCTAGACCCAACACTATAGCTAAAGAAATATTGCAGTAACCACGTTGCCGAAATACTCTCTAACCATTTAATAACTCATTCTACAGTCAATAGAAAAAGCATAAAACATAACGAAAATTCTTCATCCAAACCACGTTCCTCCATGATCTGCATGTTTCATGCACGTGGCCCACCTTATGCTTCCTTTATGCGCGTGGCCCACCATATGCTTACTTTCCACGATCTGCATGTTCCATGCACGTAGCCTGCACGTCGCTCAGTCCATATACTTTGGGTTCTTAATGGGCACTCTAGTGGTTCTTCTTGGCTTATCACATTAGCAATAGAATTATTACACAGCCTCAAGAAGGTAGCTCTGAAAGTCTGGGCGAAGGCACAGGAAACAGAGGCGAAAGTTGAAGCTAAAATGTATCCTCATATCTGAAAGCAATGTTTTGTAATTTCGATATTTGTTGTTATTGTTGTTGTTTTTTTTTTTTTTACAAAAAAACCGTTATGCTTGTGTGGTAAATTCTTATCTTGGTGGCTCCAGGTCAGGTTTTTAACTTTACTAACGGTGCGAGTAGTGGGAACTAATTTGATGTTACTTGATGAATTAAGGGATATCAAATTAACGAAAAAATAGTTGAGAGACAAAAGTGAATTTTAAACTTATGGGATTAAAAATGTACTTTTGTATTATTGATATTATGACAGACAGATATTTAAATTTTAAAAACTACCCAACACATTATATAAG
This sequence comes from Gleditsia sinensis, assembly GCA_037074535.1. Taxonomy (NCBI): domain Eukaryota; kingdom Viridiplantae; phylum Streptophyta; class Magnoliopsida; order Fabales; family Fabaceae; genus Gleditsia; species Gleditsia sinensis. Next base: position 67,060,555 of record CM073470.1, on the reverse strand, counting down.
TTATCATAATATATACTAATGAGAAATATGTCAATTTTATATTTTGTATAATCTTTTAAATTAAAATATTAAAGAAACATAGTATCTTAAGATAGTTAGAAACATTAGAGATAACTCATAAGTAAATTAAAATAGAATATTAAATTAAAATAGATGAAATGTTTATAAAACAAAAAATTACAAAAAAAGAAAAAGAAAAGTGAGCCAGCCTGTGGGTAAACTCAGGGTCAAAATAGGTCTGGCCAAAACAATCTAATTTTAAACAAATAGATATTTTGCCAATCAAATCAATTTTTAAAATAAATTTAAAAAGGACAACTCAGTATTTGAATCTATTTTAACAATTCTAATGGAGTGTATCAACGTGTGAAAGCACAGGATTTTAGCAAACTGGACATCCTCTATAGCTGCCAGGACTTCAGCTATCTTCACCGATTGAACCTCTTCAAAGCATTTGCACATGGAAGCAAAGAATACCGAATTATCATCTTTGGGCACACAGCCAACAGAGTTCCTACCATCGGAACGCGGCATCCACGTTCAATTTGGCTTTGTTTATATTGTTAGAATATTATTAGAGAGTGTAATAGAAATTCTGAGTTACGTATGAACTATTAAATGTGACTTGCGCATTAGCTGTTGATGACATATTTTTGAAATATTTTTCCCTCTATAACTTCGGGAATGTATTAAATCGTGTTTACTTCGGTTTCACACTAAAACTAATGTCAATCAATCTAAACAGTTTGTTAAAGTTTGAATCCATTTTTCAAAGTGCAAATTGGAGGACAATTTGGTTCAGCTGATCTTAATTGGTTTCTATTGGATTTTTTATTTATTTAAATCCGACTGATTTAGACTCTAACTGCTTGAGGTGAGGTCTATATATTTTTTTGGAGAAAAATTGTATAAAAGGCTTTTTGATAATTTTAGAAGCCTAAATTTATAAAATTTTAAATATTTTGTGTAAAATTTAATGTTTAATTTAAAAAATTATGAATAAATATGATTATTGACTACTCAGTTTGGTACGATGAATTCGGATTAATATTGAACATTATATATGTTATAATTGGCCTAGAATACTAGAAAATATTTATTTATACCATGGGTTGACAAAATCGAATATCGAATACACGTAATCTATTGATCAGCCCAGCCCAGCCCAGTTCCATTCCAGTATCCAAAATCTTAATAACCCTAGGTCTCCTCTCGCGTAGCGTGATTTTCCAGTCATAGCTTTCGCGACCCAGGTCACAGGTTCCGATCTGCTTATCAATTCATACCATGGGTTCCAGGAAGGGTGATAATCCTCACTCCGGCGACGGTGCCAGTCCTGGGTTCGGTTCTTTCTCCGTCTCTTGACACCTATTTGCTTCACCGGTTGATGGTTTTTTTGTGTGCAATTTTTTATGCAGGAAAATCTTCATTGGAGGGTTAGCCAGGGATACAACCTTGGGTGAGAAATCTTTGATCTTTTCTTATCTTGGCTTCTTTCTCAGTGCTTAAGTTCTCTCTCTGTACTGGACCAAGTGATATCATTGATCGGTCTTGTTGGTCGCTTTTTGCTGGTTCAGATACATTCGTCAAGTATTTTGAGAAGTATGGAGAGATAACGGACTCAGTGATTATGAAAGATCGGCACACGGGTCGACCCAGGGGTTTCGGATTCATTACATATGCAGATCCTTCTGTTGTTGACCAAGTTATTCAGGAGAACCATGTGATCAATGGCAAACAGGTAATTTGGTGCGCTTTTGCATTCAAGATAAAGAAAATAAACCAAATTCTGCATTCGAGATAAAGAAAATAAACCAAATTAGACATCCGGTTTTATCGCAGTCACGTCCCCTGCTAGTTGGTGAATTAATTCTCATAATATCTTTATAAATCCATTTTAATACCTCTTTATTTAATGGTGTGGTATGTTTAATTTTTTGTTTTGTTTTATTGTCCTGCGATTTACTTCACTTGGTGCTCTATAAACGCTGATCTATCTGTTGGGAAATAGCCATAAGTTGCATTGATTTTTCCATCCACTAGCGCGTAATATATTATTGGCATGAAACATTGGATGCTTTGCAGTTGCAACCAAGCTTTTTTAAATAGTATGGCGTATGCATGAGTTGATTTTAGTATATGTCGTTTTTGCAACAAATTAAGCTTTTTTTAAAGCTTGATCGATTTATCTAAACTTAACGATTGCCAGAAAAGGAATAAATTCGAGATGAATTTTTTATTTTAAGTATTTTGAGGCTTAAAACTATGATGTTCATGATCAATCTGTATCAGGTTGAGATCAAGAGGACTATTCCCAAGGGTTCATCACAAGCTAATGATTTTAAAACTAAGAAAATTTTTGTTGGTGGTATACCAACAGCAGTCAGTGAAGGTCTGGACTCTAGCTCTTTTTATGAACTTCTAGTTCCATTTATATTATCTTCTTTATTGTTCTTGTTGTTATTTATATCGGTAAAATGAAGCTAATATTCTTCAGTTGTCTTATGAGTGCCAGATGAACTGAAGAACTTCTTCTCAAAGTACGGGAAAGTTGTGGAACATGAGATCATCCGTGACCACACTACTAAACGTTCTCGTGGATTTGGATTTATTGTGTTTGACAATGAAAAAGTTGTTGATAATTTACTGGCAAATGGAAATATGATTGATATGGATGGTACTCAGGTGAGTTCTCTTTGGTTCTTCACGGTATTTGATGTATATCACACCAACAATGCCTTGTATGAAGAAGCTATACTTTGTTGCAATTTAGAAGGATATTATAGTGGACAATGTTTGTTACTTTCTTTTCTTCAATATAATGCCATCCTCTATTATTATACTGGTGCTATGCCGTTTGACTTTTGGTATATTTGGGCTTACTACAGGCATATTAATTCTCTCAAGCCAGGCTAATAATAATTCTGTTCATGGAAGAATCTAGGTTGACTTACTTCTTTGTTGTAGGTTGAGATCAAGAAGGCTGAACCAAAGAAAGCCTCAAACCCAGCATCTCTCCCTCCATTTGGTAGTGATAGGGCACGCCCATACAGTGATGGTTATGGTGGATTTGGCGAATCTTATAGCGGTTTTGGCAGTGGCAGTTTTGGTCCTGCTTCTTATAGGTCACTTGGAGGTTTTGGCAGCAGGCTTGGTGATTACAGTGGGTATGGTGGTGGAGATGAATTTGGTGATAGTTTTGGGGGTTATGGTGGTGGTGGCTATGCAGGCTATCGAGGAGAGTCATCATTTGGCTATTCTAGTCGATATGGTTCCTATATGGGGGGCCTTGGCAGTGGATATGGTGGGAGTGGACTAGGTGCATATGGGCGAGGCACTGGGGGCTTTGGAAGCTATGGTGGACCAGGCTCTGGTGGGGGTTATGACTCTGGCCCTGGTGCTGGTTATGGTGGGCCAGGGGGACTGTATGGTAGTAGGGGAAGTTATGGTGGCAGTAGTCGCTACCATCCTTATGCAAGATAGATATATGCCTAAGCTTTTCCATAGAAATTGCATGCAGGTTTAAGCTTCGCATTCTGTAGACACAGTGCACTTAACTGCAGGTGACCACTATCTAGAAGTCAGATGAACCATTAGCATGCCTGTATCACACAATTGCTTAGACAACCGAAGATAGAACATCATCAGTCTAGAGCTTTCCGAACATCATCAATCTAGAGCATTACATCCGCTATCAGCTGTGATTCTAGTTAGGCATGATGTGCTATTTTTTTTTCCTTTGATATATATTGTTGCAAGTTAGACTGTCATATTTCTGGATATGATATATAGTTAGAATCACAGTGGAGTTGTGTGAATCATGATCTTTTTACTAGTTTTTCTTGGTGAGCCTATGTTAAAGATGCTGAAAACCTTTGCAGGATTCTGTTCCTATGATTTAGTTGTATGTTCAGTTAGATAGTATCTTTTTTATAGTTTTGATTAGTGTCAACAGGTTTTTGAAGTCACTCAGCAGCTTGAAGGGTTGGTTCCATGCTGAGGCAGCCCTTGTTAGCTATCATAAATTAATCATAGAAGAGATTGGATTATTGATCTAGACCTTTAAAAATAGAACCTTAGATTCTATAAGTGTTAGCAATAGATTATTTAGATATTCATATTCATTATGTCCTCTTGGGGCTTTGCCATATTGGGGAGATTACACGAAAAACTACATTATGCTAACTGGGCAATTTATAACCTTGATTGTTTTTTAATGTCTAAATAGGCTTGAAGTGTTTCATTCCATGTTTAATGAACTCATCTATTAGGTGCTTTGTCCTTTGCTTCAATAACCCCCAAAAAGCAATGGATGTTGCTGCCATGGGTAACCCCATTGGATGCTGTCCTTTTGGCAGTTTAGTTTAGATGTGCTCAAGGTGTTATTGGGACAGAAAACTTGTTTACTGTTTTTGTTTCACAATGATTGGTCATTTTGTCATTTAACTATATGTTTTTTTTTTCTTTAACCTCACTGTAAGGAGGGAGAAAATGAGGAACTAAGGTTTTATGTGCTCAATCCGGTATCTGAGAGTATTTGACTTTGCCAATCTCATTTCTTCGTTGTAATTACTGAATGAAATAATGGAGGACAGGAAAGTAACGAGTTATGAGTGGAAGTACAAATATTGATAATTGATTATTAACTAGTTGGCTAGGCGATGTCTTCCATATGAGCAATGTCTTCCTGTGTTCCTGTGTTTTGTGGCAACGGTTTTTGTTGTTTTTTCTATTTCTAAATGAAAGCTATTGGTTATAATGTTTTTATGTTAGAGACTTCTCTACCATGTATAATATTAACTACGATGAATGATTATGCCTTTTGGCCTCTTATTGGTAGATAAGGTACTGCTGGCATTTTTAAGTTGTCTTTCTTCTTCGAAAATGGTTTTAGATCATACAGTTTGTAATTTTCAAGGTTTGAAATTAGATGATGAGTATATTAACTATTACTTGTCTATGTTAGTGCTATTACCTGCAGCTTATCTGAGCTGCATTCTTGAGAATGCTTTGATTGAAAGTGCACAAGATGGATGATAGCTAATGTATGCCAATTTGAAAATACACATCAATAATTGGTTACATGATCATATCGGATCAAGCATGCTATGTTTTTAGTGGTTGTGAGTATCTCACATGTTTTATTTTTTGTAGTTTGGAATTGAACGCCATTCGCTTTTGCTACAAATTGATTTTCGATGTTTATGATGGCATTTTTCATGTTTTTCTTTATGTTTTTTATTGAACACATCGAGTTTTAAATTCTATTAATTAGCCAGAACAAGATGCGTAGTTTGCTTTGTTGCGAATTAAACAATTGGTAATTCGATAGGAATTGGATTCGGATTCTAGTCTGGAACATATACTTTGAGGGCAATAATATTTTGATTTCGTTACTTGAAGACTCAGTTTATTATAATCACACTTGAAAATTTTTAACGAGGGAAGACAAAAAAGACTTCGAACTGCTTCATTATGATGTGGGATGGAAATAATAACAGCAGCAGAGTATATTATGACAAATAATGATCAGTAGATGGTGAAGTTACAGGAGTGTTCAACGGTGTGATTTGGTGAATTAAATTAAATTGATTACAAGAGGTTGTAAAAAAGTTAGAATTGTCAGTTTGGTTTAGTCACAGAAATTGAATCCAAATTGAATCTTTTGAAAATTGGTTTGGTTTGAATTAATTTATTGCTTTTTGTTTTATTGGCTAATCCACTAGCAATGTTAAGGTGTTGTAAGCAACTCGCAAAGGAGAAAATCTACTCCTTTAATAAAAGGACGGAGGAAAACCAAAATGCTGGTGCAAATCTCTGTATCGATCACAAACCAAGATTTGAAGGAGAGAAATAGAGTCTAAACGAAGAAGAGAAATAACGATAGCAGTAGAAAAAATAATAATAAATAAAGACACTCAACATTACAATTTCCGGCAAAAATTGCGCCGTCATTATATCAAAATTCACAATAAATGTGATCCAGCCATTGAACTTTTAAAAATTAGAAATTTTTTCTAAAATCAGAAATTTCAATGTCATGTTGGGAAACCAATATATATGTATATATAAATGTAATCGGTAATTTATGAGAAAAAGAAGTCAAGAAACCTTGGCTGAAATTTTTTTAACCAATTCTGATAACGAAAACAACTTAATATAATATGATGATATATTTTCAACAAAAAAAAAAAAAGATTACCAAGCGACAATAAGATAAATGTTCTCACACAATAATAATATCTTATTTTAGAAGCTATTGGTTTCTTTTTCAATAATGAATAAAAAAAAACTTATCTCATAAAATTTAAACTAATTTTTGACAAACTATGAATATCTTATAAATAAATATCAATAAAGAAGTATAACATTAAAGATGTTTTAGCAAAGTTAATATGCTTAAAACAAAAATAAAACAATTAAAAGAAGAACAAAAAATGCATGTAATAATTTTTGCAAATCTTCAAGAAGATTCTAAAAAAAAGTCCAAAACAAAAAAATAATAGAAAAAAATGATACTTTTTTAATATTAATTTCACAATTATTTGTTTAAAAATTTTACATTCCAATTAAAAAAATAATTAAAAATGAATATACAATTAAAACAATAGATTTGTTTGATATATGTGCGGATCTCAATTGTATGCAAGAAGGATTAATTTTAACTAAATATTTTAAAAAAATAAAAAAAGATTTAAGATCTACAAATGGTTCAAAATTTAAAATAAATTATAAATTTATAAATACAGTAATTAAAAACTAAAATCTCAAAATCTCAAAATTATTTTTGTTAATTAAAGATATGACTAGTAAAATTACCATAAAATATCTTTTTTTCCAATAACTCTTTATAGTTTCTGCGGATAACAAAAGAATAATCACTGAGACTAATAGAAAAGGTAATTTTCCAATTTACGAGAAAATCAACTCTAAAAGATTTAAATTTGATAAAATATAAACAAAATTAAATTAAATACCTTTATGAAGAAATAAACTTTAGAATGATAGAACAACAATTTAAAACTCCACTAGTTCAAAATAAGATCAAATTTGTACAAGAGAAAATACAAAATAAAATTTGTGCTTAATTTCTGAACGCTTTCTGAAATAGGAAACAACATATGATAGATTTACCGTATGAAAAAGATTTTTCAAGAAAAAAAATACCAACAAAAACTAGACCAATACAAATGAACTAAGAGCTTTTAGAACATTGTTAAAAGGAAATCAATAATCTATTAGCAAAAGGAATCATCAAAGAGAGCAAATCTCCTTGGTTATGTTTTTCTTCTTATGTTAATAAAATTGCAGAAATTGAGCGAGAAACACCAAGGATGGTGATAAATTATAAGCCTATCAACAAAGCTCTTAGGTGGATAAGATATCTAATCCCAAATAAAAAAGATTTACTCAATCATTTGTACTCAGTAAACCTTTTTTCAAAATTCGATATGAAATTTGGTTTCTATCAAATTCATTTGGATAGTACGAAAAGAATGTAATGTCTTTTAGTCTAAAAATGCACTTTCAGAATTTTAAAAAATTATGAATGATATATATAACCTTTATATCAATTTCATATTTGTTTACATCAATGATGTCTTAACTTTCTCTAACAGTATTAATCAACATTTCAAACATCTTAATATATTTTTAAATATTACAAAAAGGAATGGTTTTGTAGTTTTTACACAAAAATGTCTCTTTTCCAAATAAGAATAAGGTTTCTTGAACATTATATCCACCAAGGAACAATCACTTCAATCGAAAGAACCATTCAATTTTCTAACAAATTTCTTGATCAAATTATTAATAAAAGTCAATTACAAAAATTTTTGGGATGTCTTAAGTATGTTTTTGATTTTATACCAAAATTTTCAAATATCTTAAGCCTCTTCATAAACGTCTTAAGAAAAATCCTCCTTTGTGGACTGATGTTCACACAAAAGTTGTTAAACAAATCAAGTCTAAGTAAAAAATCTTCCATACCTAAGTCTAACTGATCCAACTACTTTCAAAATAGTTAAGACATATGCCTCTAATTTATGTTACAGTGGAATTATCAAACAATTAAAAAATAATAAGGAACATATCATTGCATTTGTATCAAAGTATTAGAATAAATCATAGCCTGGTTATTCCACAATTTAAAAAGAAATTTTAGCAATTGTTTTATGCATTAACAAATTTCAAAGTAATTTTCTCAATTAGAGTTTTTTTGGATGATGGCCTTTGGCTTTTCCAATGCTTCCATGAATAGCTTCAAGCAATGTGCTTTTTATTTTTTTTTCTCATGCTTCATAGACCCCTCCCTTTACTCTTTGAACATTTCACAAGATGCATGTTATCCTATGGTTCCAGCCACTCAAGATAGAGAAATGAATGGTCCATATAGATTTTTGATCATCTTCAACTGGAGAGAAAAATCCAAAGATTCATACATCGATGAACAGTAGAGAAAAGGTCTCATGCCTCTAATTTAATGGCACGTAAAACACATACTTTATAAATATATATTTTCCATAACATGCATAATACAATCCTTTATCATTGGAAACAGTTTCATGTAGATATTTCTATGTATACACAATATACAGACCAAGTCTATAAATATCAAAATTACAGTAGAAGTAGGGATCATATCTGTGGTATACAGAACATACTCTATATTACAAGTACAAAATGATTTAAACACCATGAGCCTTGAAAGCAACATAGACTCACCTAGCAAGTGTGACACCTAGTTGATCACGTATATGCAGGATTAAATTCTGTATTCTTATCTAAAAAAAATATAAATATTGTGTAGTGAGTTTGACAACTCAGTGAGCAGATAATAGCTCCTATGATCTCTTATGACAGCATATAGATGAACTCATATTTTAAAATTTGTCACATAGAAAATACAATTCGGAAGTACATTCATATAGAACCCACATTTCAAAAGATAGTAAAAAATTTAAAACCAAATATAGTGCAGCATGGTTACAAAATAAATATTGTTATGTAATGAAAGATTTCACATGCTTTAGTAGGATTCCATATCAGAACCACTATATCAGAGTTCAACCCCTTCCGTACTTTGCCGGTGTAAGATTTACCTAAACTCAACATCCCAACTGAGGTTTGCCCCACCACTGCCCAAAAGGACATGCGAAGCGTGTAACGCCCCCAATTTATGTTACGTAAAATAAAATTTTTTTTTCCTGCAATTATTATTATTTCTGCAAACAGATATTCTCCATAAAGATATATAATTCAATTCTTTATCATGGGAACAGATACATATAGGATCTCTCATGTATACACAATATACAAACCAAATCTGTAAACATCATAGTACAGCAAAAACGGAGATCCTACCTGTAGCATTCAGAGCACACTCTAGAATACAACAACGGTATAATTCAAAAACTGAGTCTTGAAAACAACATAGATTCACCCAAAGAATATGTCACCTATCTGTTGAATCAGACTCTGATATTCTTATCTAAAAAAAATGTGAAAATATCGTGTAGTGAGTTTGACAAATCAGTGAGCAAATAATTCCTCCTATGACCTCTTAGATCAGCATATGGATGTACTTATATTTTAAAATGTGTCACATAGAAAATACAGTTTAGAAGTACATTCATATGAGACCCGTATTTCAAATATTTTCAAATTAAAGGATATTCAGATGTCTAAAACCATATGCACAATGATATGATCATTAAACAAATGTTGTCATGCTCAGCTGTATAAGTTATAGTAAAATATTATGATTTGGAGATAAAATCATCACTTTTACTGCACCTGCCTCACTCGGCGGTCTGACACACTTAATTTAAAAATGACCTGCCTCACTCGACGATCTGGTCAACCCACACACTCAATGTAAAATGACTTGCCTTACTCGGCGATCTAGTCAACCCACACACTCAATGTAAAATGACCTGCCTCATTCAGCGTCTGGTCAATGCAATTTGCTATATGCATAGTGATCGATCGACTGCAGTCACAATAAGTGATCAGGGAATGTGAGTTCATCACCCTCCTGCCTCCCCACATTACTACTATCACCTGGTTGGAGTGACCCTCCCTTGGCTCACTCAGACTAATAGGGCGTCCCCTATTCGGTACTGTCACAAGTCATACAACCCGTCGATATTCATCCATACATATATATATTTATGCATATTCATAAAATACAATGTAAAATTATCAAGCAACTCGCTATGAGCTTTACGCTTGCCATATTTATTAAGAAACTCGCCACGAGCTTTACGCTTGCCATTTAGTCTCATTTATAATATGACATGCATCATTTTCACAAGTATATAGCTTTACAAATCAATGCATCGTGCACATCATAGTCACTTTATCAAATAATGATAAATACATTTATAACCACATATTCAATGAGTTTCAAAATATATTTCTAAAACCATACTCTTCTTGAACTATGTGCCAGTTTGTAAGCAAAATAAATATTTTAACACATTTCAGAAATTTATGATAGCATAAATAATTGTAAATAGAAACAATTATATATTTATAGTTCAAGAAGAGTATGGGGTAAGTCATAGAAAGAATTATCTACTCACAGGGTAGGGTTCCTGGTTGGACAGTCCTAAAATGTACTTTTCCAATCCGAATTTGACCAATTAGAACTTAAAAACGTGTCAAGAGGGTCTAAATACTTAGAAAATGACTCCGGGAGTTTGGTTACTATTCACAACCGAAAAATACTATTCATCACCGGTAAATACTATTCACTGCCAAAAAAATACTATTCATCAAGAACAAAAAGTTGTTAGATAGCTGAAAAATTTCATATCCTATGGTTTATCTAACTCCTAAATCTATTATATTTTCAATTGGAGGTCTCTAAGTAAGAGTTGCAGAGTTTACATTTTTATGAGATTTTCTACTTTATATTTACGGTGATTCAACGGCTGATTTGAAAAATTAATCGATCAAAACCGTAGTATTATTCATCTTGAATCAGTTTTGAGCATTTAAATCCACCTTTGGAGGGGGTGATAGTGCAATTTTATTGCCTTAATTTGTCCTTGAAGAACTACACCAACTTTAGTTGCCTCAGTTTTGTAATAACCGTAAAATTTAACGAAAATTCCAATTAAAGAAATTTTAGAATAAAAGAGAGAATTTTGACAATAGAGATAAGAACCGGTGAAAATATGTATATTTATTACATGGATTAAAGAATTACAAAAGAAATATGAGAATTTATGTTTTGGCGCGCTATAAGCAATATATTTTTATTTATGTAGATATGATTATGATTTGTTAAAAGTAAGTGGACTTTTAAGTAAAAAAAATATTGTGTTGCTTAAAATAATTATACCGACCTCTATTGAATTTTTATGATATTTGTAGAAATATTCTTTATTTTAATATGAATAAAGATATTTGTTTTGAAATTTGTTTTATTACAATTTTTATCAAGAAAAATTATGATTTAAGAGTTTAACTAAAGATTTAAGAGAATGGAAATTTTTAGAAATTTTTGGGATATTTTATGATGAAAAATGGAATTTATATGAATTTTTATAAAGGAAAATCCTATTATTAATTATTTAATTATTATTATTATATTAAAAAAAAGGCAACTGATAAAACGAAACCCGGGGGGCAGAGAGTCAGTTTCGAGAAAGAGAAAGAGAATTTTGCATAGTGAATAAATAGTACTTTTAAACTTTATCTTTCGATCTGAGGTACCGATTGGTTTCTGATCTCAAAACTGAAGGTGTTACTGGATTCAGGACGAAGAGTACTTCAGTTTTGATCAATCAGTTTTTCAAATCAACCGTTGAATCGTCGTAGATCTGAAGTAGAAAATCTCGGTAAAAGGTAAGTTCTGAAAAACTTTACTTAGAGACTTCTAATTAGAAATCTGACTCCGTAGATGGATTCAGAAACTAGATAAACATTAGGATATGAATTCGTTTTGTTGATTTAGTAAAATTTTTGTGACGGTAAATAGTCTTTTTCGACGATGAATAGTGTTTTTCGGCGGTGAATAGGTAAACTCCCGAAGTCATTTTTTAAGTTTTTGGACCTTCCGGACTCGATTTTGGAGTTTGTTTTACCGAATTCAGACCAGAAACGAGGATTTTAGGGCTGTCCAATCTGGAGCCCTTACCTGTGAGTAGATATTTCTTTCTATAGCTTATTACATACTCTTCTTGAATTTAAAATGAGTTATTGATTATGATTAAAAGTGATTTATACTTTTATATGTATCTGAAATGGATTAAAGTATCTGGAAATGATTTCTATCGGAAATGTAGTTCAAGAAGAGCATGGTTCTGAAAATGAGATTTTTGAACTCATTGAATACGTGATTTTAAATGCATTTCTTACCGCATGGTAAATGAAATATATTGTCTACGACGCATTGGTTTATAAAGTTATATGATTGCCTTGAAAAGAGGGCATATATATATATGATAAACCCTGAATGTGTAATTTTTAATAGATGAATTTTGAAATGCATTGAACATGTGATTTTTACATGTATTTTTCATTATATGGCAAATAAAATGTGTTATGCACATGATATTGATCTTTACAGTGATATGTTTGCCTCGGATATGGGCATATATATATGTGATTCCCTGATTGGGAAGTTTTGACAGAGGAATATACTGAGACTGAAAGTCTGTATTATATTGAGAAATTTATACTGAATTCTATGGTATATGTGCATATAGTATTTGTGGAGGAATCCTATTGGAATCACTGTCTGCTAACAGCAGGGAATGTTAGCCCTGGTGCACATTGATACCTCAGCTAGTAGGGGTGGTGCTAGCCTCGTGTGTCGGCCAACACACGGGAGATATTGTTATCGGGGAGAGCGGGATGCCTCCTATTATTGTTATCGGAGAGAGCGGGATGCCTCCTATATTGTTATCGGGGAGAGCATGATGCTTCCTATTATGGATATGTGATTTCCCCTCCCTTGCTGTGTGCTTGGGATTATTTATTGTATTGGTTCTAATAGGGAAACCTCCTAAATCTTGTGAAATCTTTTATTGCGTCACAGTATTTGTTTATAATCGTATTGTACTGTATTTGGTTTTGAATATTGGGCTATATTGTGAAATGTGGATATTTGAAATACGGGTTTCATATGGATGTACTTTTGAATTGTACTTTCTATATGATAAACTTTAAAGTATAAGTCATCCATATGCTAACCTAAGAGGTTATAGAGGGTTTTATCTACTCACTGAGTTTTAAAACTCACTACACGTTGTGGATATATTTTTCAAATAAGGAGACAGAGTTTGGTCCTGCGGATAGGTGATCAGTTAGACTGTCTACTCTCTGGGTGAGCCTATGTTGCTTCCAAGGCTCACATTATTTGTATTGTATTTGTATTTGTATTCTATAGTATGCTCTGAACGTCACAGGCAAGATCCCTGCTTCTACTGTTACTCTGGTGTTTATAGACTTACACTGTCTACTGTATATGTGTATGAGAACCAATATGTATTGGTTTATATGATAAAGAAATGACATTATGTACAGTTATGGAACATATATGTGTATGGTATATGGATTTCACGTGCCCTAAAATTTGGGTCGTGACAAGTTGGTATCAGAGCATTAGGTTTCCCTGTGGCTATCAGAGCAAATGATTCTTTAGTAGGACCTTTAGTATCGATATGAGCCGGACATATTTATACTTCAGGTGCTGCTGAGGAATTCTATAGGATATTATCTTCCGTTCTATTCTGAGTCTGTTACAGTTCATAGTATAAGGTTGATCAAATGTGATAGTATCTTAAAAAGTGTTTTATTCTATATAGTAAATGATGCCGCCAAGAACTAGAGCGGTTGCTAGAGAAGAAGCTGTAGATCGTGCACCATCTACTGAAGAGTCTGCACAATCTACGATTTCAATGCAAAGAGGTCGCGGTAGAGGCCGACCTAGAGGAAGAGGTAGAGGTAGAGGACGTGCACGGGGTATAAGAACCCCAAGACAAGATGAACAAGTGCCTGTGTTTGACAGAGTTTCTGAGGAAAGAGTAGAACCTCCTCATGAGCCACATGATAGGACAGCTGATATGATAGCGGGTATACATAGGAGTTTAGAGACGTTGGCTGGATTTATAGTAGATCAAGGCAGAAAAGATGGCCAGCCACCAGAAAATGCTCCTGAAGTACAAGAATTAGGAAGAAGAGCTGAGTAAGAGGATAAGGCTACAAGGATTGAGGCGTCATTATCGCAATTCCTTAAGCTAAAACCCCCGATTTTTTCTGGGTCAGATGTCCTGGAAGACCCACAGATATTCATTGATGCTGTAGAACGAGTTCTCAGAGCTTTAGGGTGTGCCTCTAGAAGATCTGTTGAACTAGTGGCCTTTCAATTATCAGATGTGGCCCAAGTTTGGTTTGAAACTCTGGTACTAGAAAGATCTGATACTTTACCCCCAATGGAGTGGGATGAATTTAAAGAAGCATTTATGAATCGCTTCCTGCCAATGAGTGAAAGAGATAAGAGGGCCAGAGAATTTTGAAGAATTAAGACAAACACCGAATATGACAGTTTCTGAATATGACATCCGTTTTACCCGGTTGTCCAGATATGCACCATATCTGGTCCCTACTGAAAAGGATAGAATTAAGAGGTTTGTTTTGGGATTGATACGTCCATTGTTTAAGTCAGTGGGTCCTCAGATGGATCATTTTTCAACCTATGCAGCAGCTGTGAACTGTGCTAGAATGATGGAAACACGAGAGCAAGCAGACATAGAAGGTCTTAAGAGAAGAAAAAGAGATCGAAATAGTAATGCCCAGATTAGATATAATCCTATTGTCAGTAGGTCAAGATTTCAAAATCCACAGCGTTTTACTCAAACAGGAGCTGGTAGTTCTAACCAGCCATCAGTTAACATTAATAAGCAGAGAATGTTCCAAAGAGACCCCCGAGTCAACAAGGCTCAAGATTAATTCCACCATGTCTAAATTGTGGCAGGCCCCATACTGGACAGTGTCGCAAAGAAACTGAAGCATGTTATAAATGTGGACAAGTAGGTCATCTGATGAGAAATTGTCAACAACTGCGAAGTTTTAGTCAAGTATTAGTACAATCAGCTTCACCTCCTGCATTTGCACCAGCACGACCTAGTAGAGTAGCCTCAATCCAAGCAAGTAGTGGTGGTACTGATAGAGGATCAGGAAATCGAGGGCGGGAACCAGCTCGAGTTTTTGGCTTGACACGATAGGATGCTCAGGTTTCAAATGCAGTTATGACAGGTACATTATCAGTATGTTCTCATAAAGCATATGTCTTGTTCGATCCTGGTTCTACACATTCTTATATATCACCATGTTTTGCTAAGAAATTGGGTAGAGACCCCACTAGTTTGCATTGTTCTTTTATGGTTGCTACTCCAATGGGAGAATTCTTGCTAGTAAATGATGTGTATAGATCATGTGAAATTTCGATAGAGGATAAAGAAACTCTTGTAGATTTGATAGTTCTAGATATGGTAGACTTTGATGTGATTCTCGGAATGGATTGGTTGTCATCATGTCATGCCATTCTAGACTGTCATCATAAGGTGATTAAGTTTAATGTCCCTGGAGAACCTTTTTTCTCAATACAAGGAGACCGTAATGAGATACCTAGTAATTTAATATCTGCACTGACAGCTCATAAACTGTTACAAAAGGGATGCCAAGGGTATTTAGTAGTAGTCAAAGATGTTGAAATGAAGTATACAAGTGTAGAGCAGGTTCCAGTAGTTAAAGAATTTCCTAATGTGTTTCCTAAAGAGTTGCCAGGATTACCACTAGACCGAGAGATTGAGTTTAGTATTGACCTTCTCCCTGGAACACAACCAATATCCATACCTCCTTATAGGATGGCACCTGCAGAACTTAAAGAATTAAAGGAACAATTACAAGATTTATTAGATAAAGGTTTTATTCGACCCAATACATCTCCCTGGGGTGCTCCTGTTCTTTTTGTGAAGAAAAAGGATGGATCTTTATGTTTATGTATTGACTATAGACAGTTGAACAAAGTAACTATACGAAATAAATACCCTCTACCCAGAATAGATGATCTGTTCGATCAGTTACAAGGTGCTAAATGTTTTTCAAAAATTGATCTGAGATCTGGGTATCATCAATTGAAAATCAAGAAGGAAGGTATTTCGAAAACTGCTTTTAGGACTCGGTATGGGCACTACGAGTTCTTAGTAATGCCATTTGGTTTAACAAATGCTCCAGCTGAATTTATGGATTTAATGAATAGGGTATTTAAACCTTTTCTGGACCAGTTTATTATTGTATTTATCGATGATATTCTGGTGTATTCAAAGAGTTCAGAGGAGCATGAGCAACATTTAAGAATAGCATTGTAAACCCTAAGAGAACACCAACTGTATGCCAAGTTTTCAAAATTTGAATTTTGGCTTAGTAGTGTTGCCTTCTTAGGGTATGTGGTTACTAAAGATGGTATTCAAATTGATCCTAAAAAGAGAGAAGCAGTGCAGAAATGGCCACATCCTACAACAGTTACAGAGATTCGTAGTTTTCTTGGTTTAGCAGGCTATTACTAAAGATTCGTTAAGGATTTTTCAAAGATAGCTGCTCCTTTGACAAGGTTGACAAGAAAGGGAATAAAGTTTAACTGGTTAGATGAATGTGAAAGAAGTTTTCAAAAACTTAAAGAATGTTTGACTACGGTGCCAGTATTGACTATTCCTTCAGGTACTGGAGGATACACTGTATACTGTGATACATCGAGAATTGGCTTAGGATGTGTGTTGATGCAAAATGGTCGAGTCATTGCATATGCATCTAGACAGCCTAAACCACATGAGCAAAACTATCTGACTCATGATTTGAAAATGGCAGCAGTAGCTTTTGCTCTTAAAATATGGAGGCATTATTTGTATGGTGAGACATGTGAAATTTATACAGATCATAAGAGTCTCAAATATATTTTCCAACAAAAAGATCTTAACTTGAGACAAAGACGATGGATGGAATTACTTAAAGATTATGATTGCACAATACTATACCATCCAGGTAAAGCCAATGTAGTGGCTGATGCATTAAGTAGGAAGTCTATGAGTAGCTTGGCTCATATCACAGTGGTAAGAAGGCCGTTAGTTAAAGAGATACATAAGCTGGAAAGTGATGGAGTAGTGATGGAAGTAAGAGAGCCTGGTGTATTATTAGCTCATATACAATTTCAATCATCTTTGATCGAGCAGGTGAAGAAGGCACAGAGAGAGGATGCCTATTTGTGCAAGAAAATTGAAGAGGTAAAAAATGGTGGTGAAGTTGATTTTACTGTAGACTCTGAAGGAATTTTGAGATTTGGCAAGTGAATATGTGTACCTGATAAAGAAGAACTTAAGAAAGAAATTATAGAGGAGGCACATAGATCCATGTATACAATTCATCCTGGAATAACTAAAATGTATCAGGATCTAAAAGAACTTTATTGGTGGGAAGGTATGAAGAAAGACATAGTAGATTACGTGTCTCGATGTTTAACCTGTCAGCAGGTAAAAGCGGAACATCAAAGTCCTGCAGGATTACATCAGCAGATAGAGATACCTGAATGGAAATAGGAAAGAATAACTATAGATTTCGTTACGAGGTTACCAAGAACACCAAAAGGGTTTGATTCAATATGGGTGATTATTGATCGGTTGACTAAGTCAGCACATTTTCTACCAGTAAAAACCACATACAATGTAGCTCTGTATGCAAGATTATATTTGAATGAAATAGTGAGGCTTCATGGAGTGCCAATATCAATAATTTTTGATCGAGGACCACAATTCACAGCTCGTTTCTGGAGAGCTTTCCAAGAAGCTTTGGGCACGAATTTGAATCTCAGTACTGCCTTTCATCCTCAAACAGATGGGCAATCTGAGAGAACCATTCAAATATTGGAAGACATGCTTCGGGCTTGTGCATTAGAATTTCAGGGTAGTTGGGAAATTTTTTTACCTTTAGCTGAATTTTCTTATAACAATAGCTATCAAGCCAGTATACAAATGGCTCCTTTTGAGGCATTATATGGCAGCCGTTGCCGTTCTTCGATTGGATGGTTTGAGATGGGCGAAGCAAAGATTTTAGGGTCTGATATAGTACAGGATGCACTGGTCAAAGTAAAATTGATTAAGGAAAGGTTGTTAGCAGCTCAAAGTAGACAGAAGGCTTATGTTGATAATAGACGTCGCCCATTAGAATTTGCCGTAGGTGAACATGTTTTTATGAAATTATCTCCTATGAAGGGAGTAGTGAGATTTGGGAAGAAAGGGAAATTAAGTCTACGCTATATAGGACCATTTGAAATTCTTGATAGGATTGGTTCGGTAGCTTATCGTTTGGCTTTACCTCCTGAATTGGGTAATGTCCATCCAGTTTATCATGTGTCTATGCTACGAAAATATTTACCGGATCATACACATGTTATACAGTGTCCACAAATTCAGTTACATGAAGATTTAACCTATGAAGAACAACCAGTAGCAATAGTGGATAAACAAATTAAGAAGTTGCAGTCAAAAGAAATACCAACCGTGAAAGTGATATGGAAAAATCACTCTTCTGAGGAAGCTACTTGGGAAAATGAAGATGAAATACACGCCAGATATCCGCATTTGTTTCCACAATGAGGATATTATTTATCTGCAACTATAGTGATGAAATTCGGGGACCAAATTTCTTTAAGGGGGGAAGAATGTAATAACCGTAAAATTTAACGAAAATTCCAATTAAAGGAAATTTAGAATAAAAGAGAGAATTTTGACAATAGAGATAAGAACCGGTGAAAATATGTATATTTATTACATGGATTAAAAAATTACAAAAGAAATATGAGAATTTATGTTTTGGCGCGCTATAAGCAATATATTTTTATTTATGTAGATATGATTATGATTTGTTAAAAGTAAGTGGACTTTTAAGTAAAAGAAGTATTGTGTTGCTTAAAATAATTATACCGGCCTCTATTGAATTTTTATGATATTTTTAGAAATATTCTTTATTTTAATATGAATAAAGATATTAGTTTTATTACGATTTTTATCAAGAAAAATCATGATTTAAGAGTTTAACTAAAGATTTAAGAGAATGGAAATTTTTAAAAATTTTTGAGATATTTTATGATGAAAATTGGAATTTATCTGAATTTTTATAAAGGAAAATCCTATTATTAATTATTTAATTATTATTATTATATTAAAAAAACAGGCAATTGATAAAACGAAACCCGGGGGGTAGAGAGTCAGTTTCGAGAAAGAGAAAGAGAATTTTGCATAGTCAATGAATAGTACTTTCAAACTTTATCTTTCGATCTAAGGTACCGATTGGCTTCTGATCTCAAAACTGAAGGTGTTACTGGATTCAGGATGAAGAGTACTTCAGTTTTGACCAATCAGTTTTTCAAATCAACCGTTGAATCGTCGTAGATCTAAAGTAGAAAATTTCGGTAAAAGTTAAGTTCTGAAAAACCTTACTTAGAGACTTCTAATTAGAAATCTGACTTCGTAGATGGATTCAGAAACTAGATAAACATTAGGATATGAATTCGTTTTGTTGATTTAGTAAAATTTTTGTGACGGTAAATAGTATTTTCCGGCGATGAATAGTGTTTTTCGACGTGAATAGTGTTTTCCGGTGGTGAATAGTGACTAAACTCCCGAAGTCATTTTTTAAGTTTTTGGACCTTCCGGACTCGATTTTGGAGTTTGTTTTACCGAATTCAAACCAGAAACGAGGATTTTAGGGCTGTCCAATCTGGAGCCCTTACTTGTGAGTAGATATTTCTTTCTATAGCTTATTACATGCTCTTCTTGAATTTAAAATGAATTATTGATTATGATTACAAGTGATTTATACTTTTATATGTATCTGAAATGGATTAAAGTATCTGGAAATGATTTCTATCGGAAATGTAGTTCAAGAAGAGCATGGTTCTGAAAATGAGATTTTTGAACTCATTGAATACGTGATTTTAAATGCATTTCTTATCGCATGGTAAATGAAATATATTGTCTACGACGCATTGGTTTATAAAGTTATATGATTGCCTTGGAAAGAAGGCATATATATATATATGATAAACCCTGAATGGGTAATTTTTAATAGATAAATTTTGAAATGCATTGAACATGTGATTTTTATATGTATTTTTCATTATATGGCAAATAAAATGTGTTATGCACATGATATTGATCTTTACAGTGATATGTTTGCCTCGAATATGGGCATATATATATGTGATTCCCTGATTGGGAAGTTTTGACAGAGGAATATACTGAGACTGAAAGTCTGTATTATATTGAAAAATTTATACTGAATTCTATGGTATATGTGCATATAGTATTTATGGAGGAATCTTATTGGAATCACCGTCTGCTAACAGCAGGGAATGTTAGCCCTGGTGCACCTTGATACCTCAGCTAGCAGGGGTGGTGCTAGCCTCGTGTGTCGGCCAACACACGGGTGATGTGAACCCCTGATATGAACCTCACCAAGAGTAGTGAGACCCAGAATCAATATGGGATCCGCTTAGAAGGATCGTATTCTAATCAGATTTATAACAAAAATAAATTAAAAAATAAAATGACCTTGACCCATTATCTATAAAGAGATAAGAACCATAGGTATAAGAAATATCGCAGACGCCACACTCAAGAAAGAGGAAGAAGATTGTGAGTGATAAGTTTTGCTTGAACGCCACAAGATACATCTTGATAAGTTCAAAAAAGTTCTTTGAAGAACTAAAGAGAAAACACTCTCAATAATATAAATGATAATCTGCCTTGTCAATGAGCATACATACCTATTTATAGGCCAATTACCTAAACTTAGAAGGAAAACTATATAGGAAACTCCTATAGGACAAGGAAGAATAAAAATAGGAAACTGTTCTAGAAACTATCAAATAGGAAACTTCTATAGGGCAAGGAAAAATACAAATAAGAAACTCTTCTAGAAACTATGAAATAGGAAACTTTCCTAGTCAAATAAATAAAATACTAAAAGTAAATAAATCAGAAAAAACGTAGCTTAAATTGAGCCATTAAATAAATCCATTATTTTGGGTCGATATTCAATTTTTAGCCTTCAATCTTCTTGCACTTTAAGCCAATATTCAGATTGGCTTGTCTTGACCTATATTCAAGTGGACTTTAATGATATGGACCAGTTTTGCGCTCTTCTTTTGAATTGATGCAGGTATCTCCTTGTTGGGCTTCTAAAATTAGACCATTAAATTCTTCTTTGAATCTTTTAGCTCGAGCTCTTATGACAGATCCACTTTGGACTTCCAGCAAGTTTGCATTCCATTTGCATTCGCTAGCCATGCTCACATCAACAGGAGATATTGTTATCGGGGAGAGCGGGATGCCTCCTATATTGTTATCGAGGAGAGCATGATGCTTTCTATTATGGATATGTGATTTACCCTCCCTTGCTGTGTGCTTGGGATTATTTATTGTATTGGTTCTAATATCTCCTAAATCATGTGAAATCTTTTATTGCATCACAGTATTTGTTTATAATCGTGTTGTACTGTATTTGGTTTTGAATATTGGGCTATATTGTGAAATGTGGATATTTGTAATACGGGTTCCATATGGATGTACTTATGAATTGTACTTTCTATATGATAAACTTTAAAGTATAAGTCATCCATATGCTAACCTAAGAGGTTATAGAGGGTTTTATCTGCTCACTGAGTTTTAAAACTCACTACACGTTGTGGATATATTTTTCAGATAAGGAGACAGAGTCTGGTCCTGCGGATAGGTGATCAGTTAGACTGTTTACTCTCTGGGTGAGCCTATGTTGCTTCCAAGGCTCACGTTATTTGTATTGTATTTGTATTTGTATTCTATAGTATGCTCTGAACGTCACAGGCAGGATCCCTGCTTCTACTGTTACTCTGGTGTTTATAGACTTACACTGTCTACTGTATATGTGTATGAGAACCAATATGTATTGGTTTATATGATAAAGAAATGACATTATGTACAGTTATGGAACATATATGTGTATAGTATATGGATTTCATGTGCCCTAAAATTCGGGTCGTGACAAGTTTGTCCCAAAAAGACAATGGTTTATATGTAGGATCATTATAAGAGAAGATATTTTTTATTCAGCCCTATCTTCTAGGTGCCTATTAGATGAAACTTTGGAGGTGCAAGTCTCTTCTATCTCTTCCATTAAACTCTTTTTTTAATCACCTAGTATGTAGTTCTTTAATAAATTAATATGTATAATTGCATGCATTTATTTAATATATGTAAATGATAGTAATTATATCGATAGAAAAGTAAAGGCCTTTTATGGTTATGCATGACTAGGAGATTATGACAAAAGTT
The DNA here is from genome assembly GCA_037074535.1 of Gleditsia sinensis. Taxonomy (NCBI): domain Eukaryota; kingdom Viridiplantae; phylum Streptophyta; class Magnoliopsida; order Fabales; family Fabaceae; genus Gleditsia; species Gleditsia sinensis. The sequence continues at coordinate 67,038,176 of CM073470.1, read as the reverse complement.
GAATATGCCTATTCAATTGTAACTTCTTTTAATGAATATGAGAATTTCTTGGCCTATATATAATATATGCTTGTATGTATCAAGATCATGTATATATGCTATATGATTTATATGTGTAAAAATTATTGTTATTAGTACATGGTAAGTTAAATAATGATTAACATTTATCTCTTGGCTAAGCAGAAAGCACATGTCTATGTTGATCGAAGTTAAATAATTATTCTTAAAATATTTCAGCATAAAAGAATGATTTTATTTCTCTTTTTTTATAATAGATAGAAAGCCTATCATGAATTTACATGTCTTTATTATGATATATTTTATTTGAAATGGTTTACTTTATTTATGGATGATTATTGACTAGCATTATATTTTATGACAATCTTAAAATGTCGAATTCATGGCTCTTGACATTACTGGGAAAAATTATCTATCTAGGGTGTTGGATGCTAAAATCCACTTAAATGCAAATGGTCTTGGAAAAACTATCAAAGAAGGAAATAAAACATCTAACCGAGATAAGGGCAAAGCCATAATCTTCCTTTGCCACTACCTTCATGAAAGGTTGAAAAATGAGTACCTTACCGTAAAAGACCTACTTGTTCTTTGGAATTTCTTAAAAGAAAGGTATGACCACTAGAAAACTATGGATAGATTTAAGGTCGAAATCGTAGTCGTGGTGGTTATTCCAAGAACATACCTTCCCACCAGAAATGGGAAAATAATAAGGCCAAAAATGAAAATGAAAAAGGTGTGCAAAATAGAAAACATGTTAAAAACACATGCTATCGCTGTGGTGGCAAACGACATTGGTCATGTACCTGTTGTAACAACTCCATTTAAGTATCAATTTTTTTTTAAAGTACCATGAAGTTATTACTTCGTTACAACTTAACTCAATATAACATTTATTTAATTTATATAATACAGAGTTTACATATATGTCATTAATCAATACATACGTACAACATATCAAACACATAAAAATCTACATCTTATTTATTCTGGTTGACTAATTCCGGAGATACAGGTGCGGGTGGTTGCACCTTCACTGGGATCTAAGCCCACTCGACCACAAATATTTTATTTGCTTTTAGGATCTGCCTAACATAAAGTACTCGATCCAACGTGCACTAAAAGCCAGAGCTATAAAAAAAAATTTGCATAACTAATTTTCTGAACATGATATGGAAATATAGTGAGAATTAAATCCTAGTAAGTTCAATAATAAATCATCATCAATATAGCTCATCACATCATGTTCAGCTGTATAAACTACAGAAAATAACTTTGGTCACATGAATGCACTATATCTATGCACATGAGAATCGTACAATAATAACATGTATGACAGGGTTAACTATTTTCAGAATATCATATGATGACTATCAATTTATTCTCATATCAAGCTACCCCGGTCAACTTTCTCTTTCTTTTCTCATTAACATGATCATAAACGTTGGTAGAGCGTCCCCTACTGGTGCACCACACGGATTGCCATATGACCGTGTTCATTTCTTTTCTTTTCAGAATGATAGCCAAAAAAATATGCTTTCAATAAAAAGTATGTTCATCAAAATATAACTATTACCATAAATCATTGGTAATCATGCCATGAACATAACCATTTCAAATATCACTTAATAAAATATTTTCATGTCAGAATTTTACACTTAAGATAGTAAGAAGTTCATACAATGGCAATGGTTATGACATATACTAGTCATTTATTATTTTTATTTATAAGATTCGTCTTCTTTTTTAAATATTAATTTTATTTCTTTATTTTTTTGATGCAGATTTTCATCGTATCTAACATTCTCTTACTAATCAGAGAATAACACCCTCAATTAAACTCCGATGTAGGTGATCTTAGTGTCAATTTCAAGATAAAACAATTATCTAAAACTATTAGGTTGAACATTGTAGCGAAATATTAAGAAATCAAGGTGATATTACTCCCTCAATGTACATGTTATTTCTTCTCGGATAGGTTCTGACCTCTACCTACTAATCAGACCATATCTACCTCATAAGAACTCCAACTTGAGTGATTCCAGTGGTTAAAAATCCGTGACACACATATCTATAATTCTTATGTTAACCATTCATTTTAATTCCATACAAATAATTCCCAGAAAGTAAAATACAGAAGCTATCCTAACATATTCTTCCCAAAAGAATCATTTTCTGACCTTAGACTACTAATCAGCTCATATCATTCTCATATGGACTCTAAATTGAATGATTCCAGTGGCTAAAAATCCATCAGACACATAGCAATAATTCTTATGTTAACCATTTATTTTAATTCCATATAGATAATTCTCAGAAATTAAAATACAGAAGGTATCCTAACATAATCTTCCCTGATGAACCATTTTCTGACCTTTGACTGCTAATCGAATCATATCTACCTCCTATGAACTCCAACTTGAGTGATTCCAGAGGCAAAAAATCCGTGACACAAATATCTATAATTCTTATGTTAACCAATTATTTTAATTTCATAAAGATAATTCCCAAAATTTAAAATACAGAAGCTATCCTAACATATTCTTCCCTCATGAATCATTTTCTGACATTTGACAACTAATCAACTCATATCTTCCTCATATGGACTTTAAATTGAATGATTCCAGTAGCTAAAAATCCATGAAACACATAACTATAATTCTTATGTTAACCATTTATTTTAATTCCATACAGATAAGTTCCAAAAATTAAAATACAGAAGCCATCCTAACATATTCTTCCCTGATGAACCATTTTTCTGACCTTTGGCTACTAATCGGACCAAATCTACCTCATATGGACTCCAACTTGAGTGATTTTCAGTGGCAAAAAATCCGTGACACACATATCTATAATTCTTATGTTAACCATTTATTTTAATTCCATACAGATAATTTTTAGAAATTAAAATACAGAAGCTATCCTAACATATTCTTCCCTGATAAACCATTTTCTGACCTTTGACAACTAATCGGAACATATCTACCTCATAAGGACTCCAACTTGAGTGATTCCAGTGGCTAAAACTCCGTGACACACATATCTATAATTCTTATGTTAACCATTTATTTTAATTCCATGCAAATAATTTCCAAAAATTAAAATACAGAAGCTATCCTAACATATTCTTCCCTGATGAATCATTTTTTGACCTTTGACTACTAATAAGCTCATATCTTCCTCATATAGACTCCAAATTGAATGATTCTAGTGGCTAACAATCCATGACACACATAGCTATTATTATTATGTTAACAATTTATTTTTATTCTATATAGATAATAACCAGAAATTAAAATACAGTAGCTATCCTAACATATTCTTTCCTGATGAACCATTTTCTGACCTTTGACTACTAATCGGACCATATCTACCTCACATGGACTCCAACTTGAGTGATTTGAGTGGCTAAAAATCTGTGACACACATCTCTATAATTCTTATGTTAACCATTTATTTTAATTCTATACAGATAATTCCCATAAATTAAAATACATAAGCTATCCTAACATATTCTTCCTTGATGAATCATTTTCTGACCTTTGACTACTAATCAGCTCATATCTTCCTCATATGGAGTCCAAATTGAATGATTCCAGTGGCTAAAAATCCATGATACACATAGCTATAATTCTTATGTTAGCCATTTATTTTAATTCCATACAGATAATTCCCAGAAATTAAAATACAAAAGCTATCCTAACATATTCTTCCCTGATGGATCATTTTCTGACTTTTGACTACTAATTAGCTCATATCTTCCTCATATCGACTCCAAATTGAATGATTCCAGTGGCTAAAAATCCCTGACACACATAGCTATAATTCTTACGTTAATCATTTATTTTAATTCGATATAGATAATTTTCAGAAATTAAAATACAGAAGCTATCCTAACATATTCTTCCCCGATGAACCATTTTCTGACCTTTGACGACTAATCGGATCATATCCACCTCATATGGACTCTAACGTGAGTGATTCGAGTGGCTAAAAATTCGTGACACAAATATCTATAATTGTTGTATCGACCATTTATTTTAATTCCATACAGATAATTCCCAGAAATTAAAATACAAAAGCAACCCTAACATATTCTTCCCTGATGAATCATTTTCTGAACTTTGACTATTAATCAGCTCATATCTTCCTCATATGGACTCTAAATTGAATGATTCCAGTGGTTAAAAATCCATGACACACATAACTATAATTCTTATGTTAACCATTTATTTTAATTCCATACAAATTATTCCCAAAAATTAAAATATAGAAGCTATCCTAACATATTCTTCCCTAATGAACTATTTTCTGACCTTCGACTACTAATTGGACCATATCTACCTCATATGGACTCCACCTTGAATGATTTCAGTGGCTAAAAGTCCGTGACACACATAGATATAATTCTTATGTTAACCATTTATTTTAATTCCATACAGATAATTTCCAGAAATTAAAATACAGAAGCTATCCTAACATATTCTTCCCTGATGAACCATCCGTGAGACACATATCTATAATTCTTATGTTAAACCATTTATTTTAGTTCCATACAAATAATTCCCAGAATTTAAAATACAGAAGCTATCCTAACATATTCTTCCTTGATGAATCTTTTTCTGACCTTTGACTACTAATCAGCTCATATCTTCCTCATATGGACTCCAAATTGAATGATTCCAGTGGCTAAAAATTCATGACACACGTAGTTATAATTCTTATGTTAACCATAATTTTAATTCCATACAGATAATTCCCAGACATTAAAATACAGAAGGTATCCTAACATATTCTTCCTTGATGAACCATTTTCTGACCTTTGACTACTAATTCGACCATATTTACCTCATATGGACTCCAACTTGAGTGATTCCAGTGGTTAAAAATCCATGACACACATATCTATAATTCTTATGTGAACCATTTATTTTAATTCCATTCAGATAATTCTCAGAAATTAAAATGCAGAAGCAATCCTAACATATTCTTCCCTGATGAATCATTTTCTGACCTTTGACTACTAATAAGCTCATATCTTCCTCATATGGACTCCAAATAGATTGATTCCAGTGGCTACAAATCCATGAGACACATAGATATAATTCTTATATTAACCATTTATTTTAATTCCATACATATAATTCTCAGAAATTAAAATACAGAAGCTATGCAAACATATTCTTCCCTGATGAACCATTTTCTAATCTTTGACTACTAATCGGACCATATCTACCGTATATGGACTCCAAATTGAGTGATTCTAGTGGCTACAAATCCGTGACACACAGATCTATAATTTTTAAGTTAACCATTTATTTTAATTCCATACAGATAATTCTCAGAAATTAAAATACAGAAGCTATCCTAACATATTGTTCCCTGATGAACCATTTTCTGACCTTTGACTACTAATTCGACTATATCTATCTCATATGGACTCCAACTTGAGTGATTCCAGTGGCTTAAAATCCTTGACACACATATCTATAATTTTTATTTTAACCATTTATTTTAATGCCATACAGATAATTCCCAAAAATTAAAATACAAAAGTTATCCTAACATATTCTTCCCTGATGGATCATTTTCTGACCTTTGACTACTAATCAGCTCATATCGTCCTCATATGGACTCCAAATTGAATGATTCCAGTGGCTAAAAATCCATGACACACATAGCTATAATTCGTATGTTAGTCATTTATTTTAATTCCATACAGATAATTCCCAAAAATTGAAATACAAAAGCTATCCTAACATATTCTTCCCTGATGAACCATTTTCTGACCTTTGACTACTAATCGGACGATATCTTCTTCATATGGACTCCAACTTGAGTGATTCCAGTGGTTAAAATTCTGTGACACAAATATCTATAATTCTTGATTTAACCATTTATTTTAATTCTATATAGATAATTCCCAGAAATTAAAGTACAGATGCTATCCTAAGATATTCTTCCCTGATGAACCATTTTATGACCTTTGACTACTAATCAGAGTATATCTACCTCATATGGACTCCAAATTGAGTGATTCGAGTGGTTAAAAATCCGTGACACAAATATCTATAATTCTTATGTTAACCATTTATTTTAATTCTCTACAGATAATTCCCAGAAATCAAAATACAAAAGCTATCCTAACATATTCTTCCCTGATGAACCATTTTCTGACCTTTGCTTACTAATCGGACCATATCTACCTCATATGGATTTCAAATTGAATGATTCTAGTGGCTAAAACTCCGTGACACATATATATTTAATTCTTATGTTAACCATGTATTTTAATTCCTTACAGATAATTCTCTAAAATTAAAATACAGAAGCTATCCTAACATATTCTTCCCCGATGAACAATTTTCTGACATTTGTTTACTAATCAGACTATATCTACCTCATATGTCCTCCAAATTGAATGATTCCAGTGGCTAAAAATCCGTGACACATATATCCTTATCACAATTAGATTATACTTGGTTGAATTTTTGGAAAACAAACAACTTATGTTCTTGTCTTCCTCTTCCTTAGTCAAGATATGCATAAGAAAAGGAGATTTGTATTTTGAAAATTATGATAATATGTTCTTAAGATATGGGACAAGGTACCTTTGATTTAGGGATTCATTTCCATTTTCTTTTGTCTTAAACAAGTATGATAGGTTTTCCTTTTTAGGTGGCAAAGTTCTAGCCCTTGAATCTCCATTATTTGGTTGATATTATTTGTGTAGGATATGAATGTTTTGTCCTAATGCCATGTATTATCATACCATTTGCTAAAATTATGAGTGTAGGATATAGATGTTTTTGTCCTAAAGCCTTGTATTATCATGCCACTTGCCAAAATTATGAATGTAGAATCACACCACTTGCTAAATTTTTGTCTTAATGCCATTTAACCTAATCTTTATTATTATTACATTATTATTGCATCACATAATTTATTTTATTTTATTTTTCCTCTTGGATTTGGGCTTATTCCTACCCATTTTCTTTGCTTTGGATAAAATACTACCTTTCTTGGAGGGCTTGGTCACATTTTCATAATTTTTGAGAAATTGGTCCAAGTACTATATCTTAGTCCAAGTCTATGTTTTATTTCTTGCTTAGGTTATCCAATGGGCTTGCTAGAAACTTATGTGAAATGGAAAAACTCTATATGAAGTATCCATAGGTAAAAGCCCAATGTATGGGTAAAGATTTTAAGTTTAGTAACTCTAGTTCTTGAATTAGGAAAAAATTACCCTAATCCAATGTTCTTGAAATTTTAAGACCTTTACTTGTTTCTAAAAATTTATCCTCCTTATCCTAGAATTTTGCATCTCTTTAGTATGTTATTTCTAATTTCTTTCCTATTAGATTTTTCCTCTTTATTTGTTCTTAATGTTAGAAACATTTTCTATGCATATACATAAGGTGAAGAATTTCTCAGGATTATATTTCCTTAGATATCTAAAATATTGTCTATTAAATTTTATGTCCTTAATTAAATATTTATGTGCTTTTATCAATAAAAGAAATGAAATTAGGGATGTTACACCTGTCGTATGTTAAGGCATCTTATTGATCAATGCTAAAATTCTATTAAAGAGAAAAAGATGGAGACCAATTTCTTTGAGGAAGACAGTCCCAATGATGGTTATGTTGACATAACTCATTTAGATGTTACAAATTTCTTTACTGATCTTGATGGAAAATTTGATCATTTAATTGGTGATGGTAGTGTTAAAAAATAAGTTCTTTGTATAATTGGTGATAATTTTTCAAGAAGCCAATGTTAGTACTATATCTGGTAGTACAAAGTTAATTGAAGGCTCTGGAAGAGCTAGTGTAATGTTATTTAGAGGAACAAAACTGCATATTGACAAAACTTTATATTCCTCTAAGTCTCTTAAAAATTTATTAAGTTTCAAGGATATCCACTGAAATAGATATCACATTAAGACAAAAAATGAAAGAAATATTGAATATCTTCATATCACAGGTACAACCTTAGGTAACAAATCTATATTGGAAAAGTTACCTGCATTTTCCTTTGGATTGTACTACACATATATAAATACAATTGAAATATATGCTATTGCAAACCAGAAGTTTGCAAATAATAATAAATTTGTTATTTGGAATGACCGATTAGGTCATCTCGGATTAATTATGTTGCGAAAAATAATTGAACATTCAAGTGGACATTCATTGAAGAGTTAGTAGATTCTTCTAATAGAGTAACTAAGTTAACAAGGATAAAAAGGGAAAATACAAAAGATAGTTAAAGTAGTTATGATAATGTGTCATTATGTTAGAGGTCTAGCGAATAGTAAGCACGTGTATATAATTCAATTGTACTGATCTTGAGAAATCAATTAACTAATTCAATTGCATTTCTTCTCAGTTTTTCTCCATATTCTTTGATCATCTCTGTATTCTTTCATGGTATCAAAGCGGTGGTTAATGGAGACTTCGCAAACTATTTCAATTGCACAGAAGCAAGAGCTAATTTCATTCAACCGTTCAATCTTAATGAAGCTAGATGAGCAGAATTTTCTACTATGGAAAAAACAGGTGTTGGCTGCATTCTTTGGTCATAGTCTAGAAAAGTTTCTTGAAAATGCAAACAATAAACCATAGCAATTCATTTCAGATGAAGATGCTATTGCAAGAAGAATTAATCCTCTATATCTTGCAAGGAAAAGACAAGACAAGCTACTGATTTCTTGGCTATTATCATCCATGACAGAACCTATTCTTACGCTATTGGTAGGTTGTAAAACTTTTTTCCAAATCTAGAATAACTCACAAACATGAGCGGGAATAAGGAAACTTCGTTTGCAACTTCGATCACTCAAGAAAGATACAATGTCAATCAGTGAATATATGCTCAAGATTAAGAAATTTTTTGATGCATTAGAAGTTGTAAATGATCCATTGCATGAATGTGAAAAAGTGAAATCTATCTTGGAAGGGTTAGGTTCTAAATTTGATGGCTTTATCATAGCTATTACCTCAAGAAGCGATCCTTATTCTGTAAATGAAATTGAGGCTCTCTTAATGGCGCAAGAAGAAAGATTTGATAGAGTCAAGAAAGAACTGGACTCTGTTATATCTCAAGTAAATTCAACAATATCTCAAGTTAATCTAACTTCCAATGGCAACCATAATTCATTTTAGTTTAGAAATTGTGGAAGACGTGGTTTTGGCATAAACAATTATGGCAGAACAAACAAATTTCGAGGTTAATTTCTTCAAGAGGAAGAGGAAGGTTTGGCAGACAAGGCCACAACAAACCTCGAAGTCAACTGTGTAATAAGACAGATACTGGTGGATACTGTTATGGGTACACCAAATATAATACTTTACCTCCAAACTAACCTGTAGTAGTGGGAGTAAGGGTCAATCCCACAGAGAGTAGTATTACCTTTTGTGAATAAGAAAGGGGGGATTGAATGCTAAAAGTAAATTAATAAAGTAAGAAAATAATTATTTCAAATAATAAAAGAGAGTGATTAAGAATGAAAGCGTTGGTTTCGGTTGATATCCAGCATCCAGGAATCGTATTGATCATTGACAAGATAATCAATCTTAAATTGAGTATTTACCATTAGGATTCTATCTTTATTCTCCTTAAGTTTAGTATTTGGTGGCGATCGCCTCAATTAACTCTAATTAGCAAGTAATCCTTTAGCACATTGGTAAAGTATAATTTATTAACCGCATTAAGAATTAGAGAAACTGGTAGAACTAAACAAACATAAACACATCGGCTATATTTAATTTAGTAAATCATTCACCATAGGTTTAATAATTTATAATCTAAAATTATTAATCCTATTTGCCTCTTCAATCATAATAATGAAAACTTTGTTCAAAATACGATTCAGCAGTAGATTGAAATAATGAAATCACTAGTGTGCACCCTAGATATCAATTGAAACAATAATGGGAATAAGAATGGATGGTTAATCAATACTCAATTAAAATTGATATAATAAAATCAAATTCACATCTCAAAATGCATTAAAAATCCTTGAGGTTTCAATATTCCTCAACCAACAAAAAGGAAACTAGCCATATAAAGCCATAAGAAAATCTAAAAGAAGAAAAAAAGAAGATGATTAAGAATTTGATAATTTGATCCTTGGATGATTGTATCCTTTTAATGCTTGCTTTTCCTATTATTTATAGGTTTGGAGAGTCCTAAATAAAGTAGGATTAATTCTAGGTTAGTTCTTGGGCTTTTGGGCTTCATTTGGAGTCAAAATAACCTAAAAATCGCATTTTATACTTTCTGCAATGGTTACGGGTGCCATGGCACTCATTTTTTTGGGTATCGAGTGCCGCGGCACCTTGGGCCAAGTGCTACGGTGCTACGTGCTTTTGAGCACACGCTACTGTGGTGCCTAAGGCCAGTGCCATGGCGCTTCGAATATGGGTGTGCCAACGCCGCGATGCTAAATTACATGCATCGCAGTGCTAGGATTTGTTCATAATTTGGAAAAGTAGTCAACATAAAAGTTATATCTCTGTCTATTAGATTTCCATAGCCTCTAGAATCTCCTTAATCATAGCTAAACTGAGAGAGATATACCCAAATTAATGACCAAAGGTCAAGATTCATCTGCTACATTGTGATTCTGAATTTCAAGCTCTTTAACACTCTAGAATTTGACAAAGTAATCAACATAAAATTTGTAAATAATTGTCTTATATTTTTCAGCCACTTTAATTACTTCGATTGGAGTTTATATATGGGCGATATGGTTTAATTAGTGCTAAAAGGTATGGAATCACTACAATTCAGTATTTTTCCATGAATTTTTTTTATCTTTTTCTCCTCTTTTCTTCTTCCTTTGTTCCTACAACAAAAAACTAAGCTAATTAATAATTATGTTTTACTTAAATCAAACAAAAAGTAAGTTTAAAGGTATTAAAATAATGTTTAATTATGAACACATCAGGCACATAAACCTCAATGTCAATTGTGTAATAAGACAGGACACACGGAATGGCAATGCTTCTACATGTATGATCCTTCATTCACACCTGGTTCTGGATCAAGTTCTCACTATGTTGGTAACCTTGCCAATTATAATCTGAGTTTGTCCCAAACTAGCTATGATAATTCAACAAACATAGCCTAGTCATCTTTCAGAAACTTACCATCTTTTACAGCATCAGTAACTTCTCTTGACAGTCTTGCAGACCCTTTGTGGTACCTAAACTCGGGAGTAACCTAATGTTACTCCTCATAAGAAAAATTTACAAATCAAGCATGACTATGTAGGACCAGATAAATTCTATGTTGGAAATGGCACAGGTTTGCCAATTCATCACATAGGTTCTTCAATTCTCAATTCATCTAGCTCTTTAGCAAAATTATCATTCCACATACTCTTACATATGCCTCAGATATCCAAGAATCTATTAAGTGTTGCTAAACTTTCTAGAGATAACCAATTTTATTTTGAATTCCATCCTTACGTGTGCTTTGTACAATGTCAGGTTACTGCTTGCTCTGGATACTGCTTTCATTTATTTTGTTTTGCTTGCTTAGGATTCTGGTTTAGTTTATTTTATGTTTGTAGGTGAGAAAAAAAACTAAGAACCAAGGGAAAAAATTCATGTGAAGAGCTGCATGGACTTGGAACAAGTGAAGGAGGAAGCAAGGAGCAAACCCAGAAGAAATTGGCAAGAATTGGCGTTCACAACCTCCAACACAGTCAGGTTGTGCTTGGTGTACCTGGAGCACGGCCAAGTCATGTTCTATGTAAAACATGGAGTGAATTCCCAAAATCCAGCCCGAAGCACGGCTAGGCCGTGTCCTGAAACATGGCCATGGTTTGTGTCCATACACTCCATATTTTTAGGGTTTTGAGCAGCCAAAGTGCTATAAATTCATGGGGAAGCGTGGAGAAAGATAGACAGACAGACTCAGAGAAACTTAATTTAGGCTTAGTAAACACCATTAGATTAGGATTTTGATTACTTTATGTTCTTAGAGTAGAATTGGGATTGATTGAAGTTTGTATCTCTTATTCAGTACATTCTGCAATTAAGTTTTATCTTTCTAGCTTTATATCTTCATCTAATTCTATTCCTTTCTCTTTGATTGTATTGGACATTTATGATTTATTTAATGAATTGGATTATGGTTTATCTTTCAATTATGTGTTAGTAGAGTTTGATCTAGGTTTCGGTAAACCCAATTATGATATGATGATACTACATTAATTGGAATTGTGAAACCCTAATTGTGATTGTCTATGGTTAATTAGTATTAATTGTTATGCATTACATGAGTTGATGAATCTCTGGCCAATGTTTATCACATCTTAGGTTATTAACTGATGAACTGAAAGGTGAAAGTTAATATCGGAACTTAATAGTTAATTAGGGATATCTTAATCACAAAAGTAGTTTAAGGTTCTCTAGGAATTGAATCCATTGGTAGGCATGAGAACCCTTATTAATTGAATCATATGGTAAGCATAGAACTTAATGGACTTAGGTTGAACTAAGAACCTTGAAAGTAGGCAATTGAATTAACCTAGGTACAATTAGTAATGCTTGAAAGAGGGTATTAATTAATTAAGGCTAAACCATCCCCGATTACTTAGATAATTGTAATTAGCGATACATATTGATTGTTGAATATCATAAGTGCGGTAAATCCTAACCCTAGGTTTTTGGTAATTGAATTCCTTATTTACTTAATTGTGACATATTACCTATCGAATTACATTGATTTAGATAGTTTGATTCGTAAAAATCTAGTAATTGATCTTTGGGATCTGTGGGATACGACTCGTACTCGCCGAATTAGCTACAACTATGCCGTGTGTTTGTGGTTAATTAGTGAAACACACACACAACAAGTTTTTGGTGCCATTTTCGGAGAACAATAGTTCAATATTATATATTTTGTGAAATAGCTAGAATAGATATTTTTCTTTTAATTTTTTTTCATAATTCTATCTTGTTGATTTTTGTCTCTTTTCTTCCTTTGTAGGTGTGTTGCTATTTTATGCAAAGAGATAATGAATTCTTTGCTGATTTTGACCCAATAATTGAATGCACCTTATGAAGGAGGAGAAGAAGAAAGCAGCAAGATTTTGCACCACCTACCATGGTGGACAGAGATAATTGATATCTAAAATATTTCACCGCCTCGGATACTCATGGCCTAAATCTGAGTATTGTCAGACCAGTTGTTAAGGCCAATAACTTTGAGTTGAAGCCTTCTTTTCTACAGATGGTTCAGCAAAATAAATTTGGAGGGTCCTCTACTGAAGACCCAAATTTCCATCTATCAGTATTTTTAGAATATTGTGATACATTGAAGCTAAATGGAGTATCTTTTGATGCCATTAGACTGAGATTGTTCCCATTCTCTTTGTGAGACAAGGCCTAAGCATGGTTGCACTCTCTTCCATCGGGGTCTATCACTACTTAGTAGTAACTTTCTCAAGCTTTCTTGGCCAAGTATTTTTTACCAAGTAAGACAACCCATCTTAGAAACCAAATTACCATTTTTACTCAAAAAGATGGAGAGTCATTGTATGAAACTTGGGAGAGATTTAAAGAGTTTCTAAGGTTATGCCTACACTATGCGTTGGAAAAATGGATTATAGTCCATACATTCTACAATAGACTAATATATAGCACCCGTATGTCTGTGGATGCTATAGTAGGATGACCTTTAATGAATAAAGCAATTGATGAGGCTTATGAGTTGATTAAAGATATGGCTCAGAATCATTACTCCTAGTCTAGTGAGAGATAGCCATCTAAAAAACCATTAGGTATGTATAAAGTTGATGCATTTAATTATCTAACTTCTAAAGTTGATGGATTGTTTCAGAAATTAGATAAATTGAGCATAAATGTTGTTAGTTCATCTCCATCTTCTACATGTGAGATTTATGGATGTGTTGGTCATATGACCAATGAATGCCAGCTTGGAAATCTTGCACCTTAGGATTATGAACAGGTAAATTTTGTGAATAATAACCAGAGAAGCAATCCATATAGCAACACCTATAATCCAGGCTGGAGGAATCACCCAAATCTCTCATACAGGCCTAATGCAAATCAGCCTCCTTAGAATAACTTCAGACAACCTCCTAGGTTTCAGAATCAAAGGTCATTCAACCTTCCTCCTTATCCAAAGTCAAATCTGAAGGCTCTGATGGAAAATTTCATTACTACTTAGAGTAAACATAATGATGAGTTCAGAGCCTAGAACCACTCAATAAATGAGGCTATAAAAGACTTAGCCTCTAAGGTTGACTAGTTTACTACTCATAATAAAATGCTAGAAACTTAGATAGCATAGCAAGCTATCTCTTCAAACAAGAACTTTAGTAAATTCCCTAGAGGTGTAGCCGTAGACCATAGCAAGATAGAAGCAATGATTTAGTGGGAGAAACTAAAGACGGTTATAAAAGTCAGAAGTTTCTTGAGTTTGGCAGGATACTACAAGAGGTTCATTCAAGGATTCTCTCGTATAGCTTTGTCATTGACTAAATTGACCAAAAAGGAAGTCCTTTCAAATGGACTAATGAGTGTGAAGCTAGTTTCCAGGAGGTTAAGACAAGATTTGTTATGTCCCCAATTTAAGGGCACGTGAAATACATTCTTCACAAACATATATTTGCCATAATATGTATAATACACTCCTTTATCATTGAAAACCTTTACATATAGGTATTTCTATATATACACAATATACAGACCAAGACTATAAATATCAAAGTAACAGGAGAAGTAGGGATCCTGCCTATGGTATTCAGAGTATACTTTAGAGTACAAGTACATTATAAATCAAAATCTACTAGCCTTGGAAACAAAATAGTCTCACCAGAGAATATTTCGCTTAACTGATCACCTATCTGAAGGGAAATGACCAAACTCTATATTCTTATCTAAAAAATGTGAAAATATTGCGTAGTGAGTTTGACAACTCAGTGAGCAAATAATACCTCCTATGACCTCTTAGTTCAATATATGGATGTATCTATATTTTAAAATTTATAACGTAGAAAATTACAGTTCGGAAGTACATCCATATGGGACCCCTATTTCAAATATTCTCTATTCAAATCACGTTTAAATATCCAAAACCATATGCAATACGGTATGATCATTAATCAAATATTGTTATCCATCAAAATATTTTTCATGAAAACATTAGGAGGATCCCATAATAGAACCACTATATCAGAGTTCAAGCCCTTCCGTACTTTGGTGGTGTAGGATTTGCCTAAACTCAGCACCCAACTAAGGATTACCCTACCACCATTCAAGAGGACACGCAAAGCGACTATAATATAGGAAATTTCCAAAGCACACATCAAGGGAGGGTAAATCACATGTCATATAGTCGGCATCTCGCTCAAATAGGAGGCATCCCACTCTCCTTCACATATCATATCCCGTATATTGGCCATCACACGAGGCTAGCACCACCCTTGCTAGCTGAGGTGTCAAGGTGCACCAAGGATAATATCACCTGCTGTTAGCAAATAGTGTGTCCAATAGGGTTCCTCCATAGAAATTATATTTGCACATATGCCATAACTTTCAAAACAGAGGTTTTAGTATAATACAAAATTTTTAGTCTCAATATAATTCCTCTGTTAGAAACTTTCTACTCAGCACTACAAGAAAATCATTTTTTGTGACCAATATTTTGTGGCGACTGAATAAGTCGTCACTGAAAACTACCCTTTTGTGACGACCTAAATTAGTCATAATTGAAAGGTATAGTTTTAGTAACGACTTTGTGTAATCATCATTGAAAGATTCATTTTTGTGATGACCTTAGAAGTCGTTACTAAAAGTATACTTTCAGTGACTACACAGTCACCACTGAAAGCTGAAATCCCTTTTACTTCGAACCCCACCTTTTTCCTGAACCCACATCTTTGTTTCTTGGATCCTTGCGTGAAATGTGAACCTACTTTACTCTCGCGCTCTCTCTAATTAGTTACGTGACATTTATTTGAATCCTACCTCCTAAACCCATCTTTCATCTTGCTCTTGGAATCAATTTGGGGAACCTCAGTAAGAGCACAAACAACATTCTTCTTCTTCAAACCTTACATCGTTAACCCATATTTCATCTTGCTCTTGGAACCCATTTCATGAACATCAATGAAAGCAGAGCCATTGCCCCCACAACATTTATTATTCTTCGATCTCCACCTCCTGAACCACTATTTCCTCTTGTTCCTCAAACATCACTAGATTAACCTTAATGAAATCACCCTCGGTGAAACATCCCTAATTTCGTTTCTTTTATTAATAAAGGTACTTAAATATTTAATTAAGAAAATAAAATCTATTAAAAATTTCTTTTAGATATCTAAGGAAATATTAGCCTTAGAATTTCTTCACTTTATGTGTATGTATAAAAAATGTTTTTGACATTAAGAAAATAAGTAAAGAGAGAAAACCTAATAGGAAAAATTAAAATAACATACTAAAGAGAGGCAAAATTCTTGTGTAAGGAAGATAAATTTTTGGGAAGTAAGTGAAGGTCTTAAAATTTCAAGAAGATTGGATTAAGATAATTTTTCCTAATTCAAGAGCTAGAGTTCCTAAGTTTAACATCTCCACCTATACATTGGGCCTTCACCTATGGACACTTCATATAGAGTTTTTCCACTTCACATGAGTTTCTATCAAGTTAATTGGAAAGCCCAGGAAAGAAATAAAACATAGACTTGGACTAGGATATAGAAGTTGGACCGATAGCCCAAAAATTATGAAAATGTGACCAAGTCCTCCATGAAATGTAGAATTTCATCCAAAGCAAAGGAAATGGGTAGGAATGAGCCTAAATCCAAGAGGGAAAAATAAGAATAATGTGAAGAAATAGTAGTGTAATAATAATCAAGATTATGTCACATGGCATTAAGACAAAACATCTATATCCTACATTCATAATTTTAGCAAGTTGGTAATAATATATGGTATTAGAACAAAACATCTATATCCTACATTCACAATTTCAATGAGTAGGTAATAATACATGCATTATGACAAAACATCTTTATCCTACACAAAGAATTTTAGCCAAGAAAGGGAGAATCAAGGGCTGAAAATTTGTGACCTAAAAAGGCAAACCTATCATACTTGAATGAGATAAAAGAAAAAGGAAATGAATCCATAAATCAAAGGGATCTTGTCCCTTGTCTTAAGAACATTTTATCATGATTTTCAAAATACAAATCTCCTTTTGCTATACATATCTTGACAAAGGGAGAGGAAAACAAGAACATGAGTTGTGTTTCCCCAAAAAATAACCAAGTGCATCCTAATTGTGATAAGGTAGACCAATGATTATGAGAGGTGAAAAAATTGATAGTTTATTTAAGCAAAACCCACCCTTAGAAGATTATAATTTCGTCTAAGTGAGGGAGAGGAAAAATAGAAGCAAGGTAGAGTGAAGAAATGAGAGAAAAAGAGGAGAAGAGAGGAAGGAAGGAGAAGGAGAAGTCTAGAGGATTAAATACTCAAGGTAAGTTAGCTTAATCTCCACTTGAATCCATATTTTCTCTTCATTCTTGGGGTTCAAAACTCACCCTCCTCTTATTTAAGCTGCTAGAAAAGCTAAGGGAAGGAAGGAATCTTCCTACTTCCTTCAAGAGGAAACAAGAAAAAGAATTCACTAAGTGAGCTAGGGAGATCTTTAGGTAGATTTAACAATATCTCTTTTTGAAGAAAAGTTTTGAAATTTGTAACATTTATATTGGATTTAATCTTAGAACTTTGATAAAATTTACAATATTTGCCACTTTGATAATTGGTCATGGATGTTGCTATATCATGTTACATGTTATCATGCATATGATGGATGTTTTGAACATTTCGGTTGGTATGAAAAGTTCTGCATAGATATGGTTATGATTGGCAAAAATTTAAGGCTTTATACTGCTGTTATGTATATTTGTATATGGTAAAAATGGATGGAAGATGGTAAGGTTTTTAGAGGATTGTCTTATCTTTCATTTAACACCAAGAACACCTTAATCAGATGAAAAATGAAGGTGTTATGCTATGTTTAGTGAGAGAGGAAAATAATATTTAAAAAGAAGAAGAATATTATAAATGAAAATAATAAATGACTAGTGTATGCCATAGCCATTGCCATTGTATGAACTCCTTACCATCTTAAGTGTGTAATTTTGACATGGAAATATTTTATAAAGTGATATTTGAAAATGATTATGTTCATGGCAATATTGTATTTTACTATTGATTTTTGGTAATGATTATGCTTTGATGATAAATTATGGCATGTGAGTATAATGAACATACTTGTTATTGAAATCATATTTTTGGCTATTAACGTGAAAAGAAAAAAAAAAAAGAGACAAGCACCGTCACACGGCGGTTTGTGTGGTGCATTAGTAGGGGATGCCCTACCCGCAACTATGATTATGTTAATGAGAAAAGAAAGAGAAAGTGTGCCATGCCAAACGGAGCGAGAAAAGCCCATATTGGAGAGTAGAAAGTACTCACCTTGACTGGGGTAGCTTGATATGAAAATAAGTTGATTGCCAACATAAGATATTTTGAAGATAGTTATCTATGACATACATATCATTGTTACCTGATTTTCATGTGTATAGATAAAGTGAATTCATGTGATTTAAGATATTTGCTGTAGCTTATACAGATGAACATGACATGATGAGCATTATTGATGATGATTATGGTTTATTGTAGAACCTACTGGGATTTAATTTTCACTATATTTCTATATAATGTTTAGAAAACTAGTTATGCAGATTTTTCTTTAGCTTTGGCTCTTAGTGTACATTGGATCAAGTTACTCTATGTCGGGTAGATCCCAAAAATTAATAAGTTGTTTATAGTCGAGTTGGCTAAGATCCCGGTGAAGGTGTAACCACCTGCACCCGTATCTCCGGAATTGGTCAACATGGATGAATAAGATGTAGATTTTTATGTGTTTGATTTTTGTATGGATGTTTTGATTATTGATGTGTATGTAAACTCATAATTGTATCACTGTTAATGGTAGACCTTAGACCTTGATTATACTTGGTTAAATCAATTGAATGTTATTATGAGTTAAGTAATTAGAAGTAAAGAAGTAATGATTTTATGGGACTCAACAAATATGTATATTTAAATTAATAAATAAATTAATAAATAGAGTTGTTACACAATGTCATCACTAAAGGCATTGCTCGCTTCTATGGTTGCAGTGGTAGGAGCTACAAACGGTGGCAAGTTCTCCGAAGGTTGAATGGTAAACTTTTTCCTCACCATTTCTCAGTTTAAGGGTTATGTGGAAATTGGGTAGGGATTTCACTATACTTTGTCTACCTCGATCTTTTCTCACTCACGGCACATTGCCCCTTCCCCTTGATGATGAGCTGGAGTTTTTGTTAATTAATAGTTTATGTCTTGCATTATTTTTGAAATGCATGAATCTGGTATAATTTTTTAATTTCTATTTTCAACATTATCTTTTTGTGCTCTGGTTTGATGGTTCTTGGGTATGGGAGAAACATTCTATTCTTTGGTATAAGAGAAACATTCTATTATTGTGCTCTGTGAAGGACTTTTTGTGCTTTGTGTTTATGGTTCACGAGTATGGGAGTAGATTAGCATTTTGTCTGATGCGATGAAGTGTCACCAAGAAAGGCATAATCACTCCAAGTTATTGCTTATTCATTTTCAGGCTTGCTATCTTTAAGTTTTAGTGCAAGGATTTGATATCTTAGCAAAGGCATGCATATATGTGAATGGTTTTCGTAGCAAAGGCATACATATCACCATTTGGGATGAAAAAAAATGTTACACATGGTGAAGGATTTTAAAGAAGCACTTTTTGTTGTTACAATTCATCCCAGGGGAGGACTAATATATTTAAATTATTTTAGGGAAGTGAAAGGAAAAAATCTTAATGCATCTTATATGTTCATACAAATAACTTGATTTATGGACTTTGTCTTTGCTGTCTATTCTTTCTATCATTGTACTCTAACTTCATGAGTTTAAATTAAAAAGAAAAAGATTTTGTTTCACTCCATTGTTGCTTTTATATTTAGGTGGATGTAAATTATCTTGTGCTTCCTAATTCAATTCTAGAATGTTCTTTGGGTAGTCTTTTACCCTCAAAATTCTTCATAAAATTCCATCTAAGGTTGTCATTTTTGGTTTCTTTGTTTCTGGTTTAAATTCTAGTTTAAATTCCCCCTATTCCTGAATGTTCATTCATTTAAATTCTAGTTTTACCATCTCAAGTCCTAGTCGTCTTGAAAAAAGTTGTCATTTTTGGGGAATTGGAGTATGGAAGTTCCCAACTAGAGTTATTGATCAGGTATCATAGGTATCTTTCTCACTATAGTGTATGAAGCTATATTTTGTGCATAGAATCCACTCATTTAATGACTAACACAGGAAGGAGATATTTGTGTAGTAGCAGTAAGAGAGGTCAAAGAAGAAACAGTAGTAAGCAATCTGTTTGTGTTATCAATATTAAATGTGGCTAGTCCACAAATCATTTATTTATAAAGTGTAAATGAAGTTTGTCATTATAATTATATGCTTAATATGTCGGGGTTTTGTAAATTTTCAGGCTGATAGAGTTTGTGGAAATATTATCATTCAGGTAGCAAGTTTGCTTAAAAATTTATCATTTCTTATCATTATGCAGAACCTTCAATTAATTTATATGGAGACCTTCCACTAAATTATGTATTATCTAGTTTTCTATTAGAACATATTTTTGGTTTTTACTATTTGAAGTTTATTATAGGATTCTGTTTTTGACTTTGAACACCTATAATTAGTGTATTGCTTTCCCATCATTTCCATCTTAGAACCTGCTAAAGAAAACTATGTACTATACTAAATATTAGCCATCTGAATATTACTTGCAATCTCTTGTGCTGTAATACTTGCATCAGCCACTAAAGAATAAAGAAGGGGTAGATTTTCTTGCATTTCCAAAAGCAATTAAAATCCATAATAATGATATTATTTGACATCAATGAATCATATTAAGTCAAAAATTAAAGAACTAAATTAGCCTTCTAGTTTTACCTAACTTTGTTGTTTTAATTTAGCATGCTTGATTAATTAACTTTTTTATTTTGTAATTTTAGATGGAATATATTTGAAAGTATCCATGTTTTAGTCATTATTGACATTTTCATTAAATTCAAAGAAAGATGACTACCATTACAAAGTGGTTCACTTTCTTTTTGAAACAGAACCAAAACTAATAGGTTATGGTTCACTTTATTTTTGGAATAGAATCAAGCCCAATTTTGAAGTACTAGAATTACAAAGTGGTTAATTATTTAGCTAAGTTGTATATTAATAGGACTTTGATGATGGCTAGTGGATGGTTTCCCATTGAAGAGCATAACATAAAATATTTCATCCTTATTAAGTCTAAGGTTGTAGGCCCTCATTCTAGTATGATAGCTATACCATTCTGTTGAAACCTTATCTAGAGTTCTAGACCAATGGTTTGAACTCATTTCTTTGTCGGGTCATCTATGCATGCAAGACCAGTGATATTGCATGCTCTTTTACATAACAAGTTTTCTTCCTAGGATTCTGATAAATGAACGTGATCATAACTACCTCTTTGTATTTATCTTTCTCTAATATTTTTGGAAACATGTGCCCATTTTTTGTACATTTGGCAACACGATCCCATTTTATTTAAGCACTATATATACACTTTATTTTGTCTAAATACTTTGTTATTTTTATTTTCCAATTGTTCACTTTGACTCTGGCCAAAATTGTAGGAAATTTAATAGATAAGAGTTAGTTAAAAATTGGAAATAGAGCTGATCGAAGGTATATAAAAGGGGTGGATGAATTTCTTGAATGGGCATACAGTCAACTGAAGGTGGATAGTAGAATTAGGTGCCCATGTAAAAAATGTAGAAACATGGTGTTCAAGGTTAGACATGAATTACGATTTGATATACTAAAGAATGGTTTTTGGCAATCTTACGAGGTTTAGGATCGCCATGGAAAAGTTGTAAGGACAACTTCATATACCATTAATAAAGGGAATGCTTATTTGGAAGACTTTGTTAAGGTGGATAATATCACTGTAATGATACACGATGCATATGGAGTTACAAATACAAAGGAGATAAATACTAACGTAGAAAACAATGAAGAGCCAAATTTTCATGCAAAAAAGTTTTATCAATTACTGCAAGATGCCAAATATATCCAAATTGTAAGAAGGTTTCAAAGTTGTCATTCGTCGTTAAGCTACTTAATTTAAAATGCCTTAATCATTGGAGCAATAAGTCTGTGGACATGTTGTTAGACTTATTTAAAGAAGTACTGCCAGAGGGTGCCCAAGTACCTAATTCCTACTATGAAGCCAAAAAGATTGTTCAAGACTTGGGGTTAAACTACACAAAAATAGATGCATGAAAGAATAACTACATTCTGTATAGGAAAGAACATGCTACTACACAATCATGCCCTAAGTGCAAATTGTCTATATGGAAATCAAATAGGTAGATAGGCAAGAAAGAAGCAAACAAAGTGTTGCAATATTTTCTAATAAAACCTAGGTTGCAAAGACTATACATAGCAATACACACTACAAAAGACATGAGATAGCATAGAAAGGAATGTGTAGAAAATGGTGTGTTAAGGCACCCAACAAACTCCATTGCTTAGAAGTCTTTCAATATGCAATATCATAATTTCTCAATGGATCCTAGAAATGTTAGGATGTGGTTAACAAGTGATGGGTTTTAACCATATGGAAATATGAGTGCCAACTATAGTATTTGGCCAGTTGTTCTTGTACCATATAACTTGCCCTCTAGAAATGTATAAAACAACCATACTTCATGATGATACTTCTTATCCCAGGCCATAAGTCTCCAGGAGACAATATAGATATATATTTGGAACCAATGATTAAGGAACTTAAAGAATTATGGGAGGTATGAGTGGAGACATATGATGCTCATTCACAGTCAAATGTCAATATGCGACTGCAATCATGTGGACAATAAATGATTTTCCTGCATATGGTAATCTTGTAGGTTGGTCAACAAAAGGAAATTGGTGTGTCCTTGTTGCAACAAAGATACTCACTCTGTATCATTGAGAAGCAAATTATGTTATATGGGCCATCATCGCTTCTTGCCAGCTAATCATCTTTGGCATCAGAATAGGAGGGCATTTAATGGTAAAGTGGAAAACAATGATGCATCGATATATTTAACTGGTGAGAAAGTGCTTTAACAACTAGAACTCTTGTAACATCCCTAATTTTGTTTCTTTTATTAATAAAGATACTAAATATTTAGTTAAAAAAATAAAATTTATTAGACAATTTTTAGATATCTAGGGAAATATAAGCTTTATAAATTCTTCACCTTATGTGTATGCATAGAAAATATTTCTAACATTAAGGGAATAAGTAAAGAGAGAAAACCTAAAAGGAAAAATTAGAAAAAACATATTAAAGAGAGGAAAAATTCTTGGGTAAAGGAGATAAAATTTTGGGAAGTAAGCAAAGGTCTTAAAATTTCAAGAAATTGAATTAGGGTAATTTTTCCTAATTTAAGAGTTAGAGTTCCTAAGTTTAACATCTCCACCCATACATTGGGCTTTCACCTATAGACACTTGATATAGAGTTTTTATAGTTCACATGAGTTTCTAGCAAGCTAATTGGATAACCCAAGCAAGAGATAAAACATAGACTTGGACTAGGATATAGAAGTTGGACCGATAGCTCAAAAATCATGAAAATGTGACTAAGCCCTCCATGGAAGGTAGAATTTCAGTCAAAGAAAAGGAAATGGAAAAGAATGAGCCCAAATCCAAGAGAGAAAAAAAATAAGAATCATGTGAGAAAATAGTAGTGTAATAATAATCAAGATTAGGTGTAACAACTGAAATTCTGTTAATAATATTCACAAAATGAAATAGTAGGAAAGGGTTTAAAAGAGTGAAGTGAGGGAGTTATAGGGAAATAAACATGAATTTTTAATAGAGATTTTCTCATTTTTAGAAAAAGTTGTTAAGGAAGAGATAGTGATTTTCTTGTTTATAGGACCACAAATAGACAACAATAATAGAGATGTGGAGCCATGAAGAAAGTTGCACAAAAACCCATTAAAGTAAGGCTCAAGAAGGGATTAAACACTTGGTGAGTTTTCTCTAAACCAAACAAATCCTTAGCCAACCCTTTAGTCATACTTTAGTGGAATGGCATTCTTGAAATTGTTAAGTAAATCAAGGGTAATAGTTAGGCGGGCAAGTGGCTTATTGGGGAAGACACATTATTTTATAATTTCCCCTTGACTTGGTGGCCAAGTCATCACCTTCCAGCCGAAAGGAGAAGAACCCACGGCAAAGGGAAGAAGAAAGAGAAAAGAGAGAAAGGGAAGAAAAGAAGAAGAAGAAAGAAGAAAGAAGAGAGAAGGAAGAAGACAACTAGAGTGAGACTCAAGGGGAAGAGGTAAGGTCTTTGGTTTTCAATCTTCTCCATTTTATTGCTCAACCTAAAGTTTCCATGGAGCTAATGGATGGAGGTAACTTGTTGTTTTGATGATGCTTTCTAGAGAGAGAAGGTAGTAAAGCAAGAGAAGAGGAAGACCAAGTTGAAGGAAGAAGGTAAGATCAACATCCTCCTTCATGACTTATTGGTTGGTTCTGGGTGTTACGTTTTATGTAGAATCTAGAAATATGTTGAACATACGAATTGTAGCCCTATTTCTTAGCTTTTATACTACTCTAGAATCACCTTAATCGGATTGGAAATGAGAGAGATATGCCCTAATGAGTGATGGTAGGTCAGATCTAAGTCGCTGAGTTCTGACTCTATTTTAAAACACCTTTTCCCCTTGTGTTTGTTTCTTATTTATTAAAATGATAGGAATAAAAGTTGTGGGTAATTGTTTTAGCTTTCCATAGACACCAAAATCATCTTAATCGAAGTTAAAATTAAGAAGTTGTGATCTTTTTTGTAAAGGAAGGTCAAACTGGACCAGAAATCTGGATCGTAGAGAGAAGGAAAAAACCCGAAGCACGACCGTGCTTGAGGACACGGCCAAGCCGTGCTTCGGGCTATTTTTAACGTTTTAGCACATTTTGCACATCCTGAATCACAACCGTGCTTGGAGACACGGCTAGGCCGTGTTGCCCTTTTTTCTTGTTTTTCATTTCCTTTTTGAATCCTTTTTAATTACCAACATTTTTAGGATGTTAGTAAAGGTTTTGGATGCATGAATGTTACAATCACATGTATTATAATTATTTCATCATGAATGATTGGTAAATCATGTGGGTATGACATGGAAAATGATGCATGATTGTTATATTTGCATATTATAGACTACTTGTGTGCATGGCTGCAAGTGAGTTATTGATGCATATGCTTTTGGGAGGCTATAGAAGCATGTATGTTATCTATGAAGAATAGATGTAACAAGCTTAGAGATGAATATGATTTATGTTCTGGACATTTATTGCTATGTATATTCTTGTTGTGATAAGTGGTTGGAGAGAGATAAAAGACTTAATTTGGTCAGGAGGACCCTCTCTATAACAGGGTGACCTAGAAATGGGTGTCTCTCTTGCTTTATTGAGGCGACTGACGGTCAGAATGATCCTTTCTAAAGCAGGATGGCCTGGCAACAGGTGTCTTCCTTGCTGTATTGAGGAAACTAACAATTTCAGGTTGACCTTTACCCACTAAGGTGACCCAGCAATATGCGGCACCTTCTAAGGTAAGGCGACTGAAGGGTCGTGGCTTATGATACACTACCGGGATAGGGAATGCCCTATAGCCTAGAGTGGTCAATACAGGAGGGACCCTCCGACCAATGGCCCTCAAAGGGTGGGTGAGTAGCTAGAAGGGAAGGCTCACGCCACATTGAGGATTGTAATTGAGAGAGATTATTGGCCTATGAGCCATTATGAGTGATGAT
This sequence comes from Gleditsia sinensis, assembly GCA_037074535.1. Lineage (NCBI taxonomy): Eukaryota > Viridiplantae > Streptophyta > Magnoliopsida > Fabales > Fabaceae > Gleditsia > Gleditsia sinensis. The sequence goes on along the minus strand of CM073470.1, from coordinate 67,012,191 downwards.
GAGCCACTTTGTGTGGTGGTATGGACCCGGGATGACAGTACAGGTATTGTACAAATGCATATTTTGTTATTTTGCGTGATATTATGCATAACCTACAAAAGGCTGGTATGTACTTTATTGTATCTTTATTACATAAAAGAGAAAATGTTTTCTGTAGTTTATACAGCTGAACATAGCATGTGAATTTTTGTGTACTATATGTTTTGAATGTTGATCTTGCTGGGATTTTATATCTCACTATGTTTCAATGCTATGTTCAGATAAGTAGAGATGGCATTTGTGGTGTTGACACTGCTTCTGGAGCTACAAACTGTTGATGTTCCTTACTTGGGACAGTTCACCATCATTGTGAACCTGATGGTGATTAGTATGATAGAGGTCCCTACTCCTGGCTCGCCTCCTCCACCAGCAGTACCCTAGGGGTGACGGCCAGGGGTGAGGTGTAGGATAGCTTGCTATGTATAGCTAACTCTATTTATGTAAATGGGCTAACCTCATTGTTTTGATGTAACCCTATGGTACTCTGCCTTTTTGTGTTGTAAGCTTAGTACCTTGGGTTACATATAGATGTATATAAGTTGTTAGACTCTGATGTATATAGTTTTGAATATATGAATATATGGGTTGCTTAACTTATGGTATATCTAATCTCTTGCATTTACAAAACAAAATCGGGTGTTACATTAGGTCACATGGCATTAGGACAAAACATCTATATTCTATATTCATAATTTAAGCAAGTTGGTAACAATACATGGCATTAGGACAAAAAATCTATACACTAGATTCATAATTTCAATAAGTAGGTAATAATACATGGTATTATGACAAAACATCCTTATCCTACACAAATAATTTTATCTAAGCAAGGGAGACTCAAGGGTTAGAAATTTTCCACCTAAAAAGGAAAACCTATCATAATTGAGTGAGACAAAAGAAAAAGGAAATGAATCCTTAAATCAAATGGACCTTGTCCCTTGTCTTAGGAACATTTTATCATGATTTTCAAAATACAAATCTCTTTTTGCTATGCATATCTTGACTAAGGGAGAGGAAGACAAGAACATGAGTTGTCTTCCAAAAAAAAAACAACCAAGTGCATCCTAATTGAGATAGGTAGACCCATGATTATGAGAGGTGAACCACTTGATAGTTTATTGAAGAAAAACCAACACTTATAACATTATAATTTCATCCAAGTGAGGGAGAGGAAAAAAATAAAAACAGGGTAGAGTGAGGAAATGAGAGAAAGAGAGGAAAAGAGAGGAAGGAAAAAGAAGGAGAAGTCTAGAGGATTAAGTACTCAAGGTAAGTTAGCTAAATCTCCACTTGAATCCATCTTTTTTCTTCATCCTTGAGGTTCAAAACTCACCCTCCTTCTCTTATTTAAGCTACTGGAAAAGCTAAGAGAAGGGAGGAATCTTGCCACTTCCTTTAAGAGGAAACAAGAAAAAGAATTCACTAAGTGAACTAGGGAGATCTTTAGGTAGGTTTGACAATATCTCTTTTTGAAGAAAATATTTGAAATTTATAACATTTATATGGGATTTTTATCCTAGAACTTTGATAAAAATTTCTACAAAGATGATTGGCCATGCATGTTGCTATATCATGTTACATGTTGATCTTGCATGTGATGGATGCTTAATTGCATATTTTGGAATGGAGATTTTCTGCTTAGGCATGGCTATGGGTGGCAAACTTTTAGAGATTTTTGTACTGCTATGATGTATATTGGGATGTGGTAAAAATGGATGGAAGATGGTTAGGTTGGTAAATTAAGTATGGCCTTAAACACCTAGGGGAAGACCATGAGAATTTCTATTGAGAAACACCCTTAGTTATGCATGATTTGATTCTATTTTTCTTTTGAAGTGGATGATGGAATATGTTAAATTAAGTAAGAAATATAATTAAATGTTGAGATGAGTAATACTATGGTTAGGTGGAAATTTGGAAGAAAATTTGAAGAGGACTTAACAAGAGGATGAACTAGAACTTTAGGAAAGGCTAGGCTAAGAAAACTAGATTTTAGAGTAACCAGGGAAGCTTCTATTTTTGAAATTTTGGGAAGAATCGGTTAGGAATTAAAAGAAATGGTTAACATGAAAAATGTAGATATATGTCTCACAGATGTTTAACCACTAGAATCACCCCAATTTAGAGTTCAAATGAGGGAGACATGGTTCGATTAGTAAGCAATAGTTAAAAAATGGTTAAACAAGGAAGAATATGTGAGGTAAGCATTTGTGTTTAAATTTATGAGAAAGATCTATAGGGAACTAAAAGCAATAGTTAACATGATATATATATATATATATATATATATATATATATATATATATATATATATATATATATATATATATATATATATATATATATATATATATGTCTCACAAATTTTTAACCATTTGAATCATTCAATTTGGAATCCATATTAGGAAGATATGGTTATATTAGTAAGTAGTGGTCATAAACTAGTTAACAAGGGAAGAATCTGTTAGGTAAGCTTATGTGTTTGAATTTATGGGAACCATTTGTAGCGAATTAAAAGAAATGATTAACATGAAAAATATAGATATATGACTCACAAATTTTTAGGCACTAGAATCGCTCAATTTAGAGTCCATATGAGGGAGATATGATTAGATTAGTAAGTAAAGGTCAGAACCTACCCAAGAAGAAATAAATTAGAATTTGATGGAGTAATATCTCCAAGATTTCTTATGATTTCACTAACATGTTTAACATAAGAGTTTTAGAGGTTTGTCGTAGCTTTAAATAGACACCAAGATCACCTCAATCGGAGTTAAAATGAGGGAGTTATGCTCTGATTAGTAAGAGATTAAGATAATATTTAAGAAAGAAGAAAAATCTTATAAATAAAAATAATAAATGACTAGTGTATGCCCTACCTATTGCCATTGCATAAACTCTTTACCATCTTAAGTGTTTAATTTTAACATGGAAATATTTTATAAAGTGATATTTGAAAATGATTATGTTCATGGAATGATTACCAATTATTTTTGGTAATGATTATATTTTGATGAAAAATTATGGAATGAGAGTATAATGAACATACTTGTTATTGAAATTATATTTTTGGCTATTAATGTGAAAAGAAACGAGCACGGCTACATGGCGATCTGTGTGGTGCACCAGTAGGGGATACCCTACCAATGACTATGATTATGCTAATAAGATAAGAAAGAGAAAGTGTGCCATGTCAGACAGAGCAAGAAAGCCTGTATCGGAGAGTAGAAAATACTCACCTTGACTCGGGTAGCTCGATATGAAATTAAGTTGATAGCCATCTTATGATATTTTAAAAATTTTTATTCATGTCATATATGTCATTACTGCATGATTTTCATGTGCATAGATAAAGTGCATTCATGTTATCTAAGATATTTGTTGTAGCTTATATAGATGATCATGACGTGACGAACAATATTGATTATGATTATGATTTATTCTTGAACCTACTGGGATTTAATTCTCACTATATTTCCATATCATGTTTAGAAAACTAGTTATGTAGATTTTTCTATTGTTCTATCTTTTAGTGCACGTTAGATCAAGTTACTCAATGTTGGGTAGATCTCAAAAATTAATAAGGTGTTTGTGGTCGAGTTAGCTAAGATCCCGGTGAAGGTGTAACCGCCCGCACCCGTATCTCCAGAATTGGTCAACATTGATGAATAAGATGTAGATATTTATTAGTTTGATTTTTGTACGTACGTTTTGATTAATGATATGTTTGTGAACTCAGAATCAGAGTTGATGGTAGACCTTAAACCTTGATTATGCTTGGTAAAATTAAATGAATGTTATTATGAGTTAAGTAATTAGAAGTAAAGAAGTAATGACTTTATGGGACTTTAAAAATAGATATATTAAAAAAATGGAGTTGTTACATAATTAGTATCAAAGTAGGTCGATCCTTGATGGCCAGTAGGTGTATGGTTATTTGAATCGATCTTATAGTGTCTTGAGTATGTTTTTGGTTATCTTGTGTGGGGGATTAGTTATTTTTTATAATTAAGAAATTACTAGTGTTTCCTATCTATATGCCGAGGTGGTGTTGTTACTACAGTAAATATTTTTGAACTAACTATTAGACTTGATAATCTCAGTTGCAGCATAACTCTGTTTTGTGCCACAATAGGATATGGCACCACCAAGGAGAAACCTTGTAAAAAATGCAAAAGAAACCTTGCAAAACTTGGCTACAGCAATTCGAGACCAAGTCACACCCACCAATAAAATTATGCAACATCTCCAGAATAGTAACAACCTGAATGGAGAAAATAATGCAAACAACTGGGTGGCTGGAAAGGATAATGGCCTATCTGAGTTCTTAAGAACCAGACCACCTTGTTTCCAAGGCGGCTATGACTCAACGGTAGCCAAAAGTTGGATTAGGGAATTAGAGAAGATCTTCGAGGTGATGGGCTACACTAATGAGCAGTAAATTATTTTTGCTGTATATATGCTAAAGGATGAAGCTAAGTATTGATGATAAGGGGTCAGAGAGCTATTAACTCACCAGAGAAGGCAAAAAACTTGGCAAGTGTTTAAGGATATTTTCTTGAAGAAGTACTTTATAAGTACTGTGCAGGTCGAGAAGGAGATCAAATTTCTCCAACTCAGACAGGGCAACATGTCAATAGACCAATACATCGTTAAATTCGAGGAGTTGGCCATGGATTAGTGAGAGATGAAAATAATATTTAAAAAAGAAGAAGAATCTTATAAATGAAAATAATAAATGACTAGTGTATGCCTTAGCCATTGCTATTGCATGAACTCCTTACCATCTTAAGTGTGTAATTTTGACATGGAAATATTTTATAAAGTGATATTTGAAAACGATTATGTTTATGGCATGAATACCAATGATTTTTTGTAATGATTATATTTTGATGAAAAATTACGGCACGTGAGTATAATGAACATGTTATTGAAATCATATTTTTGGCTAGTAATGTGAAAAGAAAAGAAAAGAAACGAACACGGTCACATAGTGGTCCATGTCACTAGTAGGGGACGCCCTACCAACGGCTATGATTATGCTAATGAGAAAAGAAAGAGAAAGTGTGCCATGTCGGACGAAGTGAAAAAAGCCCATACCAGAGAGTAGAAAATACTCATCTTGACCCAGGTAGTTTGATATGAAAATAAGTTTATAGCCATCATATGATATTCTGAAAATAGTTATTCACGTCATACATGTCATTACTGTATGATTTTCATGTGCATAGATAAAGTGCATTCATGTGATATAAGATATTTCCTGTAACTTATACAGAGGATCATGATGTGACGAGCAATATTGATGATGATTATGATTTATTATTGAACCTACTGGAATTTAATTTTCACTATATTTCTATATCATGTTCAGAAAACTAGTTATGCAGATTTTTCGATGGCTCTAGCTTTTAGTGCACATTGGATCGAGTTACTCTATGTTGGGTAGATCCCAGAAATTAATAAAGTGTTTGTGGTCGAGTTGGCTAAGATCCCTGTGAAGGTGCAACCATCCGCACCTGTATCTTTGAAATTAGTCAACATTGATGAATAAGATATAGATATTTATGAGTTTAATTTTTATACGTACGTTTTGATTAATGATATGTTTGTGAACTCAGAATCAGTGTTAATGACAGACCTTAAACCTTGATTATGCTTGGTAAAATTAATTGAATGTTATTATGAGTTAAGTAATTAAAAGTAAAGACGTAATGACTTTATGGGACTTTAAAAATATATATGTTAGAAAAATGGAGTTGTTATAACTCCTGTCCAATATGACATTTGGAAAAGGGAAAAAGTGAATGCATGACCAGTCAATTGTTGCTTATAATTGGAAGAAGAATAGCATATTCTTCCAACTACCTTATTAGAGCGCATTTTTACTGCGACATAATCTTGATGTCATGCATATTGAGAGAAATATGTCAGACAACATTATGCCAACAGTGATGGATATGGCTAGAAAGACGATGGACACAGTGAGAGGTAATTTAATTGAGAGGTAACACTAGCAAACCTATAGTAATGTATTGAGCTGTGTTGACTACTAAACTCAAATAATTTTTACTTGCATTTATAGGTATCTACGGACTTTGAAATCATATGTTTGTAATAAAGCTCATCTTGAAGGCTCAATTACTAAAGGCAATTTAATTGATGAAAGCTTGATATTTTGCTCAAGATATTTGAGTAATATCCCAACAAAATTCAATAGAGCTACAAGGAATGATGATGAAAATATGACAGTTTCTGGGAGATCAATATTTAGCCAAAATGGACAATTAAGAGGTGCTGCCAAAGCAATTTTATTATCTAACAAAGAATTTGATCAAGTGTGTCTATACGTGCTACAAAATGGTAAAAAAGTTTGGCTGTTCATAGAGTATGTATATTATAGTTTGCTGACAATTAAATTATTGGTAAACCAAACTCTAATAGATGAAACGACACAATTTGTAGAGAGCACAAAAGGGAGCTTGAAACACATGCATCAAATGTTGATTCAAGGCACATTAAAGAGTTTTCTCAGTGGTTTAATCGCCTAGTAAGTGTCTTTTAATTAGGTCAACTAATGCATTATATTATATGTCATGTCATAACCTTTCGATGTTGTTAATTTTTTATAGGTTACAAAGCCAGGTTCACATTGGCAAGGAGACGATGAGCTACTTAGTTTAACCATTGGTCCTCAAAGAGTAGTATACAGATATACAACAATTTTGGTCAATGGGTTTAGATTTCATACCAGAGATCATGAAGCTCAAAGAAAAACTCAAAATAGTGGAGCCCTTGTGAAGGGGGATGATTCAGATCTTGAAAAAGAATATTATGGCATCCTCGAGGATATGTAGGAGTTTTCTTACATGGGGAATAGGAAAATACATCTCTTTAAGTGTCATTAGTGGGATGTTGCTCATTTAGAAAGGGGATATAAAGTCGATAGATATGGATATATGAGTGTGAATTCTTGTTCTTCATTGAATACAAACAAGTGGCATCTCAAGTAGAACAAGTATTCTATTTGAATGGTATTGTCGATCAAGATTGGCTTGTTGTTGTGAAAACAAGTCCTCATGACCTTTATAGCATTCCTTGTGAAGAGGATGTAGGTGAAGAATTGTCTACTGAAGATGCTTACCAACAAGATGAGGTTGAGCATAATGAGTTCATTCATAATGATGATTAGAATGACATTGTAGTAGTATTATTGTGGGAGGATATTCAACCTCAAATTGTTAGTCACCAGAGTGAGAGAAGAAGTGTCAGGGAAGTTGATTTCATCAATGACGATGAAGAAGATTAGACCATGGACACATAAAGTGATGAAGGAGACTTTTTTATCTAAAGAATCTATTTGAAGACTTAGTGTTAGTGCATTGTTGCTATATATACATATAATTCTTTGCTTTTTATTGAATTCTTTGTACATTTTGTTTTATATTGAATTCTTTGCAAATTTTTTTTTGTGTTTAATTCCACATCGTTTTGTATTGAATTGTTTTTATTTTTAGCCTAAGGAGGTGTTTAACTGACAACATGATTTATTTATTTACACTAAGTTGATATTTAAGTATGGCAGGAAGAGAAATAGGTGGACGAGGTGGTCGTGGGTGCAAACGTGTCACAAAGGGTAGTTGTAACGACAAAACTGCACTACCGAGCATAGAGCTCCACCATGGGGAGACAGAGGCACATCTCACCACACCTACTTCTCAGCGTCCAATTAGTAGTGCAGGTATGTAAAGAAATTTTTTTAGCAACAATTAGTTAAGGATCAAGGGATCTCAACATTCTATTATGTGCTTAATACCTTAGTCTTTTGTGATTCACAGCTTCTTGTAGTATAAGTCAAAATGTAAGGGGATCATACAAATCAATTACTATAGAATTAAAGACAAAAAATGAACAAAAAATTTAAATTGTGATCCCTGACGATATCCTTTGAGCTATGGGAGACAAATTAAGAAATCTTGTCAATTATATTGGGCACATCATATGAGGCACTTGTCCTTTAAAAGATAGGGACTGAGCTAAAATTTGGGACCAATGTGGAGAACATATCTTAATGCAAGTGAAGGTAATAGCTAGCATAATTGTTTATCGTACACATATCCATATGCACTTCTCTAATTTAACATCTTTGAGTTTATTATTGTAGGAAAAATTTGAAGTCAATGCAAGTATACAGTGGCAATTTGATGCATTCATCAATGCCACTTCACAACCATTATACAAAAATTGGAGGAGTTGCTTACACGTCTTGTACTCCAAGTACAACACAGATGAGGAAAGACTAGTACATCCACCTCCCATGGTCAATGATGATGAATAGAAGTACTTGGTCAATTTTTTTGGCTCATATAATTTTAAGGTATTATGTAATACCATATTTAAGAGTGATCTAATATGAAATGTGTAACACAACTAAATATAAAATGAAATGCAGGGTAAAATCTCAACAAATGCACAGAATAGGGTTAAGCAGACAACAAAACATACATGTGGTTTTTGTTCATTTGTAAAAGTTCAAGAATTAACGATAAAACTTTAAAATAACTTATTTTCATATATAACATTATATGAATGTTTTATTTATTATTGGGTGACAATTATGTTTGATTGTAGAGAAATCCTAAAACTGGAAAGAAGGCTCCAATTGACCAGATATGGGAGCTACAATATACTCATAAGAATAAAGAAGGGGAAGTTATATGGTTAAATGCAAAGTCTCAGGAAGTTCATGTATATTTAAATTTTATTAATTTCTAAAAATTGTAATTTATATTTCTTCTCGTTATTCTAAATATTTAGTTGCTTTAAACATAGGCCCAATTGAAAGAGATTATAGCCAAACAATGTCAAGAAGACACTCCTGGTCTGAGCAATGAGCAAATGTTGTCACAAATTCTTGGTTAACAGACGAGTTACTTTTGTGGTAAATGATATGGGGCTAAACCTCCCACTAAGAGAGCTGCTAACCAAATCACTCCCCAACACCTTAAAGAGCAAGAGAAGAAAATACGTGAAAAGGTTGCTACAAAACTACTTGAAAAAATGAGATTACGAGAAGAAAGGATGCAAGCACAGTTTGAGGAAAGAGTATAGTCACAGATGACCTCTTTAATCACATCTCTCCAACAGGTACTAATATCCATATACACTTTTTGAATTTAATAGTTTAGTCATTTGTATACACTATGATTGAAATTGATTTTTACTTTTTTGGTCTCTACCTCTCTTTCCTTTGGGGTTGAAGAATGATGGTCAGTCATGCCTTTTATACATATAATATAGATGATGATAACAATGTGTAGCTTGCAAAAATTAGAAAGTTTGTTCCATTGAATCATGTTCTATCTTCTTTCCTCTTAGAACATATTTGTAAGATGCACTATAGATATATGAAGCCACACTTAAGTGATGGACTAGCTAGGAAATATATGATGGCTAGTACGTAGCAAAAATTTTAGAAGCTTGTCTAGTTTTTTTAAAATCCTATTGTTGATGGCTGGTTTTTTATGACTAAATATTGCTTTTAATGACTAGATATTGCTCTTGATGGCTGATTTTTGATGACTAAATATTGCTCTTGGCTAGTTTTTGATGAATGAATATTGCTCTTAATGACTGGATATTGCTCTTGATGGCTGGGTTTTGATGACTGAATATTACTCTTGATGGCTGGTTTTTAATGACTGAATATTACTCTTGATGACTGGATATTGCTTTTGATGGCTGGTTTTTAATGATTGAATATTAGTCTTAATGACTGGATATTGCTCTTATATGGTCAAATTAAAGCTTGTCTCTGTACCTTCAAATTTAATGTTATAAGCTTAAAATGTCATATTGAGTTCATGATTTGTCATAACCGGGAGACGATAAAAACACCCACACTTTTATTCTTGCATTGTTAAAACAAGAATATGGTATCAGTGTCAAATTACCATTTGTATTTTGTAGCATGAATCCACTAAAGGAATATGAGTTTATTCTTCTTTTTTTATGGACTGGCTGTGTGATTCTAATCACACCATAAGCAAACTCCACTTCATTTTTCGTTATTTTTTTTGGGTGGGCGTACACCAGAAAAATTAATAGGGGTAATTTCTATTAGAAAGAGGTCTAGCATCTTAGATCTGTGCTGCTAAACAATATTTCATTTTTTCTTTTTTCTATTCATTTAAAGAATTCGGAGGAATATGTTGAAACTTACATTTTTTTTTTCAAATGGTGGACATTTATGATGATTTAGAGTTGGAATTTCTAGTACATGGGCATTTGATTGTTTGTGGGGTAAAATGTAGAATTATGTACATTTTTTTGGAAAGCCCTATGTTGGAGCTTTAGTGTAATTTTGGTTGCAAGGATAATGCTCATAGGCTGTTCGATAAATTGCCAGAGAAAAATGTTCCTGACATCTATGGATCAAGATATTGTAAAGGAACAATCAATTTGTCAAGTGAATTAGTAATTTGGTTTTTGAAAAATATTTTTTTTATTAGTTCTATTTTTAAAATTTTTTTATTACAAGGTTTCAAAAAAAGTATCTCGTATATTGTCATTGTTTCCATTAATTTAAGGTAAATAAAAAAAAATTGTTACATATTGTAGGTTAACATGAAAGATATTTTTTAAGACAAAATACGGTTTTCAAATATTAAAACTAGAAAATAAACTTCTGAAAGACTAAATTAAAAAATTGTATATCTTTAGGATATTAAAACAATAATTCACTTTTACTTTTTTTAAGTTTTGATCCATGAGAAAATAAAAGGTAATCTCTTTTATATCTCCCAAAGTTTCTAATTTCCACTAGGCTTTTTCATGATTTTATGGTAATATTTAATATTTTCATGATTTTATTGATGTTACAAGTATTTATTTATTTATTTACATTAAACTTGTCAAGTTATATATTAAATTATTACTGTGATATGAACAGGGACAAATTCCATTGAGCCCTATGGGTAGTGTTGACCAAGTTCTACAAATAATGTAATACCAACATCTTCTAGAGAGTCACCAAGTTAATTATTTTAAATTTCTTGATATTCTATTATGTGTAATATTTTCTATTAACAAACATGTTAAATCACTCTCAACAATAATGTATTTTGTTTGAAATTATATATAGAATTTTATTACTCTCATTGGTCTTGACTTTTATTCATATAACAATGTTTTATTTAAATGGCAAACGAAAATATTAAAAAAAAATCTATATATTGCATTCAGTGGCGACCAATGTTGTCACTCAATACCCTAATCAAGTTTTAGTGACGACCTATATAACAACTTTTTATTTATTTATTATTATACAATATAGAGTTTACATACATGTCATTAATCAAAACATACGTACAACATATCAAACACATAAAAATCTACATCTTATTTATTCTGGTTGACCAATTCTGGAGATATAGGTGCAGGTGGTTGCACCTTTACTGGGATCTATCACACAGGCCCTGAACATATCTTCTAGGGTTTGAATGGTTCGTTCTGTCTGCCCGTCAGTCTGAGGATGGTAGGCAGTACTGAATCGCAACTAAGTACCAAATGCTTCCTGCAACGCCTTCAAAAACCTCAACGTGAACCTTGGATCTCTATCAGAAACGATATTTAAGGGAATTCCATGCAGTCTAACTATTTCCTGGACATACAATTGGGCTAATTTATCCAGTGAATAGTTAATTTTTAAGGGCAAAAAGTGAGCATATTTAGTTAATCTGTCAACTATTACCTAGATAGAGTCATGTCCAACAGAAGTCTTGGGTAAACCCATGACAAAGTCCATCGAAAAACTGTCCCATTTCCATTTAGGGATCTCAAGAGGTTGTAAAAATCTTGTTGGCTTTTAATGCTCTACCTTCACCTTCTGACAAATGAGACATTTCATCATAAACTCGGCAATATCCTTTTTATCCCTGGCCACCAATACATCCTCTTTAAATCTTGGTACATTTTAGTGCATCTAGGATGGACTGTGTATTTACTCTGATGCGCTTCCTGCAGGATCTTAGTCCTCAACTCTCATTCTTGAGGGACACAAATCCTTCCCTGATACAAGATTGCTCCTTCTTTCATGACAGAAAAATTACCTTGGTCTTTATGATCATGTAAGTATTGGTCGTGAGCTTGAGCCTCTTTGATTTGAGCTCTAAGGTCACACCCTATACTTAGACCATTAATGACTAGGTTCTTTGGAGTAAGAGTAGTGGCTAGCTTCAAATTTCGAAACTCCTCTAGTATCTGCATCTCATACACCATCATCTAACCCATGTGCATAGATTTTCGACTTAAGGCATCTGCTACAACATTCACCTTTCCTGGATGATACTTTATCTCTAACTTGTAGTTATTGAGGAATTCTACCCATCTTCGTTGCCTCATATTTAACTCCTTCTCATCAAAGAGGTATTTAAGACTCTTATGATCACAATATACTTCAAAGGTTGTCCCGTACAAATAGTGTGGCCAAATCTTTAAGGCAAACACCACTGCCACCAATTCAAGATCATGGGTTGGATAGTTTCCTTCGTGCGGTCTCAGTTGCCTAGAGGCATAAGCAACTACTCTCTTATCTTGCATCAGCACATATCCTAGCCCTTTCTTTGAAGCGTCACTATACACTTCAAAATGTCCTGTAGGGTCTGGAATAATTAAAACAGGAGGAGTGGTCAGTCTTCTCTTAAGCTCCTGGAAACTAGCTTCACATTGATCAGTCCATTTGAAAGGACTTCCTTTCCGGGTCAATTTAGTCAATGGCAAGGCTATACCAGAGAAGTTTTGTATAAATCTCCTGTAGTATCCTGCCAAACCCAGGAAACTTTTGACTTTCGTAACCATCTTTGGTCTCTCCCATTGAATCACTACTTCCATCTTGCTAGGATCTACGGCTACACCTCTATTAGAGATGACATGTCTGAGAAACTTTACCTCTGACAGCAAAAATTCACACTTCTCTAATTTGGCATACAACTTTTTCTCTTTCAGCACTTGCAGCATGATTCGAAGATGTTGTTCATGTTCTTTCTCACTCTTAGAATATATCAAGATGTGATCAATGAACACTACCACAAATTGTTCTAGGTAGGGTCGAAAAATGCGATTCATGTAATCAAAAAAAATTGCAGGTGCAGTTGTCAACCCAAAAGACATTACGAGAAACTCACAGTGCCCATACCTAGTGCAGAAGGCAGTTTTTGGTACATCCTCCTCCTTGATCCTAATCTGATGATATCCTGACCTCAAGTCAATCTTAGAAAAGATAGAGTCTCCCTTCAGTTGATCCAATAAGTCATTTATCCTAGGGAGAGGATACTTGTTTTTTATAGTCACCTTATTTAGCTGTCTATAGTCTATGCATAGTCTAAAGCTTCCATCTTTCTTCTTAACAAACAATACAGGAGCTCCCTAAGGTGATACACTTGGTCTAATGAATTGCTTGTCTAACAGTTCCTCAAACTATTTCTTAAGTTCTTGTAATTCCTTCGAAGCCATTCTATAAGGTACAATAGAGATAGGCCATGTCCCAAGTAAGAGATCAATAGAGAATTCTATCTCTCTATTAGGAGGTAAGTGTAACAACTCCATTTAAGTAAATGTAACAATTTTTTTTTTATATTTAAAAAAAATATTCCATGAAGTTATTACTACTTTAATTCTAACCACTTAACTCGTAATAATAATCACTTTAACCAAGCATAATTGTTATTAACAGTGATACAATACTTATAATACAATACTTAGTTTCCATACACACCATTATTTTACAAACTACACACCATTATTTTACAAACATTTGTACAAAGATACATAGTAGCTCTAGTCATCTATGTCGACTACTTCCGGGGACACTAGTGCGGGTGGCACGTCCACCGGAATCTCAATCACATCTACGACAGATACATCTGATATAGTTGGTAGTTGCCCAAGGTAAGGCAACTCGATCCAACGTATGGTAATAATAAGTGTCATAGAGAAAATCTGCATATTATTCTTCTGAACATGATATGGAAATATAGTGAGAATTAAATCCCAGTAAGTTCAACAATAAATTATAATTTACCATCAATATAGTTCATCATGTCATGTTCAGCTGTATAAACTACAGAAAATATCTTTGGTCACATGAATGCATTATATCTATGCACATAAGAATCATACAGTAATGATATGTATGACATGATTAACTATTTTCAGAATATCATATGATGACTATCAATTTATTTCCATATCAAGCTACCCCGGTCAGGGTGAGTATTTTCTACTCTCCGGTACGGGCTTTTCTCACTCCGTCCGACATGGCCCACTTTCTCTTTCTTTTCTTATTAACATGATCATAACCGTTGGTAGGGCGTCCCCTACTGGTGCACCACACGGATTGCCATGTGACCGTGCTCATTTCTTTTCTTTTCACAATGATAGCCAAAAATATGCTTTCAATAACAAGTATGTTCATCAAAATATAATTATTACCAAAAATCATTGGTAATCATGCCATGAACATAACCATTTCAAATATCACTTTATAAAATATTTTCATGTCAAAATTTCACACTTAAGATGGTAAGAAGTTCATACAATGGCAATGGCTATGACTATACTAGTCTTTTATTAAGATTCATCTTCTTTTTTAAATACTAATTTTATTTCTTTACTTTCTTGATGCAGGTTTTCATCCTATCTAACCTTCTCTTACTAATCAGAGCATAACTCCCTCAATTTAACTCTTATGTAGGTGATCTTGGTGTCAATTTCAAGATAAAACAATTATCTAAAACTATTATGTTGAACATTGTAGCAAAATATTAAGAAATCAAGGTGATATTACTCCCTAAATGTATAGGTTATTTCTTCTTGGATATGTTCTGACCTCTACCTACTAATCAGACCATATCTACCTCATATAGACTCTAACTTGAGTGATTCTAGTGGCTTAAAATCCATGACACACATAGCTATAATTCTTATGTTAACCATTTATTTTAATTCTATACAAATAATTTCCAGAAATTAAAATACAGAAGCTGTCCTAACATATTCTTCCCTGATGAACCATTTTCTGTCCTTTGACTACTAATCAGCTCATATCTTCCTCATATGGACTCCAAATTGAATGATTCCAGTGGCTACAAATCCGTGACACATATATATTTAATTCTTATATTAACTATTTATTTTAATTCCCTACATATAATTCCCAGAAATTAAAACATCAAAGCTATCCTAACATATTCTTCCCTGATAAACCAGTTTCAGACCTTTGCTTACTAATCGGACCATATCTACCACATATGGACTCCAAATTGAATGATTTCAGTGGATAAATATCTGTGACACACATATCTACAATTATTATGTTAACCATTGATTTTAATTCCATACATATAATTCCCAAAAATTAAAATACCGAAGCTATTCTAACATATTCTTCCCTGATGAACCATTCTCTGACCTTCGCTACCTAATCGGATCATATCTACATCATATGGACTCCACATTGAATGATTCCAGTGGCTAACAATCCGTGACACACATATATACATTTTGTTTGTTAACCATTTATTTTAATTCCATACAGATAATTCCCAAAAATTAAAATACCGAAGCTATTCTAACATATTCTTCCCTGATGAACCTTTTTCTGATCTTTGCTACCTAATCGAATCATATCTACATCATATAGACTCCAAATTGAATTATTCCAGTGGCTAAAACTCGGTGACACACATATCTACAATTTTTATGTTAACCATTTATTTTAATTCTATACAGATAATTCCCAGAAATTAAAATACCGATGTTATTCTAACATATTCTTCCCTGATGAACCATTTTCTGACCTTTGCTACCTAATCGGATCATATCTACATCATATGGACTCCAAATTGAATACTTCCAGTGGCTAAAAATCTGTGACATACATATCTACAATTCTTATGTCAACCATTTATTTTAATTCCATACAGATAATTCCCAGAAATTAAAATACCAAAACTATTCTAACATATTCTTCCCTGATGAACCATTTTCTGACCTTTGCTACCTAATCGGATCCTATCTACATCATATGGACTCCAAATGGAATGATTCTAGTGGGTAAAAATTCGTGACACACATATCGAAAATTATTATGTTAACCATTTATTTTAATTCCATACAGATAATTCTCAGAAATTAAAATACCGAAGCTATCCCAACATATTCTTCCCTGATGAACTATTTTCTGACCTTTGCTAACTAATCGGACCATATCGACATCATATGGACTCCAAATTGAATGATTCCAGTGGCTAAAAATCCATGATACACATAGCTACAATACTTATGTTAACCATTTATTTTAATTCTGTATAGATAATTTCCAGAAATTAAAATACAGAAGCTTAAAATTTTCTCACCCATAGCCATACCTATGCAGAACTTTCTATACCGGCCTAAGTATTCAAACATACATCACATGCAAGATCAATATGTAATATGACATAGCAACATCCATGACCAATCATCACAGTTCTAAGATCAAAATCTCATATAAATATTATAAGTTTCAAAAGTTTTCTTCAAAAAGAAATATTGTTAAACTTACCTAAGAATCTCCCTAGCTTACTTAGTGAATTGGTTTTCTTGTTTCCTCTTGAAAGAAGTAGCAAGATTCCTTCCTTCCTTTAACTTTTCTAGCAGCTTAGGTAAGAGAAGGAGGGTGAATTTTTTGAACCTCAAGGATGGAGAAGAAAAAAAAATGGACTCAAGTGGAGATTAAGGTAACTTACCTTGAGTACTTAGCCTTCTAAACTTCTCCTTCTTCTTCCTTCCTTTCTTCTCCTCTCTTTCTCTCCTTTCCTCACTCTACCTTGCTTCTATTTCTCTCTCTTCCTCACTTGGACGAAATTAAAATGTTGTAAGGGTGGATTTTCTTATATAGACCACCAAATAATTCACCTTTCATGATCATGGGTCTACCTTATCACAATTAGGATACACTTTGTTGAATTTTTGGAAAACAAACAACTTATGTTCTTGTCTTCCTCTTCTTTAGTCAAGATATGCATAGGAAAAGGAGATTTGTATTTTGAAAATTATGATGATATGTTCTTAAGATAAGGGACAAGGTCCCTTTGATTTAGGGATTCATTTCCATTTTCTTTTGTCTTAAACAAGTATGATAGGTTTTTCTTTTTAGGTGGAAAATTTCTAACCCTTGAATCTCCATTATTTGGTTGATATTATTTGTGTGGGATATGAATGTTTTGTCCTAATGCCATGTATTATCATACCACTTGCTAGAATTATGAGTGTAGGATATAGATATTTTTGTCCTAAAGCCTTGTATTATCATGCCACTTGCCAAAATTATGAATGTAGAATCACACCATTTGCTAAATTTTTGTCTTAATGCCATGTAACCTAATCTTTATTATTATTACATTATTATATCATCACCTAATTTATTTTATTTTATTTTTCCTTTTAGATTTGGGCTTATTCCTACTCATTTTCTTTATTTTGGATAAAATTCTACCTTTCTTGGAGGGCTTGGTCACATTTTCATAATTTTTAGGCTATTGGTCCAATTACTATAGTCCAAGTCTATGTTTTATTTCTTGCTTAGGTTATTCAATGGGCTTACTAGAAAATTATGTGAAGTGGAAAACTCTATATGAAGTGTCCATAGGTAAAAGCCCAATGTATGGGTAAAGATTTTAAACTTAGTAATTCTAGTTCTTGAATTAGGAAAAATTACCCTAATCCAATGTTCTTGAAATTTTAAGACCTTTACTTGTTTTTAAAAATTTATCTTCCTTATCTAAGAATTTTGCATCTCTTTAGTATGTTATTTCTAATTTCTTTCCTATTAGGTTTTTCCTCTTTATTTGTTCTTAATGTTAGAAACATTTTCTATGCATATACATAAGGTGAAGAATATCTAAGGATTATATTTCCTTAGATATCTAAAATATTGTCTAATAAATTTTATTTTCTTAATTAAATATTTTTGTACTTTTATCAATAAAAGAAATGAAATTAGGGATGTTACAGTAAGCCTGGAATATCTAATGGAAATACTTCAGAAAACTCGTTGGCTATTAAAATTTCATCAAGCTTTGATTTGACTTCTAGGTTTGATAAATATAAGAAAATGTATCCAAGTACTCCATTCTTCAACTCCCTATTAACTTGATTGGCATTAAGCATCAATAACTGCACCTCCTTTTTCGGAGTAGGAGGTAGAAATTCAACGGTCTTGTTACAATAATTCAACAAGACTCAATTTCTAGACATCCAGTCTAACCCTAAAATGACCTCAATACCTCTTAAAGGTAAACGTACGAGGTCTATAGAAAAAATTTTCTCCTGGATGGTGACTTGACAGTCCTTACATACAGAGGAAGTTAATACCCTTTCCCTTGTGGGGGTTACTACCGACTGCTCATAGGGAGTTTTAGAAATAGGAAACTGAAACTTCCTAATACATTCTTCCAATATAAATGAATGACTAGCACCATAGTCAAACAACACCATAAGAGCAAATCCATAGATATAGCATGTACATTGAATCATTTCAGAAGATTCAGCTTTCTCTTGGCCGCTCAGGGTGAAAACCCTTCCTTTCACCTGAGGCCTCTGTTCTGGCTGCTTTCCCACATTTTGTGGGCAATTTCTCGTAAAATGACCCTTCTGTCCGCAGTTGAAACAGACATCTTGTCCCATGTAGCATGGTCGATTACCATGCATGCGTCCACACTTAGCGCACTTGACTGGGGCAAGGTCTTGTTGGAAAGGTCTGGGACCCACAGTCAATGGCCTCTTACCAGCTCCATATCCACTTCTTCTTACGTTCTTGCTAGGGTTGGGAAAATTTTTCTTCCTTTTCCATAGGTTTCGACTTTGCTTTTCGTCCTCCACTCCTTTAAACTTTTCTCCAAGAGTCTGTATTTATTGATCAGAGGTACCACTACAACAAAAACCGCGGCATTACGACGGTTTTTTAGTGGGCGTAACGACGGTTTTGACCGTCATTATGCCCATTAATGACGGTTTTAAAACTGTCGTGAAACTCAAGGTATAGCGACGATTTCAGCAACTGTGGGAATAACCGTCGCTATGTATGGTTTAACGACGGTTCTAAAAACCGTCGTTAAACCAGTTTTAACGCCGATTTTTTACCGCCGTTAAAAGTAACGACGGTTTAATAACCGTCGTTATTTATTATTATTTTTTCTATTTATAACGACGGTTTTTCACAAAAACCATCGTTATTTGTTTTTTTTAAATTTTTAATTAATAAAATTAATTAAATTTTTTATATAAATGTTATTTATAATTTAAAATATAATAATTTGTACTATTCATAATACTACTAATGCTTAAATGTTTTTATTATTAAATATTTATGCAAAATAAAAATTAATTTATATTTTTATTATTTTATAAATTAATTTATATACATTTTATTTTATTATATAATAATGAAGCGTTTGAATTATTTAAAAATTAAAAATTGTATTTTAAAATTTATTAATATTTAACTAGATACTAAAGATGCATAAATTATTGAATTATAATGAATCTATATATATAAAAATAAATATACAGAAAATTAATAGTAACAAAAGTGACAAAATTACATATACAAATATAATAACTAAATCATGTTTTCAGACCCTACGGATGCTGATCACGCTAATGCCCATTACCACAATCGTTAGAGTCCTGAAAAATCAATTTTGTTTATTAGAATTTTGAGTGTTTTTAAAATAAACAAAATTATACCAACAATTTTTATGTATTAAAAGGTTACCCTGGATCTGGGACTATGAAGTCCTAAAATTTGATGTGGCAGCTGACCCTGAAATTTTTGTAGCAAAAACGTTATAGCAGCCTCCATCTGTGCTTGCATGCTGCGAGCTCAGCATCTCGTCGCTGGAGCTCAGCGTCTCACTCCTGCATAGCTGTCTTCAGGCACTGCTGCTCGATGTCCCGCTCCTACATAGCTCTCTTTAGGCGCTCCACCTTACTCTGTAAGTTGTGGTATGATGGCCCAGACTGTGAGCTCGACCTAGACGAACCACGGCCGAAGACTTGAGTTGGGCAAACACCCAACCCAAAGCCTCAAACGCTGCCGGAGTGCTCCTTAGTGCCAAGAGTTCTCGCAAGCGAATCGGTCGTCGAGAGCTCTTGGGACGAGCTGTCGTCCTGCTGGATCGAAGCAATTTTCTCCTAACATTCAATAACAGAAAATTAATAATATTAAACATTATCAAAAAATTAAATAATTATCCACGTAAGGTTGATAAGATTTTATTACTCACCGCAATAGTCCGAGCTTCGTCGTTGATGTATGATCCGTCAACTCTTTTATGAGCTGTCGTCCATACATCACCACGAGTCACTGGACCCTGAAGCTCAATCTCCTGAAAATTAAAATAATTAATCAATCAATTTATGATTATAGTCTTCTCAACATTTTAAAAAACAAAATATTTATAAATTTAAACTTACCATCTCTGCCTTTTTACGCACAAGGCTCTTCGATCCCGTAGTGTGTGGCATTGTCAGCTGTCTTCTGTTTCGTTTATTCTTCGCAGCCACATCCTAATTAATCACATAGGAAAAATAATTAGTGACAATATTTAAAAGTTAAATTTTATAAATATATATTAACAACTTATCCTAAACTTCACGTCTAGGCGATAGTCTACGAAAGTTGCCCACTGATCAGGTGGGATGCCTGTCGGGACTTCACTCCGCAACTGATCTCTGGTCTTCGTACCATCGTACGCCAGGCGAAATATATTGTATCGTGCTGCTCTCCATTTCGCTCCTAGCGACTGCATGATCAGTTTCTTGTGTTGATCTGTCACATTAAAATGTGTTTGCAAACGAAATTAAAAAATTAGTTACACATAAATTGCATATAAATTACAAATAAATATAATTAATTACAAAAGATATATGTTTTCATACCTGAATATTATTTACGAAGACATTCGTCTTCGACTACTGAGGAATGCTCCTCCAATCCCTGTAAGAGATCGAGAATAACCGAAAGTTATCCCCGATGGTGCTTAGGAAGACACCGAGCAAACCGCCACTATCTCCGATAGGCTGGTGGTTGTCGTTGAACTGGACAACCACCTTTGATTGCTGAGGCAGGGCCCATACGTCGTGGACAGTCAACTGTCTGGACGTCGTGTGCCCGGTTCCGTCTGTCAAAATGATTAGTGACAATTATATATTATATTACTAAGACAAAATTATTAAGCGCATAAAGTGTACATGATTACAATACTCACCGACTACATCAACTGTCCAACTCCTCTTGCGTCTGCGCTCCTGCTCACCGGGCTGATACTCCTCCTCTACACCGCCAAAGATCGCCTCAAAATCGAACGAATAATCGTCATCCGGTGCCTGAGCGTCAGGTTGGGGGAGTGTGCAGGGGACAGCCTGCGAATCCAGTGGCTGGGAGTCGCTAAGAGGGACTGATGATGCAGCAGCCTCCGACTCCATAGTGGGCTGTCTGCCCTCACTGATCGCCCCACGGGACGTGGGAGTGTGAGAACTGGACGCCCCTGCCATGTCTGATCTACCCTTCTTCATTGTCACCGCTACTGGCAAAATGAAATTAATAAAACAATTATAAAATAAATTTTTCCTAATAAAAGTTATGGAAATAAATAAATAGTACATTAATTATAAGTAGTCTAAAATATATATAAATAGGCGGCAACAGCAAAACTCATACCGTAACAAGCATAAATTAACTTCTCCTTCTGGAAACAATCTTTCTAAATTTTGCGTGTGTAACAGATTGCTCTCGTATATAAGATTTTCATCTTCATCGCCCATCTCGTATAAGTCACGGGGTTTTAAATGCATCACTATACTCCAGTTCTTGTCCAACTCATCTTGTACATAGTATACTTGATGAGCCTCAGATGCCTGGATGTATGGCTCATCATCATCATTTTCACCAGTGTGAATCAACCGATGTCACCCCGAATTCATCAATTGCAATTCCTCTCGTTGTAGTTGTGTTGGCCCACATACACTTAAATAATACGACTGTAAAATGGCCATGGTAGTTTAACTCGACAATGTCCAATAGTTTTCCGTAATACGGGACGCCACCAAATTGCATATTCGTATCACTACTACTTGCATAACTCCTCGTCCCGAAAGTACCATAAACTCCACTATTTTGAGATGTCATCCATTGGTCTCACTCTAAAGTTCGAAATTTGAATCCGTTGACATTATAAGCATTGTATCGACGTGCTCTATCTAGTGGACCAAGTGCCAGATATTTTAAATCAGCACACTGCGATCCATCGGCATCAATTGCGATCTGGAAAACGAATAAAGGATGAGTTGTACTCATATTTGACATATGAATTAAATGTGACCATGTTGAAATACTTACATGACGCAAAAACCAAGAGACAAATTCTCTGTAGACTTTTTTATCTATCTCGGTAGATGATCGCATCCGACTTCTTAAACTATGCTGTACATAGTCTCTAATTTCCCTGTTGAGAAAACATTGTCTAAACACTTAATGCTACACTGGACAAAGAATTGTCTAATCATGTAGCTAAGTGTGAGTTAACTTACTGTAAGTAAGGATAAACTTCTTTGCAGTTTGTTAAGACATGCCGATGAGCCTGCAATTTTTCCCAAGGAGAAATGGTGAAATAATCAAATCCACCAACTGGTCTTCTTATTGGTGGGAACAAACCCCTGTCAGACGTCCCAACATCTGGTCGATCATCCACACGAGGAGGATGATTGAAGACAGTGTCAACACCATCTATGTACCTGGAACAGAATAACAAAACTTCTCCTGCAATATACGACTCTGCTATTGAGCCTTTTGGCCTTGCTCTATTCCGCACAAAAGATTTAAGTTTTCCCAAGTATTTAGAGGACATAGATTAAATGAATAATAATGGATTAACAATAATGCAAGAAATTGGAATTATGTGTTTTTAATGTTTTACCTTTCGACGGGATACATCCAACGATATTGGATTGGTCCTCCTAACTTCGCTTCCATGACCAAATGTACAGTCAAGTGCACCATGACTGTAAAGAATGACGGCGGAAATAACATTTCAAGATGGCACAGCGTCATAATGATTCGATTTTGAAGTTGATCAAGTTCATTAACATTCAAAAATCTGGAACACAGTTGCCGGAAGAATGAAGAGAACTCGATCAGAACTGCAGATACCGGCTTCAGAGGTGTCTTTCTTATGGCTAACGGTAACAGTTGTTCCATAAGGATGTGACAGTCGTGACTTTTTAGTCCTCCGATCTTACGTTGTCTTACGTCAATACATCTGGAGATATTACTGGAATAACTGTCAGGTACAGATACATTCTTAGTTGTTTTCAGAAATACTTCCTTGCCTGCATTTGTCAACGTGAACAAAGCGGGTGGATATTTACTGTCAGCATTTGGCCATAGCTCAGGCCTTACACCGAACTCTTTTAAGTCTTTCCGCGCATTTACGTGATCCTTTGAACGGCCAAAATCATTAAGTAAAGTGTAAATGATGTTGTCGCATATATTTTTCTCAATATGCATGACGTCAAGATTATGACGCAACATATTATTCATCCAATACGGAAGTTTGAAAAATATACTTTTCTTACGCCATTGTTGAGTTCTAGCATCAACCGAACCCTGACCTCGGGAACGCTGTTGTTGAGTCCCAACATCAGTTTCCACATTTTTTTCAAAGACAACTTCAATATCATTGACTTGTCTTAAAATGTCTACACCATTCAGTTGCGGAGGAGGGTTTCTTCTTTCCTCTTTTTCGTCAAACCTATTACGGGCCAGCCTGAATTTATGACCTGGAGATAAGAAGCGGCGATGTCCCATAAAACACCACTTCCGACTGTGAGGGAGACGGACTGGAGTAGAGTCAAAGTTACAGTACGGACAGGATAATCCAGTATGAGTATTCCAGCCTGATAAACATCCAAGGCCAGGAAAATCACTGATTGTCCACAAAAGAGCTGCATGCATATTAAACATTTCTTTGCCAAATGCATTGTACGTCTTAACACCTTCAACCCATAACTCCTTCAGCTCTTCAATTAGTGGCTGTAAAAACACATATATATCATTCCCCGGTGCTTTTTTCCCTGGAATTATCATTGACAACATGAATGAACTCTGTTTCATAGACATCCAAGGAGGAAGATTGTACGGAATCAGCAGAACTGGCCATATACTGTAACTTGTAGATAGGTTTCCAAATGGATTAAAACCATCTGTTGCAAGGTCCAAACAAACATTTCTCAGATCTGATACAAATTGAGGATTCAGAATGCCTCAGAATCCTTTGGATGCCTCATGATGTCGTCAGAAATTTTGGCTTCAGAATGCCATCTCATAAATTCAACAGTTTTAGAAGACATGAACAACCTCTGCAATCTTGGCTTAACTGGAAAGTATCTAAGAATTTTATTAGGCACCTTTTTTCGCTTCTCCCCCTTTTGTTTCGGTTTCCACCTTGGTGCCAAGCACTTACTACAAGTTTATCTACTTTCATGCTCACTCCAGTATAACATACAATCATTCTGACATGCATGAATTTTTTTATAGTTCAACCCCAACTTATTAATGACTTTTTTAGCCTCGTAAAATGAAGGCGGAATCTTGGCATTTGGGAATACATCGACAAGCAACTCAAGAACCATTAACATTGCTTTGTCGCTTAGGCCGCACAAACACTTGATGTGATACAACTTCACCAAGAAAGACAGTTTTGAATACTTTTCACACCTTTCATAGAGCGGTTGTTCACCATCTTTCAGTAACTCATAAAAATCTTTGACACTATCATCCATCATTTCTGCTGACTGCGGAACTGACATATCCACAGAAGCGATGCTCTCATTTTCGAGCTGAATTCTGAATGCATCACGGACTATGTTCTGGACAGGGTCATCTCGAACTATGGGTTTTGAGACCTCAATTGGCATTATAGCATGTCTTACAGCAGGTTCTTCTGTAATCATTTCTCCGTGCAAACTCCAAAAAGTGTATCCCTCCGGAAATGGTTTGACGATCAAATGTTGGTGCACGACCTTGATGAGTTGCCATTTTTTGAATCTACACTTTGGGCATGGGCATATTATTCTACCTTCGACCCCAGAGTTGGCATTTGTGAATTCCAAAAATTCGTCTAAACCATTTAGGTACTTTATTGAATGTTGAGGTTTATTGATCCAAGATTTATCCATTTCTGAAATAATTGTAAATTTAGATAACAATTAACCTAAATAACTCTTAATCTGAACTAAAAGAAAACATGACTATTTTACATGAGAAGGGATTTGCAATTGATTGTGCATAAAACACAACACATTTTGAAGAGGTTTAAAATGTTTTACGTGTAAAACATTTTTGACAAATTTTATGATAATAGACATTTAATCAAGCAATAAATAAAAAATCTTCGTTATTGTCATTAATTAAAAGTATGAGTTTCATGATCAAATTTCTACAAATCTGAATTTTTTGGAAAAGACAGCCACTAGCAGGAAAAAAATTGAATTATGATTTTACATCTGCCGTTACGATTTCAATTATAGTATTTACATAGTAAAATTTCTAACGAACTCTTATAGGGAATTGAAATTTCAATTCCCTATTTGAAAAAATAAAATCTGTGGCCCATATAAGGGCCATATATTGAAGAATAAGTCTACTCAATTACATTTAAGATCTTGTTTGTTTCTTAATAGAGAATCTAGTGTAATTAATTAAAATGATGAGTTTCATGATCGAATTTCTACAAATCTAAATTTTTTGGAAAGGAAAACCACTAGTAGCAAAAAATTAAAATATGATTTTACAGCTGCTGCTAGGATTTCAATTATAGTATTTACATGATAAAATTTCTAACGAACTCAGATAAAGAATTGAAATTTTAATTCCCTATTTGAAAAAATAAAATCTGTGGCCCATATAAGGGCCATATATTCAAGAATAATTCTACTAAATTACATCTAAGATCTTGTTAGTTCTTTAATAGAGAATCTAGTGTAACAACAAAGTGCATTAAAAATTATTACACTACTAGCATACATATTAAAATTATGTTATTATAAATTTGTTTCCATTTTTTAAAAACTACGTGTATTTTTAACTGAGTTTTATTTTTCTAAAATTAATTCCTAATACTAATTTTGTCTATTTATTAACATTTATTATTTTATCTCATCACCTGAATAAATATTATAATATTTTATTAACAACTGTAATATAATTTGACTATTATTAATTTATGTATATTATTTAAATACGTTTATCAATATAATAACTACTTTCAATTTATTTACATTAATTTTAATAATATTTTTAAAACAGTAAATAACTTTTATTTAAAACTAAATTCACTATTATTTTATACTAAATTTATAATATTATATATATTTCTTAAATTTTTATTAAAACATACATAAATTTTTAAAGTAGTGTCACAATTTTTTATAAATTGTTTTCAATACTTACTCTATCTATTTATTAAAATTTATTATTTTATCTAATCAATTACACACTTCAATTCATCTACTAAATTTATGTTATTATATAAATGTATTTCTCCTTATTAATTTTGTCTATTTATTAACATTTATTATTTTATCTCATCACCTGAATAAATATTATAATATTTTATTAACAACTTATATTTAAAACTAAATTCACTATCATTTTATACTAAATTTATAATATTATATATATTTCTTAAATTTTTATTAAAACATACGTAAATTTTTAAAGTAGTGTCACAATTTTTTATAAATTGTTTTCAATACTTACTCTATCTATTTATTAAAATTTATTATTTTATTTAATCAATTACACACTTCAATTCATATACTAAATTTATGTTATTATATAAATGTATTTCTCCTTATTATTTTTGTCTATTTATTAACATTTATTATTTTATCTCATCACCTGAATAAATATTATAATATTTTATTAACAACTTATATTTAAAACTAAATTCACTATCATTTTATACTAAATTTATAATATTATATATATTTCTTAAATTTTTATTAAAACATACGTAAATTTTTAAAGTAGTGTCAAAATTTTTTATAAATTGTTTTCAATACTTACTCTATCTATTTATTAAAATTTATTATTTTATCTAATCAATTACACACTTCAATTCATATACTAAATTTATGTTATTATATAAATGTATTTCTCCTTATTAATTTTGTCTATTTATTAACATTTATTATTTTATCTTATCACCTGAATAAATATTATAATATTTTATTAACAACTTATATTTAAAACTAAATTCACTATCATTTTATACTAAATTTATAATATTATATATATTTCTTAAATTTTTATTAAAACATACGTAAATTTTTAAAGTAGTGTCACAATTTTTTATAAATTGTTTTCAATACTTACTCTATCTATTTATTAAAATTTATTATTTTATCTAATTAATTACACACTTCAATTCATCTACTAAATTTATGTTATTATACAAATGTATTTCTCCTTACATGTTTTCAACGAACATACTATATATTATAATATTAAACATCATAAATATCACAAAAATAACACAAATTTTAAAATTGATTCATACAATGTACATCACAATGTCAAATATATTTATAAAAAAATAGTAAGTACATAAAATATCTAATATTATCGCAATCTAACATACAATAATTTGAAATTAATTAATTCAAAATAAAATTAATTAGATTACATACCTTCAAAATGATTCCAAATAAATAACGCATAAAAATCAAAATCAAAGTGTCATCCCAACGTCAGAATATCTTCACAAAAGAAAATAACAAATAATATAAGAAAATATTTTGAACATACTATATATATAAAAAATAATCAAATACAATTAAAAAATTAAATGACATACCTTGAGAATAATAAAAACAAGTCGCAGAGAACACCACAGTACAAAAACTTAGAAGTCACAACAAATAATTTCAGAAAGTGTATTATGCAAAAAAAATCTATCGAGAAGCTGTTGTAACAAAAATAAGGAGGACCATTGAATTTATAAACGGACACGTGGTTTAACAACGGTTATTAACCATCGTTAAACCAAACAAAAACCGTCGCTAAATGGGTTTAACGACGGTTGATTGAAAAACCTCGTCACTTGTAACTTTAACGACAGTTTTTCCTAAAACCGTCATTAAACTATACAGAAACCGAGTAATGGTCCGAATTCTGAACGTTATAACTTCACGACGGTTTCCTTTAAACTGTCCTTAAATAATGACGGTTTATCGAAAAACCGTCGTAAAATTACGACGGTTTATCGAAAAACCGTCGTAAAATTACGACGGTTTTATATCTAACCATCGTAAAATTACGACGGTTTTCTATAAACCGTCGTAATGTCCATAATAAATTTCCCTAACCCCGAGTCGACGCAGATGACCACGGTTAGATCTTAACCGTCCGTATGTAACGACGATTTTGTGTGAAACCGTCGTTAAGTGCACAACTTTAATGACGGTTCCTAAACCGTAGTTAAAAATGGATTTAGAGACGATTTTTTGTGACCGTCGTTAAACACCCGTCGCCATTCCCTTCTTTTCTTGTAGTGTACAAATTCCCTAATCTCCATAGCTACAACAGCATTCTTTATGCCCCAGTTCAGTCCCGCTTCGAACTTAACAGCCTTCCATGCTTCATCGGGGTTAAATCACAGATAAGAGGAGAACTTAGACAACTCCTCGAACCTCGCGATGTATTGGTCTATGGTCATGCTACCCTGCCTGAGTTGGAGAAATTCAGTCTCTTTCTCCGCCCGCACAGTACTTGAAAAATACTTTTCCAAAAAGGTGTCTTTGAACACCTGCCAAGTGATCTGCCTTCCCTGGTGAGTTAAAAGTTCTCTAGCTCCACACCACCAGTATTTTGCTTTATCTTTTAGCATATATGCAACAAAAATTACTTGCTGCTCCTCAGTATAACCCATCACTTCAAAGATTTTCTCTAACTCCCTTATCCATCTTTCAGCTACAATCGGGTCAAAGCCGCCTTGGAAACAAGGTACCCTAGTCCTTAGGAACTCGGGTATGCCGTTATCATTTCCAGCCATCTGGTTGTTAGCACCATTCACACTATTCAAGTTATTAGCATTTTGGAGGTATTGTAGAATTTGGTTAGTAGTCATGACTTAGTCTCAAATTGCAGTGGCCAGGTTGTGTCGGGTTTCCTCTGTATTTTTTACCGGATTCCTCCTTGGTGGTACCATTTCTTAATGTGGCAAAAACAAAGTTATGCTACTATTGAGGTGATCAAGCCTAATAGTTATTCTCAAAAATATTTAACAGTAGTCATAACACCACCTCGGCATATAGATAGGAAACACTAGTAATTTCTTACCTATATGAATTTACTTATCCCCTACACAGCACAACCACAACATACTCAAGACATTATAAAATTGATTCAAATAACCATCCACCCACTGGCCATCTAGGATAGACATGCTCTGATACCAATTATGTAATAACTTATTTATTTATTTATTATTATACAATATAGAGTTTACATACATGTCATTAATCAAAACATACGTACAACATATCAAACATATAAAAATATACATCTTATTTATTCTGGTTGACCAATTCTGGAGATGCAGGTGCGGGTGGTTGCACCTTTACCGGGATCTAAGCCAACTCGACCACAAACATTTTCTTTACTTCTAGGATCTGCCCAACATAAAGTACTTGATCCAACGTGCACTAAAAGCCAGAGCCATAGAAAAATATACATAACTAATTTTCTGAACATGATATGGAAATATAGTGAGAATTAAATCCCAGTAAGTTCAATAATAAATCATCATCAATATAGCTCATCACGTCATGTTCAGCTGTATAAACTACAACAAATATATTTAATCACATGAATGCACTATATCTATGCACATTAGAATCGTACAATAATGACATGTATGACAGGATTAACTATTTTTAGAATATCATATGTTGACTATCAATTTATTCTCATATCAAGCTACCCAAGTCAGGGGAAGTATTTTCTACTCTCCGATATAGGCTTTTCTCGCTCCGTCTGACATAGCCCACTTTCTCTTTCTTTTCTCATTAACATGATCATAACCGTTGGTAGGGCGTCTCCTACTGGTGCACCACACGGATTGCCATGTGACCGTGCTTATTTCTTTTCTTTTCATAATAATAGTCAAAAATATGATTTCAATAACAAATATGTTCATCAAAATATAATTATTACAAAAAATTATTGGTAATCATGCCATGAACATAACCATTTCAAATATCACTTTATAAAATATTTCCATGTCAAAATTTCACATTTAAGATGGTAAGAAGTTCATACAATGGCAATGGCTATGGTATATACTAGTCATTTATTATTTTCATTTATAATATTCTTCTTCTTTTTTAAATATTAATTTTATTTCTTTATTTTCTTGATACAGGTTTTCATCATATCTGACCTTCTCTTACTAATCAGAGCATAACTCCTTCAATTTAACTCTGATGTAGTTGATCTTGGTATCAATTTAAAGATAAAACAATTATCTAAAACGATTATGTTAAACATGTTAGTGAAATATTAAGAAATCAAGGTAATATTACTCCCTCAAAGTACAGGTTATTTATTCTCGGGTAGGTTCTGACCTCTACCTACTAATCTGTCCATGTCACCCTCACACGAATTCCAAATTAAGTGATTCCAGTGGTTAAAAATCTGTGACACATATAGAAATAAGTTTTATGTTAATAATTTATTTTAATTCCCTATATAATATTTCTAGAAATTATAACATAGAAGCTATCCTAAAATATTCTTCCTTGATTAACCAATTTCTGACCACTGCATACTAATCGGACCATATCTACCTCATACGAACTCCACATTGAGTGATTCTAGTGGCTAAAAATCCGTGACATATATATCTATAATTCTTATGTTAACAATTTATTTTAATTCCCTACAGAAAGTTCCCAAAAATTAAAATACAGAAGCTATCCTAACATATTCTTCCCTAATTAACTATTTTCTGACAACTGCTTATTAATCAGACCATATCTACCTCATATGGACTCCAAATTGAGTGATTCCAGTGGTTACAAATCCCTGAGACATAGATCAACATTTTTCATGTTAACCATTTGTTTTAGTTCCTTACCAATTCTTCCCAAAAAGTTAAAAATAGAAGCTTAAAAGTTTGCCATCCATAGCCATACCTATGCAGAACTATCTACACCAGCCTAAGTATTCAAACATACATAATATGTAACATGATATAGCAACATCCATGACCAATCATTAAAGTTCTAAGATCAACATCCCATATAAATATTACAAGTTTCAAAACTTTTTTTCAAAAAGAAATATTGTTAAACTTACCTGGAGCACTTAGTCCTCTAGACTTCTCCTTACTCTTTCTTCCTTTCTTCCTCTCCTTTCCTCACTCTACCTTGCTTCTATTTTTCCTCTCCCTCACTTGGACAAAAATTCTAATGTTGTAAGGGTGGGTTTTGCTTAAATAGACCATCTAATAATTCACCTTTCATGATCATAAGTCTACCTTATCACAATTAGGATACACTTGGTTGAATTTTTGCAAAACAAACAACTTATGTTCTTGTCTTCCTCTTCCTTAGTCAAGATAGGCATAGCAAAAGGAGATTTGTATTTTGAAAATTATGATAATATGTTTCTAAGATAAGGGACAAGGTCCTTTTGATTTAGGGATTCATTTCCTTTTTCTTTTGTCTTAATCAAGTATGATAGGTTTGCCTTTTTGGGTGGCAAATTTCTAGCCCTTGAATCTCCATTATTTGGTTGAAATTATTTATGTGGGATATGAATGTTTTGTCCTAAAGCCTTGTATTATCATACCACTTGCTAAAATTATGAGTGTAGGATATAGATGTTTTGTCCTAAAGCCTTGTATTATCATACCACTTGCTAAAATTATAAATGTAGGATATCACACCACTTGCTAAATTTTTGTCTTAATGCCATGTCACCTAATCTTGATTACATCATTATTTCATCACTTTACTTTTATTTTTATTTTTATTTTTATTTTTTCTCTTGAGTTTGGGCTCATTCTTGCCCATTTTCTTTACTTTGGTTAAAATTCTACTTTTCATAATGGGCTTGGTTACATTTTCATGATTTTTGGGCTACCGGTTCAATTTCTATATCCTAGTCCAAGTCTATGTTTTATTTCTTCATTGGGCTATCCTATTGGCTTGCTAAAAATTTATGTGAAGTAGAAAAACTCTATATGAAGTGTTCATAGGTGAAAGCTCAATTTATGGGTAGAGATACTAAACTTAGTAACTTTTGCTCTTAAATTAGGAAAAATTACCCTAATCCAATCTTCTTGAAATTTTAAGACCTTTACTTACTTCACAAAAATTTATCTTCCTTACCTAAGAATTTCACCTTTCTTTAGCATGTTTATTTCTAATATTTCCTCTTAGGTTTTCTTTCTTTACCTATTCCATTAATATTAGAACATTTCTATACATACACGTAAGGTGAAGAATTTCTAAGGATTATATTTCCTTAGATATCTAAAAATTGTCTAATAAATTTTATATCCTTAATTAAATATTTATGTACCTTTATCAATAAAAGAAATGAAATTATGGATGTTACTTTGAATACTTTTTTACCTTTATTAATACATAAAACAAAATTAGGGATGTTACAACCTAAGTCGTCATTGATTATGCAAAATTACACATTCAATGACGACTTAAGTCGTCACTAAATATATTTTCAGTGGTGACTAGAAGAAGTCGCCACTGAATAGGTCAGATGAAACGATGAAATTTATTTATCTTAATAACACATTTTTAATGACAACTTCTCATAGTCGTCACTGAAAATTGTCTTTAGTGAGGACTATGGTCGTCACTAAAATAGTCCTTTTAGTGATGGCCATAGAACGTCGCCACTGAAAATATACATTATGTGATGACCAAAGTCGTCACTGAATGTTGAGTTTCAGTGGTGACTTCGGATAGTCATCACTGAAAGAACTTTTTCAGTGACGAATATTTGTTTTTAACGACGAAACCTGATCTATTTAGTGGCGATATATATCGCCACTGAAAGTTAGTTTCAATGTCGCCTTCTTTAAGTCATCATGATAAGTTTCAGCAATGGGTTTTTTCACGACCAATGGGTGACGACCAAAAGTCCTCATTGAATGTATTTAGTGACAAATTTTGGACTTTGAATGGGGACTTTAATCGCCACTGAATCCCTATTTTGTTGTAGTGATGGTCGTGCCTCAGATTTTAAGCCCAACACACTCTTCTCGTGCTACCTAACACGACCTATCTTAGAGAAGATTTGGACTTTTAGCATGGATCATGGACTACCTGTGTTTCCCAACACGGCTTCACCTTAGGCCAAGCTGTAAAGCACGGTCATGCTTCGGGCTCAGGTTTGTATTTTTGCCCCCAATCTCTCTCTCTTTTGTCCTCCCGAT
Organism: Gleditsia sinensis; assembly: GCA_037074535.1. Classification (NCBI taxonomy): domain Eukaryota; kingdom Viridiplantae; phylum Streptophyta; class Magnoliopsida; order Fabales; family Fabaceae; genus Gleditsia; species Gleditsia sinensis. Next base: position 66,978,583 of record CM073470.1, on the reverse strand, counting down.
TTTGTGGAGAAAACAAGATAATGCTTGTAGAAACATTACCTATTGCGTTATTGTTTAAATTTCCTCCCGATCTCTCTCTGTTCTAAAATAAGTAATGTTTCAGGCTCAAGGTTATCACATATACATGCCTTTTTCCAACGCAATTTTATATCTTTACATACCAATGCCACATGCACAATATATTTCCTTTACCATGTGATGAGAAATACATTTAGAATCACATATTCAATGAGTTCAAAAATCTATTTTCAAAACCATACTCTTCTTGAACTATATGCTAGACAGTAAACAAATAAGTTAATTTAATCCATTTCAGAGGCATATAAAAATATAAATAACCTGTAAACAAAACCAATTATAAATTTAAAGTTCAAGAAAAGCATATGGTAAGTCGTAGAAAGAATTATCTACTCAAAGGGTAAGGGCACCGGATTAGAAAACCCTAAAATGCACTTTTCCAATCAAAGTGTGACCAAATAGACCTAAAATATGAGTCCAGAAGGTCCAAAAATCTAGAAAATAACTTTAGGAGCTTGGTCAACTAATGGGGGTACTATTCTTGCTGGAATAATGTTCACATTGACTGGAATCACTGTTCATGCCGGCTAAAACACTGTTCACACATTGATTGGGCACTGTTCATGCAGATAAAAATACTATTCGCAGTTATTGTTCATTGAAGAACAATTTGCAAAATTAGAGCACCAAATCATCTTGTTTGATCTTGAAATTCATCATACATCCAATACTGTATATCCTTAACAAAGCCATTAACTTGAAAGCTTAAAAAACTATAAAAAATTCAGCATTTTAGAAACATTACCTATTGCGTTACTGTTTACGATTTTCCAATAAACATTCGGTGAGTTTCTGACAAAATTGATCGGTGGATTTTGATGCTCTCGTCGTCATGAATCGAACAGTACCTCCGGTATCTTAATTGGATGTCTAGAGTGGGAGATATTTTAGAGAGAAGATAAAACTTAGAGAGAGAAGATAAAGGGAAGAAAAAAAATGGAGGGGATGCCTGAGCTTTCTGCTTCTACTTCTGCTCTCACATTTTGCTTTTGGATCTTTTTTTTACTCAATATTATTTAATAATTGAATATTTAAAATTCATTCTTTAATTATATACATATAATTATTGTTTTTCATTCTAAAATATCCCAAAAGTTTCTAAAATTTTTTATTCTTGTAAAACTTTAGTTATACTCTTAAATCATGACTTTTCTTGATAAAAATTTTAATAAAAAAAATCACAAAATAAAACATCTTTATGCATAATAAAAGAAATAATATTTCTAAAAATAAAACAAAAATTGATTAGAGGCAAATATAATTATTTTAACCAAAACAAAAAAGCATTTTAATTAAAAGTATATTTTCTTTTAACAAAACATAATCATTTAAAATAATATATTTGTTTATAGAAAAACATTATTATTTAAAAATTACGAGATATTACATTCTTCCCCCTTTAAAAAATTCGATCCCTGAATTTCAAATTATCCTGTCACAAGTAGGCAATGAAGCCAAAACATAAATTACAGTTATTAACTTCACTACTCAAGCTATTGGGGACATACCTTTTGTATATAATTTTTACTTTCTAAGAAGTCTCTTCACTTGAGTGATTTTGCTATATAACCTTAACCATAGGGATTTCCTTCAACCATAAGTTCTTCAAGAATATTTGGCCACCAATTGATAATTTCTAATGCTCAACATTCCTGTTTCTTATATACTTTTGGCCTATATTGAGTTGCTTGTATTCTTTTCCTAATCATTTTTACTTTATCAACGAAATCTTACAATAAGTCTGACTTCACTGAATCATTTAACAGAAAATTTGTAACAACTCTTGCATAAGGCTTTAAGTCATCCAATATCACTTTATTATAGACGAATTCTACTAATGGATCTCCCAGCAAACTCGAACACATATGCTTGAAGCATGCTCTCCAAACTAGCATCATCAATTTAGGTTAGTTATATTCTATCTATTACATGTTATTCCAAACTAAATTCCAAAAGTTTAACTTTACTTAACTCACTCACCTATTAGGAGACCTACGATGTTTCATGTAAAACTTCAAATGGTGCCATTTGTATATTGGCATGATAACTACTAATATAAGCAAGTTTAACTAAGGACAGATAATTTCTCCTAACTTTCACCAAAATTATATAAAGATACCTGAAGCATAACTTCTAATGCATAAACACATCATTTAAATTTACTATCAACTATACTATAATCTAACTAAGATCTTAAGGCTTCCTGAATAGCTCTCCTAAAACAATATACTCAATTCTTACTTGCTGACTCACCAAACAATGAAAAATATATAACTTGTATTTGTTTTTTACTATTATACTAGTACAATTATTTCAAATCTTAGTATATCCCATCAATATTCAAAATCTATGGCTTCTTCTAAAATTTCCTTTCCTTACTCAGCTACATTAGATAAATTTGGGTGTCCTCAACACTTAATACTCAATCAGTATATACTGTAAACTCATTATTCTTCCTAATTTACACATGGTCTACTAACTTACATAGTTATATATACTTAATATAAAGATTTTTTTTTCAAGTACATTCTTTGGTAGATAAATCCTATCAAAATCTCTATTACTTTAACCTATTAACCACTTGGACATCATAATAACTGAGTTTCAAAGAAAAGAAATTAATTCTCATTGTAATAAGGAAAAAGAACCTTGCATTTAATGTCAATCATTAATCAAGGATGATGCAATAGAAAAAGAGGAATACTTAATAAAGCATGGTGCCAAAATTAAAAGTCAGAAGTTTGGACAAAGCAGTGAAAGAAAATTAAAATCGGTGGCCGTAATGCTTGAAAAGCTGTAAACAAATCCTAGTTGCTATTTTGGTAAAAATCGGTAGCCACATGTAACATCCCTCAATTAATTCTATGTTATGGCATGATTTTCTAGGTTCAAAGGATGGGGGGAAAATATTAATTCTCTTTTTAGGAGAAAAACTAGGAAGGATGAAACCCTAATTTTCTAACCTCTTAGAATAAAATTAAGTAGTGAGAGAAGGGTTAGAATTATAAATAAAAGGTGTCTCTAAGATCTACTAAGTTTTATTTAGGGAATTGGAGGAAGCCAAACAAAGCTTTAGTCATATGCTAATGGTATGGCAATATTGTAATAATTAGATAAATGAGGGGCAAATTCATATTCTAATGGTATGGAAATCTTGTAATAATTAGAAAAATGAGGGGCAAAGAATAAGAAGGAGTAACTTCTAGAAGGAATGTTATTTTATCAATATATTGGGGATAAGAATCAATAATTTGATTAAAGGGGGATAAGACTCAATAAATTGATCAAAGGGGAGAGGAATCAGAATTAAAAACGTAGCCAAGAAGGAGAAGAGGAAGAAGGATGAAGGAGAGAGAGAGAGAAGAGAGAAAGACATCAAGAAGAAGGAATCCAAGGAGTTCTTAAGGTAGGTTTAACATTAATTGACTATGAAGCTTGAAATCTTGATGACATATGTGTGTATGAATACTTGTAAGTTTTTGTTGATAGAGGTATCTTATGCATGTATTGGATTGATCATATGAATATCCATGTAGAGCAAAGGTTTGGATGCATATGTTTTGCATGTTTTGTGCTAAAAATTGGCTTTGGATGGAAGAAATTCGATGGTCTGAATGAATGAATCTGTATTTCTTGATTTATGTCGAATTAGAAGATGTCTTCAACATAAAAGTTATTGATATTTGTCTTATGGTTAAAACCCCTCTAGAATCACTTTAATCTAACCTAATATGAGAGAGTTATTCCTCAACGAGTGAAGAAATGTTAGATTTAACGCGCAGAATTACGATTTTGGATTTGTAACAATTTTATATTTAACTCTATTTGAAATATGTAAAAGTAGTAAACATAAAGGTTGTAGAAAATTCTCTTAGCTTTCCATAGACACCAAAATCGCCTTAATCAGAGTTAAAATGAGGGAGTTATGGCCTGAAGAGTGAAGAAAAGTCAGGCTGGTCGCCAGACTACAGCCCGAAACACGACTGTGTTTCAAGACATGGTCAAGCTGTGGGGGGCTATTTTTGAGATTTTGCAGCACGGTTTGTACAATTTTAAGCATGGCCATGCCTTGGGACACGGGCAAGTCGTGCTTGAGGCTGAAATTGCTCTGTTTTCCATTTTGAAGGCTCTAAATGAACCCCAATGAATGGATGATTCTAACGGAAACTAAAATACAAATAAATACCTTGTTAATGATGTATTTATAACCTTTTATTATGAGAAATTAAATCACATATTGCATATAGATAAGATGTATGTGAGATGGATGCATGATGCATTAATGAGAATCATATAGATGAGATGTATGTAAGATGGATGCCTTATGCATTGATGATATTCATATAGATAAGATGTGTGTGAGATGTATACAAGATGCATTGATGAGATGCATATGAATGAGAAGTGTGTGCATGTGTGAAATACATGCATGGTAAATGGATGAGGTATATTGTAACAACTTTTTATTATTATACAATATAAAGTTCACATACACATCATTAATCAAAACGTACATACAACATTTCAAACACATAAATATCTACAACTTATTTATTCTGGTTAACCAATTCCGGAGATTCAGGTGCGGGTGGTTACAACTTCACTGGGATATGTGCCAACTCGCCCACAAATATTTTATTTAGGATCCGCCCATCATAGAATAACTCAATCCAACGTGCACTAAAAGCCTGAGCTATAGAAAAATCTGCATAACTAATTTTCTGAACAAGACATGAAAATATAGTGAGAATTAAATCCCAGTAAGTTCAACAATAAATCATTATCAATATAGTCATCACGTCATGTTCAGCTGTATAAACTACAGTAAATAACTTTGGTCACATGAATGCACTATATCTATGCACATGAGAATCGTACAGTAATGACATGTATGACATGATTGATTATTTTCAAAATATCATATGATGACTATCAATTTATTCTCATATCAAGCTACCCCGGTCAGGGTGAGTATTTTCTACTCTCCGGTACGGGTTTTTCTCGCTCCATCCGACATGGCCCACTTTCTCCTCCTTTCCTCATAAACACGATCATAACCGTTGGTAAGGCCTCCCCTACTGGTGCATCACACGGATTGCCATGTGACCGTGCTCATTTCTTTTCTTTTCACAATGATAGCCAAAAATATGCTTTCAATAACAAGTATGTTCATCAAAATATAACTATTACCAAAAATATTGGTAATTATGCTATGAACATAACTATTTCAAATATCACTTTATAAAATATTTCCATGTCAAAATTTTACACTTAAGATGGTAAGAAGTTCATACAATGGCAATGGCTATGGCTGTACTAGTCATTTATTATTTTCATTTATAAGATTCATCTTCTTTTTTAAATATTAATTTTATTTCTTTATTTTCTTGATGCAGGTTTTCATCCTATCTAACCTTCTCTTACTAATCAGAGCATAACTCCCTCAATTTAACTCCGATGTAAGTGATCTTGGTGTCAATTTTAAGATAACACAATTATATTAAACTATTATGTTAAACATTGTAGTGAAATATTAAGAAATCAAGGTGATATTATTCCCTCAATGTGCAGGTTATTTCTTCTCGGATAACACAATTAGAGATGACATGTCCGAGAAACTTTACCTCTGACAGCCAAAATTCACACTTCTCCAATTTGGCATATAACTTTTTCTCTTTCAGCACTTGCAGCACGATTCGGAGATGTTGTTCATGTTCTTTCTCACTCTTAGAATATATCAAGATGTCATCAATGAACACTACAACAAATTGATCTAGGTAGGGTCAAAAAATGCGATTCATGTAATCCATGAAAATTGCAGGTGCATTTGTCAACCCGAAGGGCATTACAAGAAACTCATAATGCCTATACCTAGTCCTGAAGGCAATTTTTGGTATGTCCTCCTCCTTGATCCTAATATGATGATATCCTGACCTCAAGTCAATTTTAGAAAAGATGGAGGCTCCCTTCAGTTGATCCAATAAGTCATCTATTCTAGGGAGAGGGTACTTGTTTTTGATAGTCACCTTATTCAGCTGTTTGTAATCTATGCATAGTCTCAAACTCCCGTCTTTCTTCTTAACAAACAATACAGGAGCTCCTCAAGGTGATACACTCGATCTAATGAATTGCTTGTCTAATAGTTCCTCCAACTGCTTCTTGAGTTCCTGTAGTTCCTTCGAGGCCATTCGATATGGTGCAATAGAGATAGACCCTGTCCCAGGTAGGAGATCAATAGAGAACTCCATCTCTCTCTTGGGAGGTAAGCCTGGAATATCTTATGGAAATACTTCAGGAAACTCGTTGGCTATTGGGATTTCATCAAGTTTCGATTCAACTTCTAGGTTTGATAAATACAAGACAATGTATCCAAGTACTCCATTCTTCAACTCCCTATTAACTTGATTGGCATTAAGCATCAATAACTGCACCTCCTCTTTCGAAGTAGGAGGTAGAAATTCAATGGTCTTGTTACAACAATTCAGCAAGACTCGATTTCTAGACATCCAGTTTAACCCTAGAATGACCTCTATACCTCTTAAAGGTAAACAAACGAGGTCTACAGAAAAAAAATTTCTTCTGGATGGTGACTTGACAGTCCTTACATACAGAGGAAGTTAATAACCTTTCCCCTGTAGGGGTTGTTACTACGGATAGTTCATAGGAAGTTTCAGAAATAGGAAACTGAAACTTCCTAATACATTCTTCCAATATAAATGAATGACTAGCACCAGAGTCAAATAACACAATAAGAACAAATCCATAGATATAACATGTACCTTGAATCATTTCAGAAGATTGAGCTGCCTCTTGGTCGCTTAAGGTGAAAACCCTTCCTTTTACTTGAGGACTCTGTTATGCCTGCTTCCCCACATTCTGTGGGCAGTTTCTCACAAAATGACCCTTCTATTCACAGTTGAAGCAGACATTTTATCCCATGTAGCATGGCCGATTACCATGTATGCGTCCGCACTTAACGCACTTGACTAGGGTGAGGTCTTGTTGGAAAGGTCTGGGACCCGCAGTCAATGGCCTCTTACCAGCTCCATATCCACTTCTTCTCACGTTCTTACTAGGGTTGGGAACATTTTTCTTCCTTTTCCATAGGTTTCGCCTTTACTTTTCGTCCTCCCCTGCCATTAAACGTTTCTCCAAGAGTCTGCATTTATTGATTAGAGGCATAAACTCCTTAATCTCCATAGCTAGAACATCATTCTTTATGTCCAGGTTCAGTCCTGCTTCGAACTTAACAGCCTTCCATGCTTCATCAGGGTTAAATCGCAGATAAGAGGTGAACTTAGACTATTTCTCGAACCTCGCAATGTTTTGGTCTTTAGTCATGCTACCCTGCCTGATTTGGAGAAATTCGATCTCTTTCTCCGCCCGCACAGTACTTGGAAGTAATTTTCCAAAAAGGTGTCTTTGAACACCTACCAAGTGATCTGCCTTCCCTGGTGAGCTAAAAGTTCTCTAGCTCCACGCCACCAGTATTCTGCTTCATCTTTTAGCATATATGCAGCAAAGATTACTTGCTGCTCCTCAGTACAGCCCATCACTTCAAAGATTTTCTCTAACTCCCTTATCCATCTTTCAGCTACAACCGGGTCAAAGCCACCTTGGAAACAAGGTGGCCTACTCCTCAGGAACTCGGATATGCCGTTATCATTTCCAACCATCCGATTGTTAGCACCATTCACACCATTCGAGTTATTAGCATTCTAGAGGTATTGTAGAATTTGATTAGTGGTCATGACTTGGTCTCGAATTGCTGTAGCCAGGTTGTGCAGGGTTTCTCCGCATTTTTTTCCGGATTCTTCCTTGGTGGTGCCATATCCTATTGTGGCAAAAACAAAGTTATGCTGCTATTGAGGTGATCAAGCCCAATAGTTAGTTCAAAAATATTTAACAGCAGTCATAACACCACCTCGGCATGTAGGTAGAAAACACTAGTAATTTCTTACCTATATGAATTCACTGATCCCTACACAGCACAACCACAAACATACTCAAGACACTATAAGATCGATTCAGATAACCATCCACCCACTGGCCATCTAGGATCGACCTTCTCTGATACTAATTATGTAACAAATTTTTTTATTATTATACAATATAAAGTTTACATACACATCATTAATCAAAATGTACGTACCACATTTCAAACACATAAATATCTACATCTTATTAATTATGGTTGACCAATTCTGGAGATTCGGGTGCGGGTGGTTGCACCTTCACCGGGATCTGTGCCAACTCGCCCACAAACATTTTATTTAGGATCCGCCCATCATAAAATAACTCTATCCAACGTGCACTAACAGCCAGAGCTATATAAAAATCTACATAACTAATTTTCTGAGCATGACATGAAAATATAGTGAGAATTAAATCCCAGTAAGTTCAACAATAAATCATTATCAATATAGTCATCATGTCATGTTCAGCTGTATAAACTACAGTAAATAACTTTGGTCACATGAATGCACTATATCTATGCACATGAGAATCGTACAGTAATGACATGTATGACAGGATTGATTATTTTCAGAATATCATATGATGACTATCAATTTCTTCTCATATCAAGCTACCCCGGTCAGAGAGAGTATTTTCTACTCTCCGGTACGGGCTTTTCTCGCTCCGTCCGACATGGCCCACTTTCTCTTCCTTTCTCATTAACATGATCATAACCGTTGGTAGGGCTTCCCCTACTGGTGCACCACATGGATTGCCATGTGACCGTGCTCATTTCTTTTCTTTTCACAATGATAGCCAAAAATATGCTTTCAATAAAAAGTATGTTCATCAAAATATAACTATTACCAAAAATCATTGGTAATCATGCCATGAACATAACCATTTCAAATATCACTTTATAAAATATTTCCATGTCAAAATTTTACACTTAAGATGGTAAGAAGTTCATACAATAGCAATGGCTATGGCTATACTAGTAATTTATTATTTTCATTTATAAGATTCATCTTCTTTCTTAAATATTATTTTTATTTCTTTATTTTCTTGATGCAGGTTTTCATCCTATCTAACCTTCTCTTACTAATCAAAGCATAACTCTCTCAATTTAACTCTGATGTAAGTGATCTTGGTTTCAATTTCAAGATAAAACAATTATCTAAAACTATTATGTTGAACATTGTAGCGAAATATTAAGAAATCAAGGTGATATTATCCCCTCAATGTGCAGGTTATTCCAGTGGCTAAATATCCGTGACACATATATATATAATTCATATGTTAAACATTTATTTTAATTCCTTATAGAATGTTCACAGAAATTAAAAAATCGAAGCTATCCTAAAATATTCTTCCCTGATTAACTATTTTCTGACCTTTGTTTACTAATCGGAACATATCTACCTCATATGAACTCTAAATGGAATGATTCCAGTGGCTCAAAATTTATGACACATATATCTATAATTCCTATGTTAACCATTTATTTTAATTCCTAATAGAATGTTCCCAGAAATTAAAACACCGAAGCTATCCTAACATATTCTTCCCTAATGAACCATTTTTTTACCTTTGTTTACTAATCAGACCATATCTATCTCATATGAACTCTAAATTGAATGATTTCAGTGGCTAAAAATCTGTGAGAAATAAATCTACATTTGTTATGTTAACCATTTGTTTAGATTCCCTATAGAATGTTCCTAGAAATTAAAACACAGAAGCTTAAAATTCTGCCACCCATAGCCATACCCATGCAGAACTATCTACCCCAACCTAAGTATTCAAACATACATAATATGTAACATGATATAGCAACATCCATGACCAATCATCAAAGTTCTTAAGATCAAAATCCCATATAAATGTTACAAATTTCAAAACTTTTCTTCAAAAAGAAATATTGTTAAACTTACTTGGAGCACTTAGTCTCCTAGACTTCTCCTTCCTCTTTCTTCCTTTCTTCCTCGCCTTTCCTCACTCTACCTTGCTTTTATTTTTTCCTCTCCCTCACTTGGACGAAATTCTAATGTTGTAAGGGTGGGTTTTCTTATATAGACCACCAAATAATTCACCTTTCATGATCATGGGTCTACCTTATCACAATTAGGTTACACTTGGTTGAATTTTTGGAAAACAAACAATTTATGTTCTTGTCTTCCTCTTCCTTAGTGAAGATATGCATAGGAAAATGAGATTTGTATTTTGAAAATTATGATAATATGTTCTTAAGATATAGGACAAGGTCCCTTTGATTTAGGGATTCATTTACTTTTTCTTTTGTCTTAATCAATTATGATAGGTTTTCCTTTTTAAGTGAAAATTTTCTAGCCCTTCAATCTCCATTATTTGGTTGAAATTATTTATGTGGGATAGAAATGTTTTGTCCTAATGCTATGTATTATCATACCACTTGCTAAAATTATGAGTATAGGATATAGATGTTTTGTCCTAAAGCCTTGTATTATCATACCACTTGCTAAATTATTGTTTTAATACCATGTCACCTAATTTTGATTACACCATTATTTCATCACTTTAATTTTATTTTTATTTTTATTTTTCCTCTTGGGTTTGGGCTCATTCTTGCCCAATTTTCTTTACTTTGGTTAAAATTCTACCTTTCATAATGGTCTTGGTCACATTTTCATGATTTTTGGGCTACCGGTCCAATTTCTATATCCTAGTCCAAGTCTATGTTTTATTTCTTCATTGGGCTATCCTATTGGCTTGCTAAAAATTTATGTGAAGTAGAAAAACTCTATATGAAGTGTCCATAGGTGAAAGTCCAATTTATGGATGGAGATACTAAACTTAGTAACTTTTGCTCTTAAATTAAGAAAAATTATCCTAATCCAATCTTCTTGAAATTTTAAGACCTTTACTTATTTCAAAAATGTATCTTCCTTACCTAAGAATTGCACATTTCTTTAGCATGTTTATTTCTAATATTTTCTCTTAGGTTTTCTTTCTTTACCTATTCCATTAATATTAGAACATTTCTATACAAACACGTAAGGTGAAGAATTTCTAAGGATTATATTTCCTTAGATATCTAAAAATTGTCTAATAAATTTTATTTCCTTAATTAAATATTTATATACATTTATCAATAAAAGAAATGAAATTATGGATGTTACTTTGAATACTTTTGTAGTTTTATTAATACCTGAAAGGAAATTATGGATGTTACAGATATGCAGATGAGGCATGTGTGTTTGTTGTATATATGTTGCATTAATGAAAATATGAGAGTGAATGACCTAGTGAAAGGCATGTATGATATATGGGTAAATTGTATATTCATGAGATGCATGATCTCAAAGGTGTATGTGATGCATATAAAGTGAATGCTTAAAAGCATAAGTGGCATATGTGATGGTGTGATGTGTAAGTGATACACCTATATTTTGAAATAAGATATTGGGATGACCCTTATGGTGGCAAGGTAACCCAGCAACATGCTGTACCTTGTGGTGGTAAGGTGACCTCAGAGGTCGTAATGGCTGTGAGACGGTACCGGATAGGAGATGCCCTATTAGCCTTGAGTGAGCCATGGGTTATGGCCACTTCGACCAAGTGCCAGTGACCTATTAACAACCGAGAAATTTTTGGTGTATGCATGTTGTATGCATTTCAATCATTTTATATTATATGCACTAATTATAGCTTTAAATAATGTTTTATGTAGCCTATATAGCTGAACATGTCACTTGTTTTACTTTCATTATAAATTGTTAATGTTAGACTTATTAGGATTTTATTCTCATTAATTTTGGTGATGTGTTCAGATAATAGCAATTGAGGTGCCTACACTGATGTTAAAGGTACAGGTAGTGGACGTGCCCTTCCTAGGCTAGTTCATCGTCTTACAAGATGTAATGATAATGAACGTAGTAGAGATCCCAGCATCAGCACCACCCCCTCTATCACCCCATGCACCCTAGGGGCGTGGTGCTAGGCTAGAGCCTAGTCAGTAGGATGTAGATTATGTAGTGTAACCAGTGTATATTTTTGGAAGAATAATTCCTAGTGTTTCTTTATTTTGATGTCATGAGTAGTATCTGGTGTTACTCTTGTATGACTCTAATACTGATGTAACCTCTTGTGGAGTGATGATATAAATATGTTGTATGTTATTCTTATAGTTTAGTAAGTTTAAGGAAATTCACTTGCAGTATAAACCAAGATAAAACTGAACGCATATAAAAAAAACCTGGCTCTTACATAGTTGGTATCAGAGCCAAGTCGGTCCTAAGCGACCATGGGGGTGGGTGGTTACCTATGTCGACTTATGAATGATCCGAATAGGCTTGTGGAGATTGTGTAGGGTCGCATAAATTTATGATTAGGAAATTACTAGTGTTTCCTAACTATTTTTTTGGTGGTGTGATTGCTACTGTAAGGTTTTAATCCGCTGTTGGGCTTGATCAGCTCAATAGTGACTCATTATTTTTTTTATATAGTAGGTGATGGCACCACCAAGGAGAAATCCGACCAGCAGTGCGGAAACGACCCTACATGACCTAGCCACTGCTATTCGAGACCAAGTAGTTGCCACAAATCAAATTTTACAACACATGCAAAATAACAACAACCGTGGTGATGAGCATGGTAACCCACGAGCAGTAGGGAATGAAAATGGATGGACAGAGTTCATGAGGATTCGGCCTCCTTCTTTTATGGGCGAATATGATCCAAATACTACTGAGAGATGGTTGCTAGAACTAGAGAAGATTTTTGATGCCCTAGACTGCCCTGATGAGCAGAAGATCACTTTAGCAGTTTATATGCTTAAGGCTGAAGCCGAATATTGGTGGAGGGGAGCCAAAGAGCTGCTAGTACACCACGGGAGACAAATTACATGGCTGGTTTTTCGAGAAACGTTCTTGGGAAAGTATTTTCCCAACAGTATGTTTAACGCCTCCAATTTACGTTACGTAAAATAAATATTTTATTATTATTTATTTTCCGTAATCAGATATTTTCCATAAAGATACATAAGTCAATTCTTTATCATGGAAATAGATACATATAGGATCTCTCATGTATACACAAATATACAAACCAAGTCTATAAACATCAAAGTACAATAGAAACGGGGATCCTGCCTGTAGCGTTCAGAGCACTCTAGAATACAAACACAGTATAATTCAAAGACCATGAGTCTTGGAAGCAACGTAAACTCACCCAGAGAATATATCACCTATTTGCCGAATCAGACTCTGATATTCTTATCTAAAAAAAGTGGAAATATAGTGTAGTGAGTTTGACAACTCAGTGAGCAAATAATTCCTCTTATGACATCTTACATCGGCATATGGATGTACTTATATTTTAAAATGGGTCACATAGAAAATACAGTTCAGAAGTACATTCATATGGGACCTGTATTTCAAATATTCTCATATCAAAAGATATTCAGATATCCAAAACCATTTGCACCATGTTATGATCATTAAACAAATGTTGTTATGCTTAGCCGTATAAGCTATAGTAAAATATTATGATTTGAAGGTAAAAATCATTACTTTTAATGCACCTGCCTCACTCGGCAATCTGGTCAATGCAATGAAAATATAACTCATTTGCTATACGCATAGTGACCTCGACCCTAGTCACAATAAGTGATAAGGGAATGTGAGTACATCACCCTCCTGCCTCCTCACATTACCACTGTCACTTGATTAGAGCGGCCCTCCCCCAGCTCACTCAGGTTAATAGGGCGTCCTCTATTCAGTACCGTCACAAGCCATACAACCAACCAATATTCATCAATACATATATATACATGTAAAATATCAAGCACCTCGCCATGAGCTTTATGCTTGCCATTCAATCTCATTTATAATATGACATGCATCATTTTCACAAGTATATAGCTTTACAAATCAATTCATCGTGCACATATTATTCACTTTATCAAATAATGATAAATACATTTAGAACCACATATTCAATGAGTTCCAAAATCCATTTCTAAAACCGTACTCTTCTTGAACTATGTGTTAATTTGTAAATATAACAGATATTTTAACACATTTAATAAACTTATAATATCATAAATAATTTATAAAAAGAAACAATAATACATTTATAGTTCAAGAAGAGCATGGGGAAATTCATAGAAAAAATTATCTGCTCACAAAGTAGGGCTCTTGGTTGGACAGCCCAAAAATGTATTTTTCGAAGCTGAATTTGATCAATTAGACCTCAAAAACGTGTCTGGAGGATCCAAAGACTTAGAAAATGACTCCGGGAGTTTGGTCACTATTCACTCACTGGAAAATACTATTCACTCGCTGGAAATCACTATCTACGACGAACAAAAAGTTGTCAGATAACTGAAAAATTTCATATCCTAAGATTTATCTAACTCTTGAATCCATCTACGGTGTCAGAATTTTAATTAGAGGTCTCTAAGTAAGAGTTTTAAAATTTACCTTTTTCTGATATTTTATACTTCAGATCTACGGCAATTCAACGGCTGATTTGAAAAATTGATCGGTCAAAATCGTAGTATTCTTTTTCCTGAATCCAGTAGCACCTTCAGTTTTAAGATCGAAAGCCAATAGGCACTCCAAATCTAAAAAAAACGAAAGTTACTATTCACACTATTCATCACTATTCATACTATTACAGAATTTCGCATTTCTCTTTGTCTCCTCGAGCATCTGTCTCCCCCTCCCGTTTTATTTTTATTTTTATTTTTTTTATAATAATAATTATTATTTAATAATTAGATTTATTTTCATTTTATTTCATACATATTTATATAAATACCGTTTTTCACCCTAAAACATCCCAAAAATTTCTAAAAATTTACATTCTCATAAACCTTTAGTTAAACTCTTAAATCATGATTTTTCTTGATAAAAATCTTAATAAAACAAATCATAAAATAAATATCTTTAGACATAATAAAAGAAAGAATATTCCTAAAAATACAACAAAAATTTATTAAAGACCAATATAATTATTTCAAGCAAAACAATAATTATTTTACTTAAAAATAGACTTACTTTTAGCCGAACATAATCATTTTTAAACAAATAAAAATATATTTATTTATAAAAAAATATTATTATTTAAAAATAAAAATTATGGGATGTTACAGTGTGCAGGCTGAAAAAGAAGTTGAATTTCTTCAGCTTAGGTAGGGTAACTGGACCATTGACCAATATATGGCTAAATTTGAAAAACTGTCTAAGTTTTCCACTTATCTGCAGTATAATCCAGATGAAGCGTGGAAGGCGGTTAGATTTGATATCGGACTAAATCTAGAAATCCAGAGTACGGTGGTTGCTTTGGAGATTCGAGAGTTCACCTCCCTAGTCAACAAATGTAGACTATTGGAAAAGAGTCTGAGAGCGGCAGGGGAGGAGAGGGAGTGCCAAACTTTATGGAAGAGGAAGAGGTAAGCTTCTACATACAGTAGGGATCTCAGGGCTAAGAACCATGTAAGAGGCAAACAACATGTATCTACCGGACCCAGACCTTTTCGACAAAGACCAGTAGTGAGCACTTGTGGAAGATGTGGATGAGTTCACAGGGATAGGCCATGTTACTCTACTCAAGCCACTTGTTTCTGTTGTGGCCAAAAGGGGCATCTACAGAGACGTTGCCCTATGAATAGTGGAAAAGGACCTGAACGAACTCCACAAGTAGCAGGGAGAGTCTTTACCTTGAGTGGAACTGAGGTGAAACAAAACCCCGACTTGATTCAAGGTATGTGTTATGTCAATGAATTGCCCTTGATTGCGCTTTTTGATTCGAGCGCTAGTCATTCTTTTATAGCATGGGATAGTGTTGAGAAGTTGCAACATCCCATTTCTGATCTACCTTATGAGTTAACGGTGATGACTCCTACAGGGGAGAAGGTGATTACTTCCTCGATGTGTTCAAATTGTTCCATGGTAGTGCGTGATAGGTCATTTATAGTGGATCTGATTTGCTAACCTTTAGATAGTATAGATGTTATTTTAGGGATGGATTGGTTGAGTAAGAATCGAGTGCTTCTCAACTGTTGTGATAAGACTCTAGAATTCCTTCCTATTGTTTCTGGGGAAAAACAATGCAATATTATCAGTACACAAAAAGCTATTAAGGGACTGAAGAGTACTGATTTAAGTTGTATTTTCTTGTATTCTGTTAATCTGGAGATGAGCCAAGAGCTACATGGGATTCCTATATTCTGTGAATTTTCAGAGGTCTTTCCCTCGAAAATTTCAGAACTGCCACCAAGGAGAGAGATAACATTTTCCATTGACTTGGCACCAGAAGCAAGACCTATTTCCATTACTCCATATAGAATGTCTCTGGTAGAATTAAAGGAGCTTAAAAAGCAGATTGAAGAACTACTGGAGAAGAATTTCATCTGACCTAGTGTGTCACCATGGGGAGCGCTTGTACTATTTGTGAGGAAGAAAGATGGCAGTATAAGATTGTGTATTGACTATAGACAACTCAATAAGGCAACTGTTAAGAATAAATATCCTGCTACCTCGGATAGATGATTTGCTAGACCAGTTGAAAGGGGCCACGGTTTTCTCGAAGATAGACTTGAGATCAGGGTACCACTAGATCAGGGTTAAAGAAGATGATATTCTAAAGACAACCTTTAGGACGAGATATGGGCATTACGAATTTCTATTAATGCCGTTCGGAGTTACAAATACACTTACAGTTTTCATGGATTATATGAACCGTATCTTCAGGCCCTACTTGGACCAGTTTGTGGTGGTCTTTATAGATGATATTTTTGTAACAACTCCATTTACGTACATGTAACAATTTTTTTTTATATTTGTAAAATTCCATGAAGTTATTACTGCTTTAATTCTAACCACTTAACTCGTAATAATAATCACTTTAACCAAGCATAATTGTTATTAACAGTGATACAATACTGAGTTTCTACACACCATTATTTTATAAACATTTGTACAAAGATACATATTAGCTCTAATCATCTACGTCGACTACTTTCGGGGACACTGGTGTGGGTGGCGGCACCTCCATCGGAATCTCAATCACATCTACTACAGATACATCTGATATAACTGGTAGTTGCCCAAGGTAGGGCACCTCGATCCAACGTACGAAAATAATAAGTGTCATTGAGAAAATCTGCATAATTATTCTTCTGAACATGATATGGAAATATAGTGAGAATTAAATCCCAGTAGGTTCAACAATAAATCATAATTTACCATCAATATAGTTCATCATGTCATGTCCATCTGTATAAACTACAGAAAATATCTTTAGATCACATGAATGCAATTTATCCATGCACATGAAAATTGTACAATTATGACATGTATGGCATAAATAATATTTTTTAGGATATCATATGATGACTATCAATTTATTCTCATATCAAGCTACTCCGATCAGGGTGAGTATTTTCTACTCTCCGGTACGGGCTTTTCTCACTCCGTCCGACATGGCTTACTTTCACTTTCTTTTCTTATTAACATGATCATAACCGTTGGTAGGGCGTCCCCTACTAGTGCACCACACGGATTGCCATGTGACCGTGCTCATTTCTTTTCTTTTCACAATGATAGCCAAAAATATGCTTTCAATAACAAGTATGTTCATCAAAATATAACTATTACCAAAAATCATTGGTCATCATGCCATGAACATAACTATTTCAAATATCACTTTATAAAATATTTCCATGTCAAAATTTCTCACTTAAGATGGTAAGAAGTTCATACAATGGAAATGGATATGGCTATACTAGTCATTTATTATTTTCATTTATAAGATTCATCTTCTTTTTTAAATATTAATTTTATTTCTTTATTTTCTTGATGGAGGTTTTCATCCTATCTAACCTTCTCTTACTAATCAGAGCATAACTCCCTCAATTTAAGTCCGATGTAGGTGATCTTGGTGTCAATTTCAAGATAAAACAATTATCTAAAACTATTATGTTGAATAGTGTAGCGAAATATTAAGAAATCAAGGTGCTATTACTCCCTCAATGTACAGGTTATTTCTTCTCGGGTAGTTTTTGACCTCTACCTACTAATCTGTCCATATGTCTCTCATAAAAATTCTAAATTAAGTGATTCTAGTGGTCAAAAATCTGTGACACATATATCTATAATTCTTATGTTAACACGTTATTTTAATTCCCTACAAAATGGTCCCAGCAATTCAAAAATAAAAGCTTTCCTAACAGATTCTTCCCTGATTAACAATTTTCTGAACACTACTTACTAATCAGACCATATCTACCTCATATGGACTCCAAATTGAGTGATCCCAGTTGATAAATATTCGTGAGACATATATCTATAATTGTTATGTTAATAAGGTATTTTAATTCCCTACAGAATGGTCCCAGAAATTCAAAAACAGAAGCTTTCCTAATAGATTCTTCCCTGATTAACCATTTTCTGAACACTACTTACTAATCAGACCATATCTACCTCATATGGACTCCAAATTGAGTGATTTGAGTTGCCAAAAATCTGTGAGACATATATATATATATAATTGTTATGTTAACAAGTTATTTTAATTCCTTACAAAATGGTCTTAGAAATTCAAAAATAGAAGCTTTCCTAACAGATTCTTCCCTGATTAACCATTTTCTGAACACTACTTACTAATTAGACCATATCTACCTCATATGGACTCTAACTTTAGTGCTTCTAGTTGCTAAAAATCCGTGAGACATATATCTATAATTTTTATGTTAACAAGATATTTTAATTCCTTAGAGAATGGTCCCAAAAATTCAAAAACAGAAGCTTTCTTAACAGATTCTTCCCTGATTAACCATTTTCTGAACACTACTTACTAATCAGACCATATCTACCTCATATGGACTCTAAATTGAGTGATTTCAGTTGTTAAAAATCTGTGAGACATATATATATAACTTTTATGTTAACAAGTTATTTTAATTCCTTACAAAATGGTCCCAAAAATTCAAAAACAGAAACTTTCCTAACAGATTCTTCCCTGATTAACCATTTTCTAAACACTACTTACTAATCAGACCATATCTACCTCATCAAAGTTCTTAAGATCAAAATCCCATATAAATGTTACAAATTTCAAAAAATTTCTTCAAAAAGAAATATTGTTAAACCTACCTAAGAATCTCCCTAGCTCACTTAATGAATTTGTTTTCTTGTTTCCGTTTGAAAGAAGTATCAAGATTCCTCCCTTCCCTTAGATTTTCTAGCAGCTTAAATAAGAGAAGGAGGGTGAGTTTTTGAACCTCAAGGATGAAGAAGAAAAATGGATTCAAGTGGAGATTAAGTTAACTTACCTTGAGTACTTAGCTCTCTAGACTTCTCCTTTTTCTTCCTTCCTTTCTTCTCCTCTCTTTCTCTCCTTTCCTCTCTCTACCTTGCTTCTATTTCTCTCTCTTCCTCACTTGGACGAAATTAAAATGTTATAGGGTTGGGTTTTGCTTAAATAGACCATCAAATAATTCATCTTTCATGATCATGGGTCTACCTTATCACAATTAGGATATACTTGGTTGAATTTTTGGAAAGCAAACAACTTATGTTCTTGTCTTCCTCTTCCTTAGTCAAGATATGCATAGGAAAAGAAGATTTGTATTTTGAAAATTATAATGATATGTTCTTATGATAAGGGACAAGGTCCCTTTGATTTAGGGATTCATTTCCATTTTCTTTTTTCATAATCAAGTATGATAGATTTGCCTTTTTGGGTGGCAAATTTCTAGCCCTTGAATCTCCATTACTTGGCTGAAATTATTTGTGTGGGATTGGAATATTTTGTCCTAATGCCATGTATTATCATACCACTTGCTAAAATTATGAGTGTAGGATATAGATGTTTTGTCCTAATGCCATGTAATATCATTCCACTTGCTAAAATTATGAGTGTAGGATATAGATGTTTTGTCATAATTCCTTGTCACTTAATCTTGATTACACCATTATTTCATCACTTTTTTTTCCTCTTGGATTTGGGCTCATTCTTGCCCATTTTCTTTACTTTGGTTAAAATTCTACCTTTCATAATGCGCTTGGTCACATTTTCATGATTTTTGGGCTACCGGTCCAATTCCTATATCCTAGTCCAAGTTTACGTTTTATTTCTTCATTGGGCTATCCTATTGGCTTGTTAAAAATTCATGTGAAGTAGAAAAACTCTATATAAAGTATCCATAGATGAAAGCCCAATTTATGGGTGGAGATACAAACTTAGTAACTTTTGCTCTTAAATTAAGAAAAATTACCCTAATCCAATCTTCTTGACATTTTAAGACTTTTACTTACTTCACAAAAATTTATCTTGCTTACTTAAGTTCTTTAGCATGCTTCTTTCTAATATTTGCTCTTAGGTTTTCTTTCTTTACCTATTCCATTAATATTAGAACATTTCTATACATACACATAAGGTGAAGAATTTCTAAGGATTATATTTCCTTAAATATTTAAAAATTGTCTAATAAATTTTATTTCCTTAATTAAAAATTTATGTACCTTTATTAATAAAAGAAATGAAATTAGAGATGTTACTTTGAATACTTTTGTACTTTTATTAATACATGAAACGAAATTAGGGATGTTACAATTTTGGTATACTCAGAGTGAAGAGGAGCATAGTCAGCATCTTCGGCTAATACTTCAAATCTTAAAGGAGAAGAAACTCTTTACGAAGCTAGAAAAGTGTGAATTCTGGCTAAAAGAGGTAAAATTTTTGGGTCATGTCATTTCTTAAGATGGTATAGCGGTAGACCCCAGCAAGACTGAAGCAGTATTAAAGTGGAAGAGGCCCAAGACCGAGCAAAGATTAGAACTTTTCTGGGGTTAGCCGGATATTACAGAAGATTTATATAGGGATTTTCTCGAATATCATTGCCTTTGACTCGGTTAACTAGGAAGGGAAGTCTTTTCAAATGGACTCAAAAGTGTGAGGATAGTTTCCAGGAGCTTAAGAATCAACTAACTACCCCTTCTATTTTAGTCATTCCTGATTCTTTCGGACATTTTGAAGTTTATACAGATGCTTCTAAGAAGGTACTAAGCTGTGTTCTGATGCAAGAAGGTAGAGTGGTTGCTTATTCTTCCTGGCAATTATGATCACATGAGGAAAGTTACCCTACACATGACCTAGAGCTAGCAGCAATAGTTTTTGCTCTGAAAATCTGGAGGCACTTCTTATATAGAGCCGTGTTCGAAGTTTATAGTGATCATAAGAGTTTTAAATACCTTTTTGATCAGAAGGAGTTGAACATGAGACAGAGGAGGTGGATGGAGTTTATTGATGATTATAAGTTTGAGTTGAAGTACCATTCGGGAAAAGCTAATGTAGTAGCTGATGCATTAAGTTGGAAGTCACTACACGTAAGTCAAATGTTAGTGAAAGAGATGAAGTTATTGGAGGATTTTAGAAATCCGAGCTTATCGGTTACAAGAAATCCTAAAGGCTTAAGACTTAGCAAGGTGCAAATCGAATGTGACTTGAAAACGCAAATAAAGGAAGGACAATCGCGGGATGAATTTTTACAAGACCGAAGGGAACAACTGGACTTTGCAATTTCAAGGGATGGGATTCTTGAATATCGAGGGCGAATATGTGTACCAAAGGAAGGGCCTTTAAGGGATAAGATTTTAGAAGAAACTCATCAAAGTAAATACATTATTCACCCAGGATCTACTAAAATGTACCAAGACTTGAAAAAGAGGTACTGGTGGCCAAGGATGAAGAAGGACATTGCAGAATATGTTACTAGATGCCTAATTTGCCAGAAGGTGAAGATAGAACATTAGAAACCCACGGGACTACTACAACCCTTGGAGATACCGGAGTGGAAGTGGGATAGTATTTCTATGGATTTCATTGTGAGGTTGCCTAAGACTCAAACCAGGTTTGATTCAATATGGGTAATAGTGGACAGATTGACAAAGTCTGCTCATTTGTTGCCCATTAGAATCAGTTTTCCATTAGAGAGACTAGCCCACCTATATGTAAGGGAAGTTGTAAGGTTGCATGGAATCCCTAACAGCATTATCTCAAATAGAGATCCCAAATTTATTTCTAGATTTTGGAGGGCTTTATAAGAAACTTTTGGCACTAAACTACATTTTAGTACAGCCTACCACCTAGACTGATGGTCAAACTGAGAAGACCATACAGACTCTGGAGGATATGCTCAGAGCATGCACTTTAGAACAAGGAAAAGGATGGGACAAATATTTGCCACTAGCTGAGTTCGCTTATAATAACAGCTACCACTCCAGCATTGGGATGGCACCTTACGAAGCCTTGTATGGTCAGAAATGCAGATCCCCTTTGTGTTGGTATGAAGTGGGGGAAAGAAATTTGTTGGGCCCAGACTTGGTTCGACACACCACTGAACAAATAAAAATGGTCCGAGAAAATATGCGAATAGCCCAAAGCCAACAGAAGAGTTATTATGACAAAAGAAGAAAGCCGTTGCAGTTTCAGGAAGGGGATCATATGTTTTTGAAAATCTCTCCTACCACAAGCATCGGACAGGCAATGAAGATCAGAAAGCTAAGTCCATGGTTCTTGGGTCCTTATTAAATTCTTAAGAGAGTGGGACCATCTGCTTATCAAATTGCACTTCCTCCACACTTATCGAACCTTCACAATGTGTTCCATGTCTCTCAACTTCGAAAGTACCTTTCGGATCATGTGCACTTAATTCAGGAAGACTCAGTGACTGTAAATGAGAAGTTAACTTTTAAAGCCGAACCAGTCTCAGTACTGGATAGAGAGGTAAAGCAATTACGTAACAAGACTATCCCTTTGGTGAAGATAGCTTGGAATGGATTTGATGAAGGGGATGCTACTTGGGAAAGAGAAGATGAAATGAGACAAATGTATCCACAACTTTTTAGAGATAGGTAAAACTCTAAATTTTGAGGACAAAATTCTTTCTTAGGGGGAGAGAAATGTAACATCCCTCAATTAATTCTATGTCATGGCATGATTTTCTAGGTTTAAAGGATGGGGGAAAAATATTAATTCTCTTTTTAGGAGAAAAACTAGGAAGGATGAAACCCTAATTTTCTAACCTCTTAGAATAGAATTAAGTAGTGAGAGAGGGGTTAGAATTATGAATAAAAGGTGTCTCTAAGATCTACTAAGTTTTATTTAGGGAATTGGAGGAAGCCAAACAAGGCTTTAGTCATATGATAATGGTATGGAAATCTTGTAATAATTATAGAAATGAGGGGTAAAGTCATATTCTAATGGTATGACAATCTGGTAATAATTAGAGAAATGAGGGGTAAAGAATAAGAAGGAGTAACTTTTAGAAGGAATGTTATTTTATCAATATATTAGGGATAAGACTCAATAATTTGATCAAAGGGGGAGAGGAATTAGAAACAAAAACGTAGCCAAGAAGGATAAGAGGAAGAAGGATGAAGGAGAGAGAGAGAGAGAAGAGAAAAATGCATCAAGTAGAAGGAATCCAAGGAGTTCTTAAGGTAGGTTTAATATTAATTGAATATGAAGCTTGAAATCTTGATGACATATGTGTGTATGAATACTTGTAAGTTTTTGTTGATGGAGGTATCTTATGCATGTGTTGGATTGATCATATGAATATCCATGTAGAGCAAAAGTTTGGATGCAAATGTATTACATGTTTTGTGCTAAAAATTGTCTTTGGATGGAAGAAATTCGATGGTCTGAATGAATGAATCTGTATTTCCTGATTTATGTCGAATTAGAAGATATCTTCAACATAAAAGTTATAGATCTATGTCTTATGGTTAAAACCCCTATGGAATCACTTTAATCCAACCTAATATGAAAGAGTTATGCCTCAACGAATGAAGAAAGGCTCACTTGGATGAAATTATAATGTTGTAAGGGTGTGTTTTGTTTAAATAAACTATCAAGTGGTTCAACTTTCATAATCATGGTTCTACCTTATCACAATTAGGATGCACTTGATTTTTTTTGGGGAAAGAGAACTTATGTTCTTGTCTTCCTCTCCCATAGTCAAGATATGCATAGCAAAAGGAGATTTGTATTTTGAAAATTGTGGTAAAATGTTCTTAAGACAACGGACAAGGTCCCTTTGATTTAGGGATTCATTTTCTTTTTCTTTTATCTTAATCAAATATGATAGATTTGCCTTTCTAGGTGGCAAATTTTTAGCCCTTGAGTCTCCCTTGCTTGGTTGAAATTATTTGTGTAAGATAAGGATGTTTTGTCATAATGCCATGTATTATTACATACTTGTTGAAATTATGAATGTAGGGTATATATGTTTTGTCCTAATTCCATATATTATTACCTACTTGTTGAAATTATGAATGTAGGATATAGATGTTTTGTCCTAATGCTATATGACCTAATATTGATTATTATTACACTACTATTTCCTCACATGATTCTTATTTTTTCCTCTTGGATTTGGGCTCATTCTTACCTATTTTCTTTATTTTGGCTGAAATTCTACCTTTCATGGAGGGCTTGATCACATTTTCATGGTTTGTGGGCTATCAGTCCAATTTCTATATCCTAGTCCAAGTCTATGTTTTATTTCTTACTTGAGCTATCCTATTGGCTTGCTAGAAACTCATGTGAAGTGAAAAAACTATATATGAAGTTTCCATAGGTGAAAGCCCAATGTATGGGTGGAGATGTTAAACTTATGAACTCTAGCTCTTGAATTAAGAAAAATTACTCTAATCCAATCTTGTTGAAATTTTAAGACCTTGACTTACTTCCCAAAAATTTACCTTCCTTACTCAAGAATTTCGCCTCTCTTTAGTATGTTATTTCAAAATTTTTCCCATTAGGTTTTTCTATCTTTACTTATTCCCTTAATGTTAGAAACATTTTCTATGCATACATATAAGGTGAAGAATTTCTAAGGATTATATTTTCTTAGAATCTAAAAATTGTCAAATAAATTTTATTTTCTTAACTAAATATTTATGTAGCTTTATTAATAAAAGAAACGAAATTAGAGATGTTACACTAGCTACATCCAACATTATAGGAAAGACAATTAGAGAAGAATTTAGAGTAATTTCCATGCATGAGCGCATGGCTAGAATGATGAGTAATGCTAATGCCTTCATTGCCTTACCAAGTGGTTTTGGTACTTTAGAGGAGATTTTACAAATATTCTCTTAGGCATAATTGAATATGCATAACAAACCAATAGGTTTGTTGAATGCTAACCATTTATTTGATAGTTTGTTGTCTTTTCTTGATCAATATGTGGAACAAAGGTTTATCTCATACTCAGCATGATGAATTCTGATATCGACTTCCAATGCTGAGGAGTTTATTAATGCATTACAAGCATTTGTTCATATACCTGATTCAACTATAGCTCAAATAGATTAGACGGCAGACAACTATAGAAAATGAAAATTAGACTTGGATCTTCATCTGTAACTATAATAGGGCATGGCCATTGCTGTACTACTCTATTTTTTTTGGGTCAACTTGAATACCATCCTTGCCAACCACATGCCCTAAGAAAGTAACACTACTAAGTCAGAATTTATATTTTGAAGACTTAGTATATAGCTAATACTCTATTTGAGTTTGTAAAGCTATCCTCAAATGTTGCTTATGATCCTTTGAACTTTTAGAATATACTAGTATATCATCAATAAATACAATAATAAATTGATGCAGGGATGACTTAAATACTGTATTCATTAAAATCATGAGTGCAACTACAGCATTTGTCAAGCCAAGTGACATCACTAAAGCTCATAGTTCCCATGCCAAATCCTAAAAGCAGTTTTCGAAATATTCTTTTCCCTTATCCTTAATTAATGATACACAAATCTCAATTAATTTTTGAAAAACATAGAGCACCCTGTAACTGGTCCAACAAATCATCTATATAATGTATTGGATATTTATTGTGCACTATCACCTTATTCAATTGTCTATAATCTATGCACAATCAAAGCAATCCATCTTTTTTTCCTTCACAAATAGAACAAGAACTCCCCAAAGAGAAGTACTAAGGTGTATAAATCCCTTGTTTAACAAATTTTACATCTAATTCTTCAATTCCTTGAGTTCAGTTGTTGCCATTCTATATGGGGTATAGATACCAATTGAGTTTTAGGAAATAAATCAATACCAAATTATATTTCTTGTTTTGGGGGTAATCCAGGCAATTCTTCTAGGAAGATATCAGGAAATTCCTTAACCACTAGAACCAGATCTACTTTGGTATACTTTATATGAACATCTCTCACCATTGCCAAATATCTTTGGCACCTTTGTGTAATAACTTATGGGATGCTAAAGCAGAGATTAGATTACTGGATACCTCACTACAATCTTCTTATATCAAGAAAAAAGATTATGCAAGAATATTGAATTTAATCATCTTAGGATGACATTCTAAAATGGCATGACATGATGCCAACCAATCTATTCCTAAATCACATCAAAGTCTATCATATCTAGACAATTGGGTACAATAGATATCACATTTAGAAACGATCATATTTGGCAGTTGTCTCAATTCATTAAATTCTCTGGCACGCCTATCCTTTTCAATTTTAGGCAAAAATTGATCTATGGATACTTTTTAAAATGCCACAATATTTAATCAATCTTATACTATGAAATTTAGCAAACTTGGAATAGAAAGGAAATTGAAACACTATAGAATCCCTCAACAGCACTTGAAGTATAAATATGTTTAGCTCATATCCATACTAAAGGTCTTACTAAAGAATCCTTTGCTCTAATAGCCATTGGAAAATCTAATGCTCTGATACCAACTTGTCATGCCCCCAATTTAAGGGCATGTGAAACACATGCTTTACAAACATATATTTGCCATAACATGTATAATACACTCATTTATCATTGAAAACATTTACATATAGGTATTCCCATGTATACACAATATACAGATCAAGTCTATAAATATCAAAATAACAAGAAAAGCAAAGATCCTGCCTGTGGCATTCAAAGCATACTCTAGAGTAGAAGTACATTATAAATCAAAATCTACGAGCCCTAAAAACAAAATAGGCTCACTAGAAAATATGTCGCTTAGCTGATTACCTATCTGGAGGGAAATGATCAAACTCTGTATTCTTATATGAAAAATGTGAAAATATTGTGTAGTGAGTTTGATAACTCAGTGAGCAGATAATATCTTCTATGACCTCTTTGGTCAATATATGGATGTACTCATATTTTAAAACTTATCATATAAAAAATTACAGTTCGAAAGTACATCCATATGGGACTTACATTTCAAATATTCTCAGTTCAAATCACATTCAGATATCCAAAACCATATGCAGTACGGTACGATCATTAAACAAATATTGTTATGCATCAAAATATTTCTCATGAAAACATTAGGAGGATCCCATATCAGAGTTCAAACCCTTCCGTACTTTGGTGGTGTAGGATTTTCCTAAACTCAGCATCCTAACAAATGTTTGCCCTGCCACCATCCAAGAGGACACGCGAAGGGATTCTAATATGGGCAATTTTGTAACAACTCCATTTAGGTAAATGTAAAATTTTTTTTTTTATATTTGTAAAATTCCATGAAGTTATTACTGCTTTAATTCTAACCACTTAACTCGTAATAATAATCACTTTAACCAAGCATAATTGTTATTAACAGTCATACAATATTGAGTTTCCATACACACCATTATTTTACAAACTACACACCATTTATTTTACAAACATTTGTACAAAAATACACATTAGCTTTAATCATCTACGTCGACTACTTCTGGGGACACTGGTGCGGGTGGCGGCACCTCCACCGGAATCTCAGTCACATCTACTATAGATATATCTGATATAACTGGTAGTTGCCCAAGGTAGGGCACCTCGATCCAACGTACTGAAACAATAAGTGTCATGGAGAAAATCTGCATAATTATTCTTTTGAACATGATATGGAAATATAGTGAGAATTAAATTCCAGTAGGTTCAACAATAAATCATAATTTACCATCAATATAGTTCATCATGTCATGTTCAGCTGTATAAACTACAGAAAATATCTTTGGTCACATGAATGCATTATATCTATGCACATAAGAATCATACAATAATGATATGTATGACATGATTAACTATTTTTAGAATATCATATGATGGCTATCAACTTATTCTCATTTCAAGCTACCCCAGTCAGGGTGAGTATCCTCTACTCTCCAGTACGGGCTTTTCTCGCTCCGTCCGACATGGCACACTTTCTCTTTCTTTTCTCATAGTCATAATCATAACCGTTGGTAGGGCGTCCCCTACTGGTGCACCACACGGATTGCCATGTGACCGTGTTAATTTCTTTTCTTTTCACAATGATAGCCAAAAATATGCTTTCAATAACAAGTATGTTCATTAAAATATAACTATTACCATAAATCATTGGTAATCATGCCATGAACATAACCATTTCAAATATCACTTTATAAAATATTTCCATGTCAGAATTTCACACTTAAGATGGTAAGAAGTTCATACAATGGCAATGGCTATGGCATATACTAGTCATTTATTATTTTCATTTATAAGATTTGTCTTCTTTTTTAAATATTAATTTTATTTCTTTATTTTCTTGATGCAGGTTTTCATCATATCTAACCTTCTCTTACTAATCAAAGCATAACTCCCTCACTTGAACTCCGATGTAGGTGATCTTCTTGTCAATTTCAAGATAAAACAATTATCTAAAACTATTATGTTGAACAGTTTAGCGAAATATTAAGAAATCAAGGTGATATTACTCCCTCAAAGTACAGGTTATTTCCTCTCAGATAGGTTCTGACCTTTACCTACTAACCTGTCCATATCTCCCTCATATGAATTCCAAATTAAGTTATTCCAGTGGCTAAAAATCCGTGACACATATAAAAATAATTTTTATGTTAACCATTTATTTTAATTCCCTATAGAATGTTCTTAGAAATTAAAATACAGAAGCTATCCTAACATATTCTTCCCTGATTAACCATTTTCTGACCTTTGCTTACTAATCGGACCATATCTATCTCATATAGACTTCAAATTGAATGATTCCAGTGGCTAAAAATCTGTGATACATATATCTTTAATTCTTATGTTAATCATTTATATTAATTCCCTACAGATAAGGCCTAGAAATTAAAACACAAAAGCTATCCTAACATATTCTTCCCTGATGAACCATTTTCTGACCTTTGCTTACTAATCGGACCATATCTACCTCATATGGACTCCAAATTGAATGATTCCAGTGCTAAAAATCCATGACACATATATCTTTAATTCTTATGTTAACCATTTATTTTAATTTCCTACAAATAATTCCCAGAAATTAAAACACAGAAGCTTAAAAATTTTGCCACCCATAGCCATACCTATGCAGAACTTTCTATACCAGTCTAAGTATTCAAACATACATAACATGCAAGATCAATATGTAACATGATATAGCAACATCCATGACCAATCATCAAAGTTCTAAGATCAAAATCGCATATAAATATTATAAGTTTCAAAAGTTTTCTTCAAAAAGAAATATTGTTAAACTTACCTAAGAATCTCCCTAACTCACTTAGTGAATTGGTTTTCTTGTTTCCTCTTGAAAGAAGTAGCAAGATTCCTCCCTTCCCTTAGCTTTTCTAGCAGCTTAGGTAAGAGAAGGAGGGTGAGTTTTTGAACCTTAAGGATGAAGAAGAAAAATGGATTCAAGTGGAGATTAAGGTAACTAACCTTGAGTACTTAGCCATGTAAACGTCTCCTTCTTCTTCCTTCCTTTCTTCTCCTCTCTTTCTCTCCTTTCCTCACTTTACCTTGCTTCTATTTCTCTCTCTTCCTCACTTGGACGAAATTAAAATGTTGTAGGGGTGGGTTTTGCTTAAATAGACCACCAAATAATACATCTTTCATGATCATGAGTCTACCTTATCACAATTAGGATACACTTTGTTGAATTTTTGGAAAACAAACAACTTATGTTCTTCTCTTCCTCTTCCTTAGTTAAGATATCCATAGGAAAAGGAGATTTGTATTTTGAAAATTATGATGATATGTTTTTAAGATAAGGGACAAGGTCCCTTTGATTTAGGGATTCATTTCTATTTTCTTTTGTCTTAAACAAGTATGATAGGTTTGCCTTTTTAGGTGGCAAATTTCTAGCCCTTGAATCTCCATTATTTGATTGATATTATTTGTGTGGGATAGGAATGTTTTGTCCTAATGCCATGTATTATCATACCACTTGCTAAAATTATGAGTGTAGGATATAGATGTTTTTGTCCTAAAGCCTTATATTATCATGCCACTTGCCAAAATTATGAATGTAGAATCACACCAGTTGCTAAATTTTTGTCTTAATGCAATGTAACCTAATATTTATTATTATTACATTATTATATCATCACCTAATTTATTTTATTTTATTTTTCTTCTTGGATTTGGGCTTATTCCTACCCATTATGGGCTTATTCTTACCCATTTTCTTTGGTTTAGATCAAATTCTACCTTTCTTGGTGGGCTTGGTCACATTTTCATAATTTTTGAGCTATCGGTCCAATTACTATATCCTAGTCCATGTCTATGTTTTATTTCTTGCTTAGGATATCCAATGGGCTTGCTAGAAACTTATGTGAAGTGGAAAAACTCTATATGAAGTGTCCATAGGTAAAAGCTCAATGTATGGGTAAAGATTTTAAACTTAGTAACTCAAGTTTTTGAATTAGGAAAAATTACCCTAATCCAATGTTCTTGAAATTTTAAGACCTTTTCTTGTTTCTAAAAATTTATCTTCCTTATCCAAGAATTTTACATCTCTTTAGTATGTTATTTCTAATTTTTTTTTCCTATTAGGTTTTCCCTCTTTATTTGTTCTCTTAATGTTAGAAACATTTTCTATGCATATACATAAGTTGAAGAATTTCTAAGGATTATATTTCCTTAGATATCTAAAATATTGTCTAATAAATTTTATTTCCTGAATTAAATATTTATGTACTTTTATCAATAAAAGAAATGAAATTAGGAATGTTACAAATTTCCTAAGCACACAACAAGGGAGGGCAAATCACATATCATATAGTCAGCATCTCACCCAAATAAGAGGCATCTCACTCTCCTTCATATATCATATCTCGTGTATTGGCCGTCACACGAGGCTAACACTATCCCTGCTTGCTGAGATGTCAAAGTGCACCAAGGCTAACATCACTTAGTGTTAGTAAACAATGTTTCTAATAGGATTCTTCCATAGAAATCATATTTGCACATATGCCATAACTTTCAAAATAGAGGTTTCAATATAATATAAAATTTCCAGTGTCAGTATAATTCCTCTGTCAGAAACTTCCCAATCAGGTTATCACATATACATGCCTTTTTTCAGGGCAATCTTATAGCTTTACATATCAATGTCACGTGCACAATATATTTCCTTTACCATATGATGAGAAATACATTTAGAATCACATATTCAATAAGTTCAAAAATTCATTTTCAAAACCATACTATTCTTGAACTATATGCCAGATAATAAACAAATCAGTTAATTTAATCCATTTTAGAGACATATAAAAATATAAATAACTTGTAAACATAACAAATTATACATTTTCAAGAAGAGCATAGGGTAAATCATAAAAATAATTATCTACTCATAGGGTAAGGGCCTTAGATTAGACAACCCCAACATGCACTTTTCCAATCCAAGTGTAACCAAATAGACTTCAAAAATGAGTCCAAAGGGTCCAAAAACTTAGGAAATGACTTCAGGAACTCAGTCAACGTCGGCCAACTAAGGGATACTGTTAATGCGGGAAATATTGTTCAAATTGGTCGAATCACTATTCATGCGCGGCTAAAGCACTGTTCACACACTGTTCGGACACTGTTCACATAGATAAAAATATTGTTCACTTTTATTATTCATCGAATAACAATTTGTAAAATTAGAGCACCAAATCATGTTATTTGATCGTGAAATTCATCATACATCCAATACTGTATATCCTTAAATTGAAAGCTCGAAAAATCATCAAAAAATCAACATTTTAGAAACATTACCTATTGCGTTACTATTTACGATTTTCTGGCGAACATTCAGTGAGTTTCTAGCAAAATTGATAGGTGGATTTTGAAACTCTTGTCGCCATGAATCTAACAGTACCTCCAGTATCTCATTTGGATGTCTAGAATGGAAGATATCTTAGAGAAAAAATAAAACTAAAAGAGAGAAAATGAAGGGAAGAAAAAAATGGAGGGGATGCCCGAGCCTTCTACTTTTACTTCTGCCACTTTTTTTTTACGAAATATTATTTAATAATTGAATATTTAAAATTTATTCTTTAATTATATACATATAATTATTGTTTTTCAACTTAAAACATCCCAAAAATTTCTAAAATTTTTTATTCTTGCAAAACTTTAGTTACACTCTTAAATCATGACTTTTCTTGATAAATTTTTTAATAAAACATCTTTATGCATAATAAAAGAACGAATATTCTAAAAATAAAACAAAAATTGATTAAAGGAAAATATAATTATTTTAAGCAAAAAAAAATCATTTTATTTTAAAGTATATTTGCTTTTAACAAAACATAATCATTTTAAAAAAATAAAAATATATTTGTTTATAGCAAACATTTATTATTTAAAAATTATGAGATATTACAAGATTGCCCACTCTTTTTGTTTTAATTATTCCAAACCCCAAAAGACATTTTGAAGCGTATAGTGACGCTTAAAAGAAAGGGTTGGGTTGTGTGCTAATGCAAGACAAGAGAGTAGTTGCTTACGCCTCTAGGAAACTGAGACCCCATGAAGGAAATTATCCAATCCATGATCTTGAATTGACAGCAGTAGTGTTTGACTTGAAGATTTGGAGAAATTATTTATACGGAGCAACATTTGAAGTATATTGTAATTATAAGAGTTTTAAGTACTTTTTTTTTATCAAAAGGAGTTAAATATGAGGCAACGAAGATGGGTAAAATTCCTCAATGACTACAAGTTTGAGATAAAGTATCATCAAAAAAAGGAAAATGTTGTAGCTGATGCCTTAAGTTGAAAGTCTCTATACATAGGTCAGATGATGGTGTTTGAGATGCACGCCGAGGTTTTGGAAGGCATTGCAGTAAGCTTTTGGAACCCAATTGTAGTTCAGTACTGTCTACCATCTTTAGACTCATGAGTAGACATAAAAGACCATTCAAACCCTACAAGATATGTTGAGGGCCTCTGTGATAGAGCAAGGTAATGGATGGGATAAGTACCTACCTTTAGTGGAGTTTGCATATAATAATAGTTATCACTCTAGTATTAAGATGGCCCCCTACGAAACTTTATATGGTAGGAAGTTCCAATCTTCACTATCTTAGTTTGAGGTAGGAGAAAAGAACTTGTTTGGTCCTGACCTAGTTCAACAAACCACTGAGCAAGTTAAGATGATACGAGACAAAATACTTACAACTTAAGAGTCTGAAAAAAAAGTTACTATGATAAGAGACATAGACTTCTGGAGTTTAAGGAAAGAGACCATGTATTTCTAAATTTTTCTCCAACTACTGGAGTTGGTAGGTCTCTCAAGACCAGAAAGTTAAGTCCATGAATTTTGGGACCCTCCCACCTAATTTGTCCAACCTACATAATGTTTTTCATGTATCGCAGATTCAGAAGTATCTTCTAGATTCTTCATATGTAATACGGGATAAACCAATTCAAATAAAAGAGAACATGACATACCAGGTAGTACCGACATCTATATTGGACACCGATGTGAAGGAATTGAGGAATAAAACCATTCCCCTAGTTAAGGTGTTATGAAAAGGTTTGACTCCAAAAGAATCAATTTGGGAGTTGGAAGATGTCATAAGGAAGAAATATCTGCAATTGTTCTTATTAGGTAATTTCTAAAATTTTGAGGGCAAAATTTCTTTTAGGGGGAGAGAAATGTAAAATCCTTAATTTCATTTCTTTTATTCATAAAGGCACATAAATATTTAATTAAGGAAATAAAATTTATTAAATTTTTTTAGATATCTAAGAGAATATAAGCCTTAGAAATTCTTCAACTTATATGTATGCATAGAAAATGTTTCTATCAT
Source organism: Gleditsia sinensis (assembly GCA_037074535.1). Classification (NCBI taxonomy): domain Eukaryota; kingdom Viridiplantae; phylum Streptophyta; class Magnoliopsida; order Fabales; family Fabaceae; genus Gleditsia; species Gleditsia sinensis. The sequence goes on along the minus strand of CM073470.1, from coordinate 66,944,453 downwards.
AAAGGGAATAGGTAAAGAGAGAAAACCTAACAGGAAAAATTAGAAGTAATATCCTAAAGAGAGGCAAAATTCTTGGGTAAGGAAGATAAATTTTTGGAAGTAAGAAAAGGTCTTGAAAATTTAAGAAGATTGGATTAGGGTAATTATTCCTAATTCAAGAGTTAGAGTTCCTAAGTTTAACATCTCCAAACATATATTTGGGCCTTCACCTATGGACATTTCATATAGAGTTTTTCCACTTCACATAAGTTTTTAGCAAGCCAATGGAATAGCCCAAGCAAGAGATATAACATAAACTTGGACTAGGATATAGAAGTTGGACTAATAGCCCAAAAATTATGAAAATGTGACCAAGCCTTCCATGAAAGATAGAATTTTAGCCAAACCAAAGGAAATGGGCAAGAAGGAGCCCAAATCTAAGAGAAAAAAAATAAGATCCATGTGATGAAATAGTAGTGTAATAATAATCAAGATTAAGTGACATGACATTAGGATAAAACATCTATATCCTACATTCATAATTTCAACAAGCCATGTGATGAAATAATAGGTAATAATACATGGTATTAGGACAAAATATCTATATCTTAAACTCATAATTTCAGCAAGCCATCTGATGATATAGTAGATAATAATACATGGCATTTGGACAAAATATCTATATCCTACACTTATAATTTTAGCAAGCCATGTTATGATATAGTAGATAATAATACATGGCATTAGGACAAAGTATCCTTATCTTACAAAAATAATTTCAGCCAAGCAAGGGAGACTCAAGGGGTAAAAATTTGCCACTTAGAAAGGCAAATCTATCATACTTGAGTGAGACAAAAGAAAAAGGAAATGAATCCATAAATTAAGGGGACCTTGTCCCTTGCCTTAAAATTATTTTATAATGATTTTCAAATATAAATCTTTTTTTCTATGCATATCTTAACTAAGGGAGAGGAAGACAAGAACATGAGTTGTCTTCCCTCAAAAAGCAACCAAGTGTATCCTAATTGTGATAAGGTAGACCTATGATTATGAGAGATGAACCACTTGATAATTTATTTAAGCAAAAACCACCCTTGTAACATTATAATTTCGTCCAAGTGAGGGATAGGACAAACAAAAGCAAGGTAGAGTGAGGAAAAGAGAGAAAGAAAGGAGAAGAGAGAAAGGAAGAAGAAGGATAAGTCTAGAGGACAAAGTACTCGAGGTAAGTTATCTAAATCTCCATTTAGATTCATCTTTTCTCTTTATCCTTAAGGTTCAAAACTCACCCTCCCTCTCTTATTCAAGCTATTGGAAAAGCTAAGGGAAGGGAGGAATCTTGCCACTTACTTTAAGAGAAAACAAGAAAAATAATTCACTAAGTAAGCTAGGGAGATCTTTATGTAGGTTTAACAATATCTCTTTTTGAAGAAAATCTTTGAAATTTGTAACATTTATATGGGATTTTGATTTTAGAACTTTGATTAAATTTACAATATTTGCTACCTTGATGATTGGTCATGGATGTTGTTATATCATGTTACAAGTTGATCTTGCATGTGATGGATGTTTTGAATGCTTCAGTTGGTGTGGAAAGTTCTGCATAGGTATGGCTATGGGTGGCAAAATTTTAAGGTTTTTATACTGCTGTTATGTATATTTAAATGTGGTGAAAAATTGATGGAATAAGACTAGATTGATAAAATGAGTATTGTACTAGCCGTAAATTTAATAAGGTTCAAATTAAGGAAAATTTTGAATTAAAGAGAAGATTTTGAAAAGGGAGTTAAGAACCGGTAAAAATAAATTTATTATTTACATGGGTTAAAGAAGTATAAAAAAAATATGAGAATTTACGTCTTGGGGCGTAATTTTTATTTTTAAATGATAGTATTTTGCTATAAACAAATATATTTTTATTTGTTTAAAAATAATTATGTCTTGCTAAAAGTAAGTAGACTTTTAAGTAAAATAATTATTATTTTGCTTAAAATAATTATATTGGCTTGTAATAAATTTTAGTCATATTTTTAGAAATATTCTTTCTTTTAATATGTATAAAGATATTTATTTTGAGATTTATTTTATTACGATTTTTATCAAGAAAAATCATAATTTAAGAGTTTAACTAAAGGTTTATGAGAATGTAAATTTTTAGAAATATTTGGGATATTTTAGGATGAAAAATAGAATTTATATGAATATATATAAAATAAAATTCTATTATTCAATTATTAAATAATAATTATTATTAAAAAAACACAATAAAAAGAGACAAGGGGGAAGGGGGAGATGTTCCGTCTGCAGATTTTTGAAAACCGAGAAAGAATGAATAGTGAGTGAATAGTAACCTTCAACTTTCTCTCTAGATCTGGAGTGCCTATTGGCTTCTAATATCCAAACTGAAGGTGCTACTGAATTCAGGACGAAGAATACTACGGTTTTGACCGATCAATTTTTTAAATCAGCCGTTGAATCGCTATAAATTTGAAGTAGAAAATCTTAGGAAAAAGTAAATTCTGAAACTCTTACTTAGAGACCTCCAATTAAAAATCTGACACTGTAGATAGATTCAGGAGTTAGATAAACTTTAGGATATGAATATTTTTGACCATCTGACAGCTTTTTGTTTGTCAAGAATAGTAATTTCCGGCGGTAAATAGTGACCAAGTTTCTGAAATTGTTTTCTTGATTTTTGGACACTCCGGATACGTTTTCGAGGTCTATTTGATCAAATAGAGATTGGAAAAGTATATTTTAAGGCTGTCCAATTTGGAGCATTTACCTTGTGAGTAGATGATTCTTTCTATGACTTGTCTTTACTCTTCTTGAACTTCAAATTGATAAATAAGTATGTTTACAAGTTATTTATACTTTTATATGATCCTGAAATGGTTTAGAATATCTGAAACGATTGCAATATGATATCTAGTTCAAGAAGAGTATGACTTTTGAAATGAATTTTGAAACACATTGAATATGTGATTTTTAAATGTATTTCTCATTATATGGCAAAGAAAATATGTTATGCATATGATATTGATTTATACAATGATATGTTTGCCTCGGATATAGACATGTACACATGATTCCCCTGATTGGGAAGTTTTGACAGATGAATATACTGAGACTAAAAGTCTGTATTATATTGAGAATTTTATACTAGATTATATGGCATATGTGCATATGATATTTTTTGTGGAGGAATCCTATTGGAAACACTGTCTGCTAACAGAAAGTGATGTTAGCCCTGGTGCACCTTGATTGCCTCAGTTAGTAGGGGTGGTGCTAGCCTCGTGTAAGGGCCAACACACGGAAGATGATATGTGAAGGAGAGCGGAATGCCTCCTATATGGGCGAGATGCCAGTTATATGAGTTATGATTTGCCTTTCCTTGCTATGTGCTTGGGAAATACCCATATAAAGTCCCATCGTGTGTCCTCTTGAATGGTAGTAGGGCAAACCTCAGCGGGATGCTGAGTTTAGGCAAATCCTATACCACCAAAGTACGGAAGGGGTTATACTCTGATATGGTGGTTTTGATATGGAATCTTCCAAATGATTTTATAAGAATTATGCTGATGCATATCATGATTTTATTATCGCTCTTACAACATTACTTATGAATTGAATATGAATATGAATTTGAACCGAGATGATTTGAAATACAGGTCCCATATGAATGTATCTCTGAATTTTGATTTTCAATGTGACAAGTTTTAAAATAAGGAGTACATCCATATGTTGACCTAATAGGTAATAGAAGGTTTTATCTGCTCACTAAGTTGTAAAACTCACTACACGTAGTTTATATGTTTTTCAGATAAAAACCCAGAGTTTGGTCTTGCAGCTTCTTGATCGACTAGGTGTCATACTTCCGTGGTGAGCCTAAACTATTTTTGGGCTCTCAGTGTTTAAATTATCATATAAATGTACTCTAGAGTTGCTCTGAACGCCACAGGCAGGATCTTTGTTTCCACTGTAAAACTGATTAGTGTAGACTTGGCATGTATAATTAGTTATGTTGAGATTTGCAAACGTTATGATATTATCTTGTTATGTCATAATATGAAGTTGAATGCAAATAAATAAACTTAAAGATATCGGACAGTAGTGTTATTCGTGTTCTTAAAATAGGGGCGTGACAAGTTGGTATCAGAGCATTATGTTTCCCTGTGGCTATCAGAGCAAAGGATTCTTTCGTAGGACCTTTAGTATCGATATGAGCCAGACATATTTATACTTCAAGTGCTACTGAGGGATTCTATAGGATATTCACTTCATTTCTATTTCAAGTGTGCTTAAATATTATAATATCTTAAAAGGGTGTTTTATTCTATATAGTAAATGATGCCGCTAAGAACTAAAGCGGTCACTAGAGAAGAAGCTGTAGATTGTGCACCCTCTACTGAAGAGTCAGCACAATCTACAATTCCAGTACAAAGAGGCCGTGGTAGAGGCTGACCTAGAGGAAGAGGTAGAGGTAGAGGGCATACACGGGGTTTGAGAACCCCAAGACAGGATGAACAGGCCCATGTATCTGATAGAGTTCATGAGGAAAGAGTAGAACCCCCTCAGGAGCCACATGATAGAACCGTGGATATGATTGCTGGTATACATAGGAGTTTAGAGACATTGGCTGGGTTTATAGTGGAACAGGGTAGAAGGGAAGGCCAGCCAACAGAAAATGCTCCTGAACTATAAGAATTGGGAAGAATAGCAGAGCAATAGGATAAGTTTACAGGGATTGAGGTGTCATTACCGTAATTCCTTAAGTTGAAACCTCTGACTTTTTCTGAGTCAGATGCTCAGGAAGACCCACATATATTTATTGATGCTGTGGAACAAGTCTTTAGAGCTTTATGGTGCTCTAGTAGAAGATCTGTTAAATTAGTGTCTTTTCAACTATTTGATGTGGCCCAAGTTTAGCTTGAGACACATGTACAAGGACGAGCAGTTGTTTTACCACCAATGGAGTGGGAAGAATTTAAGGAAACATTTATGAATCGCTTCCTGCCAATGAGTGAAAGAGACAAGAGGGCTAGAGAGTTTGAGGAATTAAGACAAACACCAAACATAACAGTTTATGAATACGATATTTGTTTTACCCAAATGTTTAGATATGCACCATATATGATCCCTACTGAAAAAGATAGAATTAAGAGGTTTGTTTAGGGATTGATACGCCCATTGTTTAAATCGGTGGGCCCTCAGATGAATTATTTTTCAACTTATTCAGTAGTTGTGGACTGCGCTAGAATGATGGAAGCACGGGAGCAAGAAGATATTGAAAGTTTAAAGAGAAGAAAGAGAGAGTGAGATAGTAATGCTCAAATAAGTTATAATCCTAATGTTAGAGGATCAAGATTTCAAAATCTACAGCGCTTCACTCAAACAGGAACTGGTAGCTCTAATCAGACATCAGTGAATATCAACAAGCAAAGATTGAATCAAAGAGATATAAGACCTGTTAGCCAACGAGATTCAAGATCAATTCCACCATGTCCTAATTGTGGCAGGCTTCATATCGGATAGTGTCGCAAAGAAACTGGTGCATGTTTTAAGTGTGGACAAATGAGTCACTTGATGAGGAATTACCCACAGCTATGAAGTTTTAGTTAAGCATCGGTACAACCAACTTCACCTCCTGCATCAGTGCCAGTACGACCAAATAGAGCAGCTTTAGTTCAAGCAAGTAGTGGTGGTACTGGTAGAGGATCAGGAAATCGAGGCTGAGAATAATCTCGAGTTTTTCCTTGACACGATAGGATGCTCAAGCTTCAAATGTAATTATGACAGGTACATTATCAGTATGTTCCCATAAAGCATATGTCCTATTCGATCCTGGTTATACTCATTCTTATATATCACCATGCTTTACTAAGAAATTAGATAGAGATCTTGCTAGTTTACATTGTGCTTTTATGATTGCTACTCTAGTGGGAGAATTCTTACTGGTAAATAATGTGTATAGATCGTGTGAGATTTCAATAGAAGGTAAAGAGACTCTTATAGATTTGATAGTTCTAGATATAATAGATTTTGATGTGATTCTAGGAATGGATTGGTTGGCATTATGCCATGCCATTCTAGATTATCACCTTAAGGTGATTAAGTTTAACATTCCCGAAGAATCTTCTTCATGATACAAGGAGATCATAGTGAAGTGCCTAATAACTTAATCTCTGCTTTAACAGCTCATAAACTGTTACAAAAAGGATGCCAGGGTATTTAACAATAGTCAAAGATGTTGATATGAAGTACACCAGTGTAGAGCAGTTCCAATGGTTAGAGAATTCCCTGATGTGTTTCCTAAAGAATTGCCAGGATTACCACCAGACCGAGAGATTGAGTTTAGTATTGACCTCCTCCTGAAACACAACCAATATCCATACCTCCTTATAGGATGGCACCTGCATAACTTAAATAATTAAAGGAGAAACTACAAGATTTATTAGATAAAGGTTTTATTCGACCTAGTACATCTCCTTGGGGTGCTCTTGTTCTCTTTGTGAAAAAAAAGGATGGATCCCTACGCCTATGTATTGACTATAGACAGTTGAACAAAGTGACTATACGAAACAAATATCCTTTACCCAGAAAAGAAGATTTGTTTGACCAGTTACAGGGTGCCCAATGTTTTTCAAAAATTGATATGAGATCTGTATATCATCAATTGAGGATAAAGAAAGAGAATATTTCGAAAACTACTTTTAGAACTCGATATGGGCATTATGAGTTCTTAGTAATGCCATTTGGTCTAACAAATGCTCCAGCTGCATTTATGGATTTGATGAATAGAGTATTTAAACCTTTCCTAGATCAATTTGTCATTGTATTCATAGATGATATCTTGGTATATTCAAGAAGTTTAGAAGAGCACGAGCAACATTTAATAGTAGCATTGCAAACCTTGAGGGAACACCAGTTGTATACTAAGTTTTCAAAATGTGAATTTTGGCTTAGTAGTGTTACCTTTCTAAGGCATGTGGTTACTAAGGATGGTATTCAAGTTGATCCTAGAAAGATAGAAGCGGTGCAAAAATGGCCACGCCCTACGTTGGTTACAGAGATTCATAGTTTCCTTGGTTTAGCAGGCTATTACCGTAGATTTGTTATAGATTTTTCAAAGATAACTGCTCTTTTGACAAGGTTGATAAGAAAGGGAATAAAGTTTGATTGGTCAGATGAATGTGAAAGAAGTTTCCAGAAACTTAAAGAATGTTTGACTACGGTGCCAGTATTGGCTATTCCTTCAGGTACTTAAGGATATACGGTATACTATGATGCATCGAGAATTGGATTAGGATGTGTGTTGATGCAAAATGGTCGAGTCATTGCATATGCATCTAGACAACTTAAACCACATGAGCAAAACTATCCGACTCATGATTTGGAAATGGAAATAGTAGTTTTTACTCTTAAAATTTGGAGGCATTATTTGTATGGTGAGACATACGAAATATATACAGATCATAAAAGTCTCAAGTATATTTTTCAACAAAAAGATCTTAACTTGAGACAAAGACAATGGATGGAATTACTTAAAGATTATGATTGCACAATACTATACCATCCAGGTAAGGCCAATGTTGTGGCTAATGCATTAAGTATGAAGTATATGAGTAGTTTAGCTCATATCACAATGGTAAGAAGACCATTAGTTAAAGAGATGCATAAGCTACAAAGTGATGGGGTAGTAATGGAAGTGAAGGAGCCTAGAATATTGTTAGCTCATATGCAGTTTCAATCATCTTTGATCGAGCAGGTGAAAAGGCACAGAAAGAGGATGCCTATTTGTGCAAGAAAATTAAAGAAGTGAAGAATGGTGGTGAAGTTGAATTCACTGTAGACTCTGAAGGAATTCTGAGATTTGGCAAGCGGATATGTGTACCTAATAAAGAAGAACTTAAGAAAGAAATTTTAGAGGAAGCCCATAGATCCATGTATACGATTCATCTTGGAATAACTAAAATGTATAAGGATCTAAAAGAAATTTATTGGTGGGAAGGTATGAAGAAAGACATAGTGGATTATGTGTCTCGATGTTTAACTTGTCAGCAGGTTAAAGCAGAACATCAAAGGTTTGCAGGACTACATCAGCAGATAGACATACCTGAATGGAAATGGGAAAGAATAACTATAGATTTTGTTACGGGTTTACCGAGAACACCAAAAAGGGTTTGATTCAATATGGGTTATCATTGATAGGTTGACTAAGTCAGCACATTTTCTACTAGTGAAAACCATGTACAATGTAGCTCAGTATGCAAGATTATATTTGAATGAAATAGTGAGGCTTCATGGAGAGCTTTCCAAGAACATGAAGTTGAATCTCAGTACTGCATTCCATCCTCAAACAGATAGGCAGTCTAAGCCAACCATTCAAATATTGGAAGACATACTTCGGGCTTAAGCTTTAAATTTTCAGGGTAGTTGGAAAAGATTTCTACCTTTAGCTGAATTTGTTTATAACAATAGCTATCAAGCCAGTATACAAATGGCTCCTTTTGAGGTATTATATGGCAGGCGTTGTCATTCCCCGATTGGATGGTTTGAAATGGGTGAAGCAAAGGTTTTAGGGCCTGATATGGTACAAGATGCACTGGTCAAGGTAAAACTAATTAAGAAAAGATTATTAACAGCTCAGAGTAGACGAAAGGCCTATGTTGATAATAGATGTCGCCCATTGGAATTTGCCATAGGTGAGCATGTTTTTCTAAAAATATCTCCTATGAAGGGAGTAGTGAGATTTAAAAAGAAAGGAAAGTTAAACCCTCGGTATATAGGACCATTTGAAATTATTGATAGGATTGGTCCAGTAGCTTATCGTTTGGCTTTACCTCCTGAATTGGGTCATGTCCATCCAATTTTTCATGTGTCTATGCTACGAAAATATTTGCCAGATCCAACACATGTTATACAATGTCCACAGATTCAGTTACAGGAAGATTTAACCTATGAGGAACAACCAGTAGCAATAGTGGACAGACAAGTAAAGAAATTGTGGTAAAAAAAATACCTACAGTGAAGGTGATATGGAAAAATCACTCTTCTGAAGAAGCTACTTAGGAAAGAGAGGAGGATATAAGCGTCAGATATCCGCATTTGTTTGAACAATGAGGTTAGTATTTATTTGCAACTATGGTGATGAAATTCGGGGACCGAATTTCTTTAAGGGAGGAAGAATGTAATAGCCGTAAATTTAATAAGGTTCAAATCAAGGAAAATTTTGAATTAAAGAGAGGATTTTGAAAATAGAGTTAAGAACCGGTAAAAATAAGTTTATTATTTACATGGGTTAAAGAAGTACAAAGAAAATATGAGAATTTATGTCTTGGGCGTAACTTTGATTTTTAAATGATAGTATTTTGCTATAAACAAATATATTTTTATTTGTTTAAAAATGATTATGTCTTAATAAAGGTAAGTAGATTGTTTTGCTTAAAATAATTATATTAGCCTCTCATAAACTTTTGTCATATTTTTAGAAATATTCTTTCCTTTAATATGTATAAAGATATTTATTTTAAGATTTGTTTTATTATGATTTTTATCAAGAAAAATCATGATTTAAGATTTTAACTAAAGGTTTATGAGAATGTAAATTTTTAGAAATTTTTGGGATATTTTAGGATGAAAAATGGAATTTATATGAATATATATAAAATAAAATCCTATTATTCAATTATTAAATAATAATAATTATTAAAAAAAAATAAAAAGAGACAAGGGAGAAGGGGGAGACGTTCCGTCTGCAGATTTTCGAAAGCCGAGAAAGAAGGAATAGTGAGTGAATAGTAACCTCCAACTTTCTCTCTAAATCTGGAGTGCCTATTGACTTCCGATCTCAAAACTGAAGGTGCTACTGGATTCAGGACTAAGAATACTATGGTTTTGACTGATCAATTTTTCAAATCAGTTGTTGAATCGTTGTAAATCTGAAGTAGAAAATTTTAGAAAAAGGTAAATTCTGAAACTCTTACTTAGAGACCTACAATTGAAAATCTGACACCGTAGATGGATTTAGGAGTTAGATAAACCTTAGAATATGAATATTTTCGACCATCTGATAGCCTTTTGTTCATCGTGAACAGTGATTTTCGCGCGAGTGACTAGTGTTTTCTATCGAGTGAATAGTGTTTTCAGTAGTGAATAATGACCAAGTTCCTGAAATTGTTTTCTTGATTTTTGGACCCTCCAAATACGTTTTCGAGATCTATTTGATCAAATAGAGATTGGAAAAGTATATTTTAGGGCTGTCCAATCTAGAGCCCTTACCCTGTGAGTAGATGATTCTTTCTATGACTTGTCTTTACTCTTCTTGAACTTTAAATTGATAAATGAGTATGTTTACAAGTTATTTATACTTTTATATGATCCTGAAATGGTTTAGAATATCTGAAACGGTTGCAATATGATATCTAGTTCAAGAAGAGTATGATTTTTAAATGTATTTCTCATTATATGGCAAATAAAATATGTTATGCATATGATATTGATTTATACAGTGATATGTTTGCCTCGGATATAGGCATGTATACATGATTCTCTTGATTGGGAAGTTTTGACAAATGAATATATTAAGACTGAAAGTCTGTATTATATTGAGAACTTTATACTGGATTATATGGCATATGTGCATATGATATTTTATGTGGAGGAATTCTATTGGAAACACTGTCTGCTAACAACAGGTGATGTTAGCCCTGGTGCACCTTGTAATAACCGTAAAAATTTAACGAAAATTTCAATTTAAAGGAAATTTAGAATAAAAGAGAAAATTTTGAAAATAGAGATAAGAATCGTAGAAAATATGTATATTTATTACATGGATTAAAGAATTATAAAAGGAATATGAGAATTTACATTTTGGCGCGTAATTTTTATTTTTCAATAATAATATTCTGTTATAAGCAAATATATTTTTATTTGCTTAAAAATGATTATGTTTTGCTAAAAGTAAGAAGACTTTTAAGTAAAATAATTATTGTTTAGCTTAAAATAATTATATCAGCCTATAAAGAATTTTTGTTGTATTTTTAGAAATATTTTTCTTTTAATATGAATAAAGATATTTTTTTTTGAAATTTTTTTATTACGCTTTTTATCAAGAGAAATCATGATTTAAGAGTTTAACTACATATTTTTGAGAATGGAAATTTTTAGAAATTTTTGGGATATTTTATGATGAAAAATGAAATTTATATGAATTTTTATAAAGGAAAATCCTATTTATTTAATAATTATTATTATAAAAAAGAAGAAGAAGAAGGCAATTGAAAAACGAAAACCGGGGGCGACGATATCAGATTCGAGAAAAATCGAAGAATATGCATAGTGAGTGAATAGTGATATACAACTTTATCTTTCAATTTGGAGTACTTATGGGCTTTCGATCTCAAAACTGAAAGTGTTATTGGATTCAGGACGAAGAATACTTCAGTTTTGACCAATCAATTTTTCAAATCAACCGTTGAATTGCCGTAGATCTGAAGTAGAAAATCTATGTAAAAGGTAAGTTCTGAAAATCTTACTTAGAGACTTCTAATTAGAAATCTGACTCCGTAGATGGATTTAGGAACTAGATAAAAATTAGGATATGAATTTATTTCGTTGATTCGGTAAAATTTTTATGACGATGAATAGTGTTTTTCAGCGATTAATAATGACGGTGAATAGTGATTCTCAACGATGAATAGTGATGGTGAATAGTGATTTCAGCGGTGAATAATATGTTCTGGCGGTGAACAGTACCTTAGCGTTGACCAAGCTCTTAGAGGCCAAATTTAGGAAATCCGGAGTCATTTTCAAGGTTTTTGGACCTTTCAGACTCGATTTTGGGGTTTATTTTATCAAATTCGGATCAGAAACGAGGATTTTAGGGCTGTCCAATCTGGAGCCCTTACTTGTGAGTAGATAATTCTTCCTATGGCTTGTTTTTACTCTTCTTGAACTTTATATTGATAAATGAGTATGATTACATGTTATTTATACTTTTATATGTTTCTGAAATAGTTTGGAATGTCTGAAATATGATATTTAGTTCAAGAAGAGTATGACTTTTGAAATGAATTTTGTACCACATTGAACATGCGATTTTTAAATGTATTTCGCATTACATGGCAAAGAAAATATGTTATGCATGTGACATTGATTTTACAGTGATATGTTTGCCTCGAATTTGGGCATGTATATGTGATTCCGTGATTGTGAAGTTTTGACAGAGGAATGTACTGAGATTGAAAGCTCTGTTTTGCATGATATGTAAAATTATAAGTTGCCGAATACGATTGAATGGCAAGAATAAAACTCATGGCGAGTTGTTTGATAATTATGCATTGTATTTGATGGATGTGCACTTTTATACATTATATATATATATATATATATATATATATATATATATATATATATATATATATATATATATCTGTGTTTGTGTGTGTGTGTTGATGAATATTGACGGGTTATATGGCTTGAGATAGTATTGTGAAGGAGGTATTAGTGGTAATGTGAGGAGGCAGAAGGGTGATGAACTCACATTCCCTAATTACCTATTGTGATGATGACAGTGGTAATGTGAGGAGGCAGAAGGGTGATGAACTCACATTCCCTATTGACCTATTGAAGTTATAGTTAGTGGTAATATGAGGAGGCAGAAGGGTGATGAAGTCACATTCCATGTTTATCTATTGAGTATATTGAAAATTGTGACATACTTGAGCATTATATAAAAAGAATAAATTTTTAATGCATATTAAGTTTTATTTAAGACCATATTGTATTATATGTGGTTACAGATATTCGAATGTGATTTGAACTGAGAAAATTTAAAAATGCGGGTCCCATATGGATGTATCTCTGAATTTGTGATTTTCAATGTGATAAGTTTAAAAATAAAGAGTAAATCCATATGTTGACTTGAGAGGTTATAAGAGGTATTGTCTGCTCACTAAGTTGTAAAACTCACTACACGTGGTTGACATATTTTTCAGATAAAGACCCAGAGTTTGGTCCTGCAGCTTCTTGATCGACTATGTGTCGTACTTCTGTGGTGAGCCTAAATTGTTTCTTGGCTCTCAGTATTTACAAATGTAATATAAATGTACTCTAGAGTTGCTCTGAACGTCACAGGCAGGATCCTTGCTTCTGCTGTACTCTGATGTATATGTACTTGATTTGTATATGGTATATGTATGGGAAAACCTATATGTATCTGTTTCCTTGATAAAGGATTGAGATATTCATATTTATGGAACATATATGTTTATGATATACATGTTTCACGTGCCCTAAATATGGCCCTGCAAATAAAGAAATGGGTTTTGGTGTAACTTTCTTTATAGCTCTTTATCTCTATTCTCACTGACCAAATATGGCCCTGCAGATAAAGAAATTACTACCTCCTTCTTAATCGTCTCTTCCAAAAATGAGAAATCTCTTATTAAATATTCACAATTATTTCCTTATAATTAGCCCATTTAATCATTTTTAATCCTTTCTTAATATTCCATTTTGTGAATATAATTAACAAAATTCTGGGTGTTACACTAGTTGACTAAAACAAGCATTGTTATGCTATGCTATGGAGTACTGGTAGAGTGCCAGATCATTCATCTGGTGGCTCAAGCACTCAGTTTGCTCCCATAAGTCTTTAATAGTGTGCTGGGATGGTGGTAGAGCTAAACTGCTACTAGGTTCCCCAACAATAAATGGCTGAACCCCTAACTCCTTCTTTTCTACTTCTTCATGCCTTTTATACTTTTAGATGTTTGCATAGGATATAGGTCTCATTGGTTGGATGAGAGCCTTAGTGGAATCCTAGCTTACTCCTGCATTCTTACATAGACTAGTGATTAGACTAGGAGCAAAAAGGGAGCTGCCTCGAGAGTTAATGCAGCCTAACATTTGTTTGTGGATAATTTTCCCTACATCAATATACAGGCCCTTCAGTATAGTATAAAGCAGAATGACCCTATCCTTCCTGACTTGGCTCATATTCAAGTTGGGCATGAATCCTACTGACACAAAATAGTGCCAGGCTTTAGCCACTTTGTTCATGTCAGCCTTGGCAAGGCACACTGGTTGGCCATTATTATCCAATTTCCAAGAAGCCCCCCTGCAGCAAAAAGTGCAAATAATGTCTTCAAAATCAATGTATGACTGAAGAAGTGTCGAGTATTCATCATCCTCTATGTAAAGCAGTAAGTAAAACCCATTGATGGCATGCGGAGTGAATTTTACCATCTTACCCCTAACCCGTGCTTTATGACATTCGTGGACTATGGCATTGGAGTAAAACTCCTGTACCACGGGAATGACCCCTAGTTCTGCATTCCTGTAGAAAATCTCTCAATGTTTATGGAGGATATTGTCTCTATGCAGTAACTAGCAGTGACAATAAATCCTCATTCTAGAATGATGGGTTTGTGCACTACCACTTTGATGTGGTGTTGATAAATCTCTTCAATCACGAATGCTATGCTATCGAATGTTAGAGGGTCATCGGCTCTATTCTTCCTCTTTGAGAAGCCTAATTTTGATGTTTTAGGAGCCATTGGACTTAGAAGCTCACTGGGACATTTTACCGAACACCTGGTGTGCGCTCTTAAAATGTAGGAAAAATGGGTGGTAGATTCCCAACTTGAAGTCCCAATTAAGTGCAACCAAGTAACAATAGAGTATGGAGATCAATCTACAACATGAAATATGAAGAAAACCGTGCCCAATTGAGCTTGATTTGTGGCCAGAAAATGCAAGATCAAATTGCCTTAGAAACCCTAGAAAACTTCCATTGAATCCAAACCAAATGCTGAAAGAGTTGTTCAATCCTGCAAAAAAAGATGAAAAACCACTTAATTTAAGTAAGGTAACGTAATGGGAGGTTATTTTGGTTTATTGGAGGTAGGAAATTGTATTTGTGGGTGAAGGAGAGTGCAAAATTAGGTTTGTGGGATAAAGAGCGCCACGGCACTTGACTTGAGCGCTACGATGCTGTGCGTCCGTAGGTTAAAGTTTTTTTTACTAAAAAAGAAAACAAATGAAGAAAAAGAAGAAGAAAAAGATTTGATGGGTTATCTCCCAACCAGTGCCTTTGTTTAACATTATTGGCTCGACATAGACTCATAAAATTAAGGAGGATCTTTAAGAGTTGTCCATTGTGGTTCCTTTTGATGAAATCCTTCATAATATGGTTTAAGCCTATGCCCGTTGACTTTGAAACTATTCTGATTATCCATGTTTTTTATTTCCACTGCACCATGAGAAAAAATATTAGTAACAATAAATAGACCCTCCCATCTAAAATGAAACTTACCTGGGAACAATCTGAGCCTAGAATTATAAAGGAGGACTTTCTATCCTTTAGTGAACTCCTTGCATAAAATCATACAATCGTGTAGGAGTTTAGTTTTGGCCTTATAGATATTTGCATTTTCATAGGCCTTATTTTTTATTTCCTCTAATTCCTGAAGTTGTAATTTTCTGTATTCTCCACTTTCTTCCACATGCATGTTAAATTTCTTTGTAGCCTAAAGTGCTTTATGTTCCAATTCAATTGGAAGATGAAAAGTTTTTCCAAATACTAACCTGTATGGAGACATACCAATTGGGATCTTATAGGCTATTCTTTATGCCCAGAGAGCATCATCTAATCTAAGACTCCAATCTCTACAGTTGGGATTTATTGTCTTACTTATGATATTTTTGATTTCTCTGTTGGATACCTCAGCTTGTCCATTGGTCTGGGGGTGGTATGCAGTTGATAATTTATGAGTGACATTATATTTCTTTAATAGGGCTTCAATAGTCCTATTGCAAAAATGTGTTATCCTGTCACTTATCAAAGCTCTCGGAATCCCAAATCTTGAAAAAATATGGGATTTAATGAAATCTGCAACCACTTTAGAATTGTCATGTTAATGAGAAAGGCCCGTACCGGAGAGTAGAAAATACTCACCCTGACCGGGGTAGCTTGATATGAGAATAAATTGATAGTCATCATATGATAGTTAATCTTATCATACATGTCATTACTGTACGATTTTCATGTGCATAGATAAAGTGCATTCATGTGACCAAATATATTTGCTGTAGTTTATACAGATGAATATGACTTGATGAGCTATATTGATGATGATTTATTGTTGAACTTACTGGGATTTAATTCTCACTATATTTCCATGTCATGTTCAGAAAATTAGTTATGTAGATGTTTCTATGGCTCTGGCTTTTTGTGCATGTTGGATCGAGTTACTCTAGGATAGGCAAATTCCAGAAACAAATAAAATGTTTGTGGTCGAATTGGCTCAGATCCCGGTGAAGGTGCAACCACCCGCACCTGTATCTCCAGAATTGGTCAACCAGAATAAATAAGATGTAGATATTTATGTGTTTGATATGTTGTACGTACGTTTTGATTAATGACGTGTATGTGAACTGTATATTGTATAATAAATAAATAAAAAAGTTGTTACAATGCTCCTATCTCCCTGTAGTAGACCTTCATCTCATTCCATACAGTGATAGTACCAGAGGGTAAATAATATAGCCAATTTTTGGCTGAGTCTCTTAATGAAAAAGGAAAAGCCTTGAGTTTTATTTGTTCCTCAGTTACTCTAGGGGGCTTCATGCTGGTACATATCACATGGAATTCTTTCAAATGTTTATACGGGTCTTCACCTGTAAGGCCATGAAAATTTGGTAAGAGATGAATTAATCCATATATTAACTCAAAATTAATATTTTCATCAAGATTAGGAAAACTAATGCATAAGGGTTGCTGATGCAAATCTGGAGCTGCAAGCTCCTTCATAGTGGGGTGCCTCGCTATGATTACTTCCTCCTTTTCTTGATCAATGTCTTCTTGAAGTTCTCTTCTGTGCCTGTAAATAGATTTTCCAATATTTGGATTGAATTGTAAATCTTGAGAATTAAAAGAACGAGTCACAAGCATAAATCAACATAAAAATCACAAAAGTTACTAGACGTAGTCCCCAGCAACGACACCAAAATTTGGTGGGTAGTGTCACAAGTACACCTATATTGATACCTTACCTCTCAACTAACCTGTAGCTATGGAGTAAGGGTCGATCCCACAGAGATTGGAATTACCTTATGTGATTGAGAAAAGGGGGATTAATAAATGAAAATAATTAAGAGAGTAATTAATGAGAGAGGCATTGGTTTCGATTGATATCCACCATCAAGGGATTGCATTGATCATTGATAATATCATCAATCTTAAACCAAATATCTACCATTAGGATTCTATCTCTGTTCCTCCTTAAGCCTAGTGAATTGATAAAAATCGCACCAATTAAACCCTAATTAATAAGGTATCTTTTAGCACATCGGTAAAGTCTAACCCATTAATTGCATGAAGAACAAGAGAAACTGATAGAGTTAAATAAATATAAACACATCGGTCATATTTAATTTAGTTAATCATTCATCATAAGGCTAATGATTTATAATCCAAAATCCTTAAGCTTATTTGCTTCATGAATATAGTAATGAAAACTTTATTCAAAACCTAATTTAGTAGTAGATTAAAATAGACAATACACTAGTAGGCCTCCCTAGCAATTATATGAATAATCATTAAGAAACGAGAATAGTAGATGAATAATCAATACCCGTTAAGATTGAACTAATAAAATTTATTCTAAATCTCACAATGCATAATGATCCCTTGAGGTTTTAATCTTCCTCTACCAACTAAAAATAAATTAGCCACACAAGGCCATAAGAAAAGCTAAACAAGAATTAAAGAAGGTAATTAAGAGCTTGAATCATCTTTGATGCTTCCTTTCTTCCCTTTTATAGATTGGCTTCTCCTAAAAAGACCTAAAAAATGCAAATTCACAATATGGTGCAGCGGCGAGCACTGCGGTGCAACAAAAATTCACTCTTGGGGTGCCACAGCGCTTTGGAAACTAACACAAGGGCATCGCGGTGCTTGGTCCTCTTCAAGCTTAAGCGCAATGGCGTTCCTTTCTGGGCAACTCAGCGCCGTAGCGCTCCGAATATGTCATAACGCAGCACCGTAGTGCCTTAAAACTTATGAATTTTTCCAATGTGCTAAACACGAAAGTTGTAGCTCTGTCTCTTCTTTCCATAGCCACTGGAATCACTTCAATTGGAACTCAAATGAGAGATATATGCCTCAATTAGTGACGGAATGTCAAAAATCAGCATTTTTCCATATTTTCTCTATGTTTTCCTCTTCTTTTCTTCTTTATTATTCCTAAAACATAAAACACAAAACTTAATTAAATCCTATTTATTTTCTAATCAAATTAAATAAAAAGTAACTTAAAACATGCTAAAGACATGCTTAATTTTTAGCATGTCACATTGCTTTATTTTGGGATTGCATAAATATTGAATTGCATTAGTCCATTGTTAATTTCTAGTGCTTTTTTATCCCATTCCCCTTTTGATTGTATTGCATATCGTTATCTGAATGGCCCTCAAAAGAGCCAAAACTGGCCAAAGCTCCTCCCAATCCTAACAACCACATAGAGGACAGATTCAAACACCACCTCAACCTCCTCATCAAATAAATGAGTAAGGTATAGTGTTTATTGATGATAATCAACGGACACAATACGATATTCTAGTTAAACGGGGAATACTGAGTACTTGATATATGGATGATGAGTCTTTGGACTAGTTAAGACTTTTAACCGACATCCACTACTTAGTTGATCGGATTGGGTGTACCACTTTTATTGGGCTACGTTACTCGGCCTATGCCTGGACCACCTTAGAGTTCTTTAGTACAATTAATGTGGTCCTGTTTCGAGGTCCCAACGTCGATTAATGTAACATCCTAAGTTTCTAATAAAGTTAGATAAATCTAAGAATAAGTAGAAAATACATATGACAAAGAATTAAAATGCTTAGTTATGTAACAATAAGGCATTTATAAAATACGTGACATATAGTTAATCATGAATCATATAAATAAAATTCTTAGGAGCATAATGGATGGGGAGAAGATACAAATACATTTTTAAGACATTACTAATCAAGGATTAGTAGTAAATTAAGGCAATATAAAACAATTAAGGAGCTGCCAAGTAGCACCACAAAATTTCAGCCACATTGCCCATAGAATTGTAGCTACCATGTAGCCAACTTGCACTTACCAAAGCAAGCCACATTGCTCACAAATTCGTAGCTACATAGCATGCCACATTGGCCACAAAATTGTAGCCACCTTGCGCCTACCAAAGCATGTCACATTGCCCACAAAGTTGCAACCACATAGCATGCCACATTGCCCAAAAAATTGTAGCCACCTTGCAGCCACCTTGCACCTACCAAAGCATGCCACATTTGTAACATCCTTAATTTCATTTTTTTATTAATAAAGGTATATAAATATTTAATGTAACATCCCTAATTTTGTTTCTTTAAAGGTACATAAATATTTAATTAAGGAAATAAAATTTATTAGACAATTTTTAGATATCTAAGGAAATATAATCCTTAGAAATTCTTCGCCTTATGTGTATGCATAGAAAATATTTCTAACATTAAGGGAACAAGTAAAGAGAGAAAACCTAATAGGAAAAATTAGAAATTTCATACTAAAGAAAGGCAAAATTCTTTAGTAAGGAAGATAAATTTTTGTGAAGTAAGTAAAGGTCTTAAAATTTTAAGAAGATTAGGTTAGGGTAATATTTCCTAATTCAAGAGTTAGAAATTTCTAAATTTAACATCTCCACCTATAAATTGGGCTTTCACCTATGGACACTTCATATAGAGTTTTTTTCCAATTCACATAAGTTTCTAGCAAGCCCATTGGATAGCCTAAGCAAGAAATAAAACATAGACTTGGACTAGAATATAGAAGTTGGATTGATAGCCTAAAAATTTTGAAATTATGATCAAGCCCTCCATGAATGGTAGAATTTTAGTCAAAGAAAAGGAAATGGGTAAGAATGAGCCCAAATCCAAGAGAAAAAAAAAATAAGAATCATATGAGGAAATAGTAGTGCAATAATAATCAAGATTAGGTCACATGGCATTAAAACAAAACATCAATATCCTCCATTCATAATTTCAACAAGTAGGTAATAATACATTGCATTAGGACAAAACATCTATATCCAACATTCATAATTTCAACAAGTGGATAATAATACATAGCATTATAACAAAATATCCTTATGCTACACAAATAATTTTAGCCAAGCATGGGACATCCAATGGCTAAATTTATTTGTGGTAGTATTCATTGAACAACATCTCTACCTTGATCAATTTGTGGTAGTATTCATTGATGACATCTTGATATATTCTAAAAGTGAAAAAGAATATGAACAACATCTCTGAATTATGCCGCAAGTGCTGAAAGAGAAAAAGTTTTATGCTAAATTGAAGAAGTGTGAATTTTGGCTATCAGAGGTAAAATTTCTCGAATATGTCATTTCCAACAAAGGGGTAGCTGTAGACCTTAGCAAAGATGAATGTAGTGATTCAGTGGGAAAGACCGAAGATGGTTACAAAAGTTAGAAGTTTCTTGGATTTGGCAGGATACTACAGGAGGTTTATACAAAACTTCTCTCGTATAGCCTTGACATTGACTAAATTGACCAGGAAGGGAAGTCCTTTCAAATGGACTGATCAATGTGAAACTAGTTTATAGGAACTTAAAACAAGACTAATCACTTCTTATGTTTTAGTTATTCCAGACCTCAAAGGACATTTTGAAGTGTATAGTGACACTTCAAAGAAAGGGCTAAGATGTGTGCTCATGCAAGACAAGAGAGTAGTTGCTTATGCCTCTAGGCAATTAAGACCCCATGAAGAAAATTATCCAACCCATGATCTTTAATTTATCAAAAGGTTAAGGTAGAGCATCAAAAGCCAGCAGGATTTCTACAACCTTTTAAGATTTTTATGTGGAAATGAGATAGTATTTCAATGGACTTTGTAGTGGGCTTACCCAAGACTTCAGTTGAACATGACTTTATCTGGGTAATATTTGAAAGATTAACCAAATTTGCTCACTTTTTACCCATAAAAATTAACTATTCACTGGACAAATTAACCCAATTGTATATCCAAGAAATAGTTAGACTTCATGGAATTCTCTTAAATATCATTTCTGATAAAGATCCGAGATTCACATCGAGGTTTTGGAAGGCGTTGTAAGAAGCTTTTGGTACCCAGTTGCGGTTTAGTACTGCCTACCATCCTCAGACTGACAGGCAGATAGAACGGACCATTCAAACCCTAGAAGATATGTTGAGAGCCTGTGTGATATAGCAAGGTAAAGGATGGGATAAGTACCTACCTTTAGTGGAGTTTGCTTCTAATAATAGCTATCACTCTAGTATTAAGATGGCCCCCTACGAAGCTTTATACAGTAGAAAGTACCAATCTCCACTATGTTGGTTTGAGGTAGGAGAAAAGAACTTGCTGGGTCTTGATCTAGTTCAACAAACCACTGAACAAATTAAGATGATACGAAACAAAATACTTATAGCTCATAGTCGGCAAAAGAGTTACTATGATGAGACATAGACCTCTCGAGTTTGAGGAAGGAGACCATGTATTTCTGAAACTTTCTCCGACTACTGGAGTTGGTAGGTCTCTCAAAACTAGAAAGGTAAGTCTGCAATTTTTGGGACCCTACCAAATTCTGAAGAAAGTGGGGACGTCACCATATGAAGTTGCCCTCCCACTTAATTTGTCCAACCTGCATAATATTTTTCATGTATCACAACTATGAAAGTATCTTTCAGATTCCTCACATGTAATATGGGATGAACCAATCCACATAAAGGAGAACATGACATACCAGCTAGTACCAGCATCCATATTGGACAGTGACGTGAAGCAATTGAGAAATAAAATCATTCCCTTAGTTAAAGTGTTATGGGAAGCTTTAACTCTAGAAGAAGCAACTTGAGAGCTAGAAGAAGTAATGAGGAAGAAATATGCGTAATTGTTCTTATTAAGTAATTTCTAAAATTTTGAGGGCAAAATTTCTTTTAGGGGGAGAGAAATGTAACATCCTTAATTTCGTTTCTTTTATTAATAAAGGTACATAAATATTTAATGTAACATCCCTAATTTTGTTTCTTTAAATGTACATAAATATTTAATTAAGGAAATAAAATTTATTAGAAAAGTTTTAGATATTTAAGTAAATATAATTCTTAGAAATTCTTCACCTAATGTGTATGCATAGAAAATGTTTCTAACATTAAGGGAACAAGTAAAGAGAGAAAACCTAATAGGAAAAATTAGAAATAACATACTAAAGAGAGGCAAAATTCTTTGGTAAAGAAGATAATTTTTTGTGAAGTAAGTAAAGGTCTTAAAATTTTAAGAAGATTGGATTAGGGTAATTTTTCCTAATTCAAGAGTTAGAAATTTCTAAGTTTAACATCTCCACCCATAAATTGGGCTTTCACCTATGGACACTTCATATTGAGTTTTTTCCAATTCACATAAGTTTCTCGTAAGCCCATTGGATAGCTCAAGCAAGAAATAAAATATAGACTTGGACTAGGATATAGAAGTTGGACCAATAGCCCAAAAATTTCGAAATTATGACCAAGCCCTCCATGAATGGTAGAATTTTATTCAAAGCAAAGGAAATGGGTAAGAATGAGCCCAAATCCAAGAAGAAAAAAAAATAAGAATCATATGAGGAAATAGTAGTGCAATAATAATCAAGATTATGTCACATGGCATTAAGACAAAACATCAATATCCTCCATTCATAATTTCAACAAGTAGGTAATAATACATTGCATTAGGACAAAACATATATATCCTATATTCATAATTTCAACAAGTGGATAATAGTACATAGCATTATGACAAAACATCTTTATCCTACACAAATAATTTCAACTAAGCATGAGACATCTAATGGCTGAAAATTTGCCATTTAGAAAGGCAAACCTATCAAACTTGATTAAGATAAAAGAAAAAAGAAATGAATCCCTAAATGAAAGGGACCTTGTCCCTTGTCTTAAGAACATATTATCATAATTTTCAAAATATAAATCTCATTTTGCTATGCATATCTTGACTAAGGAAGACAAAGACAAGAACATGAGTTGTTTTATTTTTCTAAAAATCAACCAAGTGCTTCGTAATTGTGATAAAGTAGACCCATGATCATAAAAGTTGAACCACTTGATAGTCTATTTAAGCAAAACCCACCCCTATAACATTATAATTTCATCCAAGTGAGAGAGAGGAAAAATAGAAGCAAGGTAGAGTGAGGAAAGGAGAGAAAAAGAGGAGAAGAAAGGAAGGAAGAAGAAAGAGAAGTCTAGAGGTCTAAGTACTCAAGGTAAGTTAGCTTAATCTCTACTTGAATCCATCTTTCTTTTTTATCCTTGGGGTTTAAAAACTCACCCTCCTTTTCTTATTTAAGCTACTAGAAAAGCTAGGGAAGGGAGGAATCTTGCTACTTCCTTCAAGAGGAAACAAGAAAAAGAATTCACTTAGTGAGCTAGGGAGATCTTTAGGTAGGTTTAACAATATTTTTTTATAGAAAAGTTTTGAAATTAGAAACATTTATATGGGATTTTGATCCTAGAACTTTGATGAAAATTACTGTATTTGTTACCTTGATGATTGGCCATAGATGTTACTTTATCATGTTACATATTGATCTTGTATGTGATGTATGTTTGAATACTTAGGTTGGTTTAGAAAGTTTTGCATAGGTATGGCTATAGGTAGCAAAATTTTAAGATTTTTGTGCTTCTACTTTGTATATTTAAATGTGGTGAAAAATTGATAGAATATGATTAGATGTAAATGAGGAAGAAAATGGAAAAGGACATAATAAACTGATGAACTAAAACCTTAGAAAATGTTTGGTTAGGAAACTGGATTTTGGAGTAACTAGGAAAGCTTCGGTTTTTCAAATTTTGGGAAGCATTGGGTAGGAATTAAAAGACATGACTAACATGAAAAATATAGATATATGTCTCCCGGAGTTTTAGCCACTGAAATCACTCAATGTGGAGTCCATATGAGGTAGATATTGTCAAATTAGTAAGCAGTGGTCAGAAAATGATTAACTAGGGAAGAATCTGTTAGGAAAGCTTTTGTGTTTGAATTTCTAAAAACATTTTGTAGGGAATTAAAATAACTAGTTAACATAAAAACTATAGATATATGTCTCATGAAAATTTATCCACTAGAATCACTCAATTTGGAGTTTATATGAGGGAGATATGGTTATATTAGTGAGTAGAGGTCAGAACCTACCCGAGAAGAAATAATTTTTAAATTGAAGGAGTAATATCACCAAGATTCCTTATGATTTTGCTAAAATGTTCAACATAATAGTTTTAGATGATTGTTTTATCTTTAACTGGACACCAAGATCACCTTATTTGGAGTTAAAAGAAGGGAGTTATGCTTTGATTAGTGATAAAAGGTCAGGTAGGACAAAAACCTACATCAGGGAATAACACAACATAGAGCATGGCCGTGTTCCAAGGCACGGCTAGGCAATGTTCGATGTTGGAGATGGTATTTTCAATCCTAAAGCAAGGGTGTTTTGTAGGTAATGGCTAAGCCGTGTTACATGATACGTGTAGGCCGTGTTGAAAGCTGGTAAAGCTGATTTTCAACATTTTTTTACCCTAAATGAATCCCATTAACTAAAGGTTATTATTAGAAACTAAATTGAAGAAGAATGTCGTATTAAATTTGTGAGAACATGTGTTGAAAATGATATAAGTAGGAGAAAAGTGACTAGAGGCCAAGCATAAAGAAAATGAAAAGATAAAAATAATATTTAAAAAAGAAGAAGAATCTTATAAATGATAATAATAAATGACTAGTGTATGCCATAGCCATTGCCATTACATGAACTCCTTACCATCTTAAGTGTGTAATTTTGACATGGAAATATTTTATAAAGCAATATTTGAAACGATTATATTCATGTCATGATTACCAATGAATTTTGGAAATGATTATATTTTGATGAAAATTATGGCATGTGAGTATAATGAACATACTAGTTATTGAAATCATATTTTTAGCTATTATTGAGAAAAGAAAAGAAAAGAAATAAGCACAGTCACATGACAGTCCGTGTGGTGCACCAGTAGGGGACACCCAACCAACACTATGATTATGTTAATGAGAAAAGAAAGAGTGCCATGTCGGACAAACTGAGAAAAGCCCGTACCAGAGAGTATAAAGTACTCACCCTGATTGGGGTAGCTTGATATGAAAATAAGTTGATAGAAATTATATGGTAATCTAAAAATAATTAATCATGCCATACATGTCATTACTGTATGATTTTCATGTGCATAGATAAAGTGCATTCTGTAATATTTGCTGTAGCTAATACATATGAAAATGACATGATGATTTATATTGATGATTATTATGATTTATTGTTGAACCTATTGGGATTTAATTCTCACTATATTTCCATATCATGTTCAAAAAACTAGTTTTGCAGATTTTCTTTTGGCTCTGGCTCTTAGTGTATGTTGGATTGAGTTACTCTATGTTGAGCAGATCCCAGAAATAAATTAGGTGTTTGTAGTTGAGTTGGTTAAGATCCCAGTGAAGATTCAACCACCCGCACCTGTATCCTCAAAACTTGTCAATATAGATGAATAAGTTGTAGACATATATATGTTTGGTTTGTGTACAGATGATGTTAATTAATGATGTGTAAACCTTAATTATGATTGGTTAAAATAATTGTACATTATTATGTATAAATAAAGGTAACGACTTCATGGGACTTTAAAAATTTATATATATGTATATATGTAAAAAAAAAAGGAGTTGTTATAAAATTGCCCACAAAATTGCAGCCACCTTGCACCTACCAATGCATGTCACATTGCCCACAAAGTTGCAGCCACATAGCATGCCACATTGCCCATAAAATTTCAGCCACCTTGCACCTACCAAAGCATGCCACATAGCCATAAAAAATTTAGCCAAAATTAGCTAAGAAAAATGCCATCTTTTAGCAAGGAAATCCTGCCACATAGCCATAATTATTTCAACAACATTCCAGCCAAGAAACAGCCACCCACTTTAGCCATTTTTCTGCCTACAATTAGAAAAATAATGCAAAGGCTGTTACCCCACTTTATGCCTCTGAATTATCATGCCCTCCCTGCTGAAACCACAAGGGAATCCCTACAAAAACACAAGGGAATCCCTGCAAAACACAGCCTCCTTTTCCTCTTGAGTGGTTTAAACCATCAGCCAAGAATCATGTTGTCTAGGTATTATTTTGGGCAGAAAATTCAAACCTCATTCCTCATGCAATCAGCACCTAAGAGGGAGAGAAGCCATCCAAAAAACTTAGAGCCAAAGGGGACAGAAACTAGAAAAAAAATGTAGCTAAGTTGCAAGGGAAACCAAGAGGAGAAGCAAGCTGAAATTTGAGAACCATAGGAGCATTTCTGCACAAGGTGAGTTTCCCCTTTTGAGGAAAGTTGGTTTGTAGTGAGTAAAGCTCATTTTGGGTTCTGCATAGGTGATTCTTGAGCATGAGATGCAAGTTGTTAAATTTGAAAACACAGAAATCTAGTGGTAGGGAATAATCTTTGCCATCTAAGTAACAAACATGCTGAAGCACTACACATATTGCACCTAAAATGTTTAGGCCCTGTGTTCTTGGACTATTTGATTAGGTAAATGGCCTTTAAATTTTCTAATATTTGGTGATAAAAGTCTTGAAATATTGATAATCAATTCTGAAATTTATTTATTTATTTTTGAGAACCCACAAATAGGCCATTTATAATCAAAACAATGCTAAGAACAATTTGTTGGACAACTTAAGCTTTTGATGGAAATACTAAACATTGAAGAGGTTATATGTTGAATTTTCATATGAATATTATATGACATGTTATACGGATCCTAGTTAATCAACCCACCAAAATTTATAGAATTCTGGGCAAGATAAGGCATATAATAAAATATAGAAATTCAGTGGGCTAGGAAGTGAGTCAGAACAGACTAGAATTGGTGACAGTCATAAAAAGTGTGTTATTTGAAGGGTCAAATGAATAATTTTTTACTTAAAATTTTTATGGTTATTATATAACATATCTAGGATGATCCATATCAAATATGACAAATTTTGAAGAAGTGTTACCCATTCAAAGTAATGGAAAATAGAATAGAAAGAGAACTAAAACCAAGATGCATTATTCTGGATTATGGAGGTAGTTCTTGGGATAAATAGAATAGTTAAGGGCTGTGAGACACATGAAATAAAATAGACATGTAGAGGAACCTCCATGGAAAATTTTATAATTTTTAGTGAATTTTTGTCATATTTAATAATAACCCCAAATCTGAATAGAATCACAGTTTTGTTTTAGGGAGTAGAAGCTCTTAAACTAGAGAATTATGATTTTAGGTGCTAATATGCATGCATTAAGCAAAAGCTCTTATATGTTTTAGTTTGAGTTATTGGTAGTAACATTGGCAGCACTGGAAAGGAAGTGATTGTGCAGGAATTGAGGTAGTTAGCTTTTCCTTAAAACACTCTTTATGTTTATGAACTTGAATTTATCAATTTCACTGGTTGCCTGACTTTTATGCTATGATGAATGATGGTCTAAAGATATGTTATGTATGAATTCTTGGGAATTAAAAGGCACCCAAAGTGTGCCAAGTAAGCCCCATTTCCCCCACGTATTGGCTAATAATAGGAGATGCATAACCCTTTTGCAGGTATGGGACTGCATTGGGTAAGTAGACCAAAATGTTATGGGTCCTTAATGTGACCAAGATAATGTATGTATGTATGGTCTAAAGAAATGGAATGTGTACTGTTTTTTGAAAAATTTGCTAGCTATTGAGATTGTCATCTCATCTTTTTATGTCCACATAATCATATTTCAGGTACTCCAGCAAGAAGTGAACAACATGGGTCTCAAGGTTGATTCATCTGAATATGGATATGGATTGTATTTCTTTCTTGTTGTTTAATATATGTAGGATTTAGTAAAGTGCCAAGTCCTTTTTAGACAACTTGTAATGTGATATAAAATAAGTTATGGACTGTACCATTTTCTTTTATGGCATGAGAGCCTTTTTGTTGTAGGTAATGCATATCATGCCTAGTTATTT
Organism: Gleditsia sinensis; assembly: GCA_037074535.1. Lineage (NCBI taxonomy): Eukaryota > Viridiplantae > Streptophyta > Magnoliopsida > Fabales > Fabaceae > Gleditsia > Gleditsia sinensis. The sequence goes on along the minus strand of CM073470.1, from coordinate 66,916,346 downwards.
GCCTATAAGGAAATAAAATTTGAAAATTTTTGGAATAGCTTGAAGCACTTTTATGCTTATCCAAGAAAGATAACAAACAATATAAGTGAATATATTAATTTATAGGCTAGGTAGACATTGCTAGAAATTTATAGATAAAAAAATGTATAATACTAAATTCTCTTAAGTGGAATATTCTATGATGTGGATGTATGAAATAAGATGATAGTCAGTAGGGTGTGACAATTAGGGCCTCATTAACTTTAGACTATTTGACCATTCATTTAGTTTAACATTAGCTCAATTCAATGCATTATTTAGATTGCCTCCCAGGGGAGATAGATTAGTCCCCCAAAGTTTTTTTGCTTAACATTTTTGGAACTCTATTTTTGTTAAGGGGCAATATAGTGCATCAGTATCAAAATCCTTTTTTATTTGCATCCCCACATTTAGATATTTACAACGCATGATGGGCCATACTGATTTTTGGTAAGGCTGAAAGTGATAAGGTTGTAAATCAAATAGAGCTTTATTTTCTTTGAGCTATGATACACGGTCTTTAGGTGGACACTGGAGCTTTTATGGCCCATTAGATGGCCAGGGTAGGTAACGCTATGAATAGCAAGGTAATCATAGGAGGTCTAATAATTGCATTAGCTAAAGGGTTAGGATTAGAGGAAAATCTTTAGGATTTGCAACCAATAGTTGGCAGTAGGAGGATTGATTTAGAATCTTGTCTGCATACGAAATTGATTGGTAAAAGGAATGCCAACTATTGATTTCATCTTTGTGGCCATAATATCTTTTTCCTTCTTAACCCCACTAGGACTATAGTTACTAATGAGGAGAATTAGATCTATCCTCCAGAAGATAGTAAAGAGGGAGATGATGTTCCTGAAGAGGATGAATTTCCCCTTGAGCCACTTTTGGCTCTACCACCCCTATCTTAATTTCAGTACTCTAACACTACAAGTCCATCATATATACCAGAGGAGGATCAAAACTCCATATTTTCAAGGCTCCGCTGAATAAAGGAAGAGTAATTGGCACAAAGGGTTACCATGCATGCAATGAATGACACAATCCAAAGCATGTAGGGAATGATGCAAGCTTGGTACCAATGGCACCTGAGTCAAAACCCAACACCACCACCACCAGAAGACCAGTAAGCAAGTAAGTTACTTTTTTTCCTTGCTTGTACATTATTTGCTAATGATATTGAGGATAATGCCAAGTTTAAGCATGGTGGAGTAGACTTTAGGCTTTTGGTTTTCACTAGCTGATTAGTTTTCTCTTGCATGTATATATTGAATCTCTCTTGTTTTAATGCAGAATCATAGTTTGTAATTATAGAGATAGGCTGTGTAATGTCCCCAATTTTTGAGCACGTGAAATAAATATTTTTTTTACTGCAATCAGATATTTTTCTTAACATGCATAATGTAACATCCTTAATTTCGTTTCTTTTATTAATAAAGGTACATAAATATTTAATGTAACATCCCTAATTTTGTTTCTTTAAAGATACATAAATATTTAATTAAGGACATAAAATTTATTAGACAATTTTTAGATATTAAGGAAATATAATCCTTAGAAATGCTTCACCTTATGTGTATGCATAGAAAATGTTTCTAACATTAAGGGAACAAGTAAAGAGAGAAAACCGAATAGAAAAAATTAGAAATAACACACTAAAGATAGACAAAATTCTTTGGTGAGGAAGATAAATTTTTGTGAAGTAAGTAAATGTATTAAAATTTTAAGAAGATTGGATTAAGGAAATTTTTCCTAATTCAAGAGTTAGAAATTTCTAAATTTAACATCTCCAACCAAAAATTGGGATTTCAACTATGGACACTTCATATAGAGCTTTTCCACTTCACATAAGTTTCTAGTAAGCCCATTGGATAACTTAAACAAGAAATAAAACATAGACTTGGACTAGGATATAAAAGTTGGACCGGTAGCCTAAAAATTATGAAAATGTGACCAAACCCTCCAAGAAAGGTAGAATTTTATCCAAAGCAAAGGAAATGGGTAGGAATTATCCCAAATCCAAGAGGAAAAATAAAATAAAATAAATCATGTGATGAAATAATAGTGTAATAATAATAAAGATTAGGTTACATGGCATTAAGACAAAAATTCAGCAAGTGGTGTGATATCCTACATTTATAATTTTAGCAAGTGGTATGATAATACATGGCATTAGGACAAAACATCTATATCCTACACTCATAATTTTATCAAGTGGGAATAATACATAGCATTATGACAAAACATCCTTATCCTATACAAATAATTTCAACTAAGCAAGATACTAGGGTTGTAAATTTGCCACCTAAAAAGACAAACCTATCATACTTGATTAAGAAAAAAGAAGAAAGAAATGAATCCCTAAATCAAAGGGATCTTGTCCCTTGTCTTAAGAACATATTATCATAATTTTCAAAATATAAATATCCTTTTCTATGCATATCTTGACTAAAAAAGAGGAAGACAAGAACATGAGTTGTTTGTTTTCCAAAAATCAACCAAGTGCATCCTAATTGTGATAAGGTAGACCCATGATCATGAAAGTTGAATTATTTGATAGCCTATTTTAGAAAAACCCACCCTTATAACATTATAATTTTGTCCAAGTGAGGGAGTAAAAAAATAGAAGCAAGGTAGAGTGAGGAAAGGAGAGAAAGAGGGAAGAAGAAAGGAAGGAAGAAAAAGGAGAAGTCTAGAGGACTAAGTACTCAAGATAAGTTAATTTAATCTCCACTTGAATCCATCTTTCTTCTTCATATTTGGGGTTCAAAAACTCACCCTCCTTCTCTTATTTAAGTTGCTAGAAGAGCTAAGGGAAGGGAGGAATCTTGCTACTTCCTTCAAGAGGAAACAAGAAAATGAATTTACTAAGTGAACTAGGGAGATCCTTAGGTAGGTTTAACAATATTTCATTTTGAAAAGTTTTGAAATTTGTAACATTTATATGGGATTTTGATCTTAGAACTTTGATGATTAGTAATGGATGTTGCTATATCATGTTACATATTGACTTTGCATGTGATGTATGTTTGAATACTTAGGTTGGTGTAGATAGTTCTGCATAGGTATGGTTATGGGTGGCAAAATTTTATGCTTCTGTTTTTAAAATTTTGGGAAGAATTGGTAACGAATTAAAATAAATAGTTAACATAAAAATGTAGATCTATGTCTCACAGATTTTTGACCACTAGAATCACTCAATTTGGAGTCCATATGAGGTAGATATGGTCTGATTAGTAAGGCAGTGGTCAAAAAATGATTAATCAGCGAAGAATCTATTAGGAAAGCTTATGTGTTTAAATTTTTGAGAATATTCTGTATGGAATTAAAATAAATAGTTAACATAAAAATTATAGATATATGTGTCACAGAATTTTAGCCACTGGAATCACTCAATTTGGAATTCTTATGATATAGATATGGACATATTAGTAAGTAGAGGTCAGAACCTACTCAAGAAGAAATAACCTATCATTTGAGGGAGTAATATCACCAAGAATCACTCATTTTGCAAAGAACTGCCCACAAAATTTGGGAAAGCAACCAGAACAGAAGCCTTAGGTGAAAGGAAGGGTTTTCACCCTGAGCGGCCAAGAGGCAACTCAATCCCCCGAAATGATCCAAGGTACATGATATATCTATGGATTTGGTCTTATGGTGTTGTTTGACTCTAGTGCTAGTCATTCATTTATATCGGAAGAATGTATTAGGGAGCTTTAGTATACTATTTTTAAAACTCCCTATGAGCTATCTGTAGTAACTCCTACGGGGGAAAGGGTCTTAACTTCCTCTGTATGTAAAGACTATCAGATCACTATTCAGGAGAAAACTTTTTCTGTACACCTCGTCTGTCTACCTTTAAAAAGTATTGATGTCATTCTAGGGTTAAACTAGATGTCTAGAAATCGGGTCTTGCTAAATTGTTGCAACAAGACCATTGAATTCCTACCTCCTACTTCAGAAGAAGAGATGCAATTATTAATGCTTAATGCCAATCAAGTCAATAGAGAGTTGAAGAATAGAGTACTTGGATACATTCTCTTACACTTATCAAATCTAGAAGTTGAACTGAAACTTGATGAAATTTCAATAGCCAACGAGTTTCCTAAAGTATTTCTATTAGATATTCTAGGTTTACCTCCCAAGAGAGAGATAGAGTTTTCTATTGATCTCTTACCTAGGACAAGGCATATCTCTATTGCACCTTATAGAATGGCCTTAAAGGAACTACAGGAACTTAAGAAACAATTGGAGAAATTGTTAGATAAGCAATTCATTAGACCAAGTGTATCGCCTTGGGTAGCTCCTGTATTGTTTGTTAAGAAGAAAGATGGAAGCTTGAGACTATGCATAGATTATAGACAGCTGAATAAGTTGACTATCAAAAGTAAGTATCATTTCCCAAGAATAGATGATTTATTACGGTCCCGTTTGGTAGATGGAAATAAGGACATGGGAATGGAATGGGCATTCCATTCCTTGGTTTGGTAGATGGAAGTGGTGGAAATTGTGGGTCCCACGGAATGCTGATTACCTCCTCCAAGGTAATTAGCATTACCTCTGAAAACAGGTGGAAAGTGAACAATGCGATGGAATAGAAAGCAAAATGACTGAAATACCCTTCATTATTTTATTTATTTATAAAATTTTCTATAATTAAAAATATATATATTTAAATTAACATTTTCAATATTGTTTAACAAAATTTAATTCAAAATTTTATATTAATAATAATTTATTTCATTTTTTATTTATAATATTTAAAATAATTTTTTAAGTTAAAATAATATTACTATAATAATTTTATTTTTCAAGGGTATTTTTGTCCTTTTGACAATTTTTATTCTATTCCATTCCATTGACCTGACAAATGCAATTTTAATCACAACATTCCATTCCATTCCATTTGAATCCATACCTTTCCATTCCATTCTCAATTCTCATTCCCATTCCCTCCGTTGTCATCTACCAAACGGGACCTAGATCAATTAAAAGGAGCCTCTATCTTTTCTAAAATTGACTTGAGATTGGGATACCATCAGATTAGGATCAAGGAGGAGGATGTACCAAAAACAGCATTCAGAACTAGGTATGGGCACTATGAGTTTCTCATAATGCCTTTCGGGTCGACAAGTACACCTGCAATTTTCATAGATTACATAAATTGCATTTTTCAACCCTACCTAGATCAATTTGTGGTAGTATTCATTGATGACATCTTGATATATTCTAAGAGTGAGAAAGAACATGAACAACATCTCTGAATCGTGCTGCAAGTGCTGAAAGAGAAAAAGCTGCATGTCAAATTGGAGAAGTGTGGATTTTGGCTGTTAGAGGTAAAATTTCTCGGACATATCATTTCAAATAAAGGGTAGCCGTAGACCATAGCAAGACAGAAGTAGTGATTCAATGGAAAAGACCAAAGACAGTTACAAAAATTAGAAGTTTCTTGGGTTTGGCAGGATTCTACAGGAGATTTATACAAAACTTCTCTTGTATAGCCTTGCCATTGACTAAATTTCTCTTGTATAGCCTTGCCATTGACTAAATTGACCAGGAAGGTGTAACAACTTTTTTTTTCTTTACTATTATACAATATTGAGTTCACATACACGTCATTAATCAAAACGTATATGCAACATATCAAACACATAGATATTTACATCTTGTTTATTTGGGTTGACCAATTCCGGAGATACAGGTGCGGGTGGTTGCACCGTCACCGGGATCTGAGTCAACTCAACCACAAACATCTTATTTGATTCTGAGATCTGCCCAACATAAAGTAACTCGATCCAAAGTGTACTAAAAGCCAGAGCCATAGAAAAAAGCTGCATAACTAATTTTCTGAACATGATATGGAAATATAGCGAGAATTAAATCCCAATAAGTTCAACAATAAATCATCATCAATAAAGCTCATTACGTCATGTTCAGCTGTATAAACTACAGAAAATATCTTTGGTCACATGAATGCATTATATATATGCACATAAGAATCATACAGTAATGATATGTATAACAGGATTAACTATTTTCAGAATATCATATGATGGCTATCAACTTATTCTCATTTCAAGCTACCCCAGTCAGGGTGAGTATCCTCTACTCTCTGGTACGGGCTTTTCTCGCTCTGTCTGACATGGCACACTTTCTCTTTCTTTTCTCATAATCATAATCATAACCGTTGGTAGGGCGTCCCCTACTAGTGCACCACACGGATTGCCATGTGACCGTGCTCATTTCTTTTCCTTTCACAATGATAGCCAAAAATATGCTTTCAATAACAAGTATGTTCAACAAAATATAACTATTACCAAAAATCATTGGTAATCATGCCATAAATATAACCATTTCAAATATCACTTCATAAAATATTTCCATGTCAACATTTCACACTTAATATGGTAAGAAGTTCATACAATGGCAATGGCTATGACATATACTAGTCATTTATTATTTTCATTTATAAGATTCGTCTTCTTTTTTAAATATTAATTTTATTTCTTTATTTTCTTGATGCACGTTTTTATCATATCTAACATTCTCTTACTAATCAGAGCATAACTCCCTCAATGCAACTCCGATGTAGGTGCTCTTGGTGTCAATTTCAAGATAACACAATTATCTAAAACTATTATGTTGAATATTGTAGAGAAATATTAATAAATCAAGGTGATATTACTCCCTCAATGTACAGGTTATTTCTTCTCAGATAGGTTCTGACCTCTACCTACTAACCTGTCATATCTCCCTCATAAGAATTCCAAATTAAGTTATTCCAGTGGCTAAAAATCCGTGACACATATATGTATAACTCATATGTTAACCATGTATTTTAACTCCTTATAGAATGTTCCCAGAAATAAAAAAAATCGAAGTTATCCTAACATATTCTTCCCTGATTAACCATTTTCTGACCTTTGTTTACTAATCGGAACATATCTACCTCATATGAACTCTAAATTGAATGATTCCAGTGGCTAAAACTCCATGACACATATATATTTAATTATTATGTTAGCCATTTATTTTAATTCCCTACAGATAATTCTCAGAAATTAAAACACAGAAGCTATCCTAATATGTTCTTCCTTGATGAACCATTTTCTGACCTCTGACTACTAATCGGTTCATATCTTCCTCATATGGACTCCAAATTGAATGATTCCAGTGGCTTAAAATCCGGGACACATATATCTTTAATTCGTATGTTAACCATTTATTTTAATTCCCTATAGATAATTCCCAAAAATTAAAACACAGAAGCTTAAAATTTTGCCACCCATAGCCATACCTATACAGAACTTTCTTTAATTCTTATGTTAACCATCCTAACATATTTACCTTTCATGATCATGGGTCTACCTTATCACAATTAGATTACACTTGGTTGAATTTTTGGAAAACAAACAACTTATGTTCTTGTCTTTTTCTTCCTTAGTCAAGATATGCATAGGAAAAGGAGATTTGTATTTTGAAAATTATGATAATATGTTCTTAAGATATGGGACAAGATCCCTTTGATTTAGGGATTCATTTCCTTTTTCTTTTGTCTTAATCAAGTATGATAGATTTGCCTTTTTAAGTGGCAAATTTCTAGCCCTTGAATCTCCATTATTTGGTTGAAATTATTTGTGTGGGATAAAGATGTTTTGTCATAATGCTATGTATTATTACCCACTTGCTAAAATTATGAGTGTAGGATATTGATGTTTTGTCCTAAATTCTTGTATTATCATACCACTTGCTAAATTTTTGTCTTAATGTCAAATCACCTAATCTTGATTACACCATTATTCCATCACTTTATTTTTATTTTATTTTCATTTTTCCTCTTGGGTTTAGGCTCATTCTTGCCCATTTTCTTTACTTTGGTTAAAATTCTACGTTTCATAATGGGCTTGGTCACATTTTCATGATTTTTGGGCTATCAGTCCAATTTCTATATCCTAGTCCAAGTCTATGTTTTATATCTTCATTGGGCTATCCTATTGGCTTGCTAAACATTTATGTGAAGAAGAAAAACTCTATATGAAGTGTCTATAGGTGAAAGCCCAATTTATGGGTGGAGATACTAAACTTAGTAATTTTTACTCTTAAATTAGGAAAAATTACCCTAATCCAATCTTCTTGAAATTTTAAGACCTTTACTTCACAAAAATTTATCTTCCTTACCTAAGAATTTCACATTTCTTTAGCATGTTTATTTCTAATATTTCCTCTTAGGTTTTCTTTCTTTACCTATTCCATTAATATTAGAACATTTCTATGCATATATGTAAGGTGAAGAATTTATAAGGAAAATATATAAAAGTTATGGGATGTTACAGAAGGGATGTCCTTTCAAATGGACTGATCAATGTGAAGCTAATTTACTGGAGCTTAAAACAAAATTAACCACTCCTCCTATTTTAATTATTCCAGACCCTACAGGATATTTTGGAGTGTATGGTGACGCTTCGAAGAAAGGGGTAAGGTGTGTGCTAATGCAAGACAAGAGAGTAGTTGTTTACGCCTCTAGGAAATTAAGACCCCATAAAGAAAATTATTCAACCAATGATCTTGAATTGGTAGCAGTGGTGTTTGCCTTAAATATTTGGCAACGCTATTTGTATGGTACAACATTTGAAGTATACTGTGATCATAAAAGTCTTAAGTACCTTTTTTATCAGAAAAAGTTAAATATGAGACAACAAAGATGGGTAGAATTTCTCAATGACTACAACTTTGAGATAAAGTATCATCCAGGAAAGGCGAATGTTGTAGCTGATGCCTTGAGTCAAAAATCTCTACACATGGGTTAGACGATGGTGTATGAGATGCAAATGGTAAAGGAGTTTCGAAAATTGAAACTGGCCACTACTCTTACTCCAAAGAAGCTAATCATTAATGGTTTAAGTATAGGGTATGACCGTAGAGCTCAGATCAAAGAGGCTCAAGTTCACGACCAATACTTATAGGATCATAAAGATCAAGGTAATTTTTCTGTCATGGAAGATGGAGCAATCATGTATCAGGGGAAGGATTTGTGTCCCTCAAGAACGAGAGTTGAGGACTAAGATCCTGTAGAAAGTGCATCAGAGTAAATACACAGTCCATCCTGGATGCACTAAAATGTACCAAGATTTAAAGAGGATGTATTGGTGGCCAGGGATGAAAAAAGACATTGCTGAGTTTGTGGCGAAATGTCTCCTTTTTCAAAAGGTGACAGTAAAGCATCAAAAGCCAGCAGAATTTTTACAACCTTTTGAGATCCCTAAATGGAAATGGGATAGTATTGCGATGAACTTTGTCATGGGTTTACCTAAGACTTTAGTTGGACATGACTCTATCTGGGTAATAGTTCATAGATTAACAAAATCTGCTCACTTTTTACCCATAAAGATTAAATATTCACTAGAAAAATTGGCCCAGTTGTACGTCCAAGAAATAGTTAGACTACATCAAATTCCCTTAAATACCATTTCTGATAGAGATCTGAGGTTCACATCGAGGTTTTGGGAGGCGTTACAAGAGGCTTTTGGAACCTAGTTACGGTTCAGTACTGCTTACCATCCTAAGACTGACTGGCAGACAGAACAGACCATTCAAACCCTAGAATATATGTTGAGGGCGTGTGTGATAGAGCAAAGTAAAGGATAGGATAAATACCTACCTTTAGTGGAGTTTTCTTATAATAATAGCTATCACTCTAGTATTAAAAGGGCCCCCTACGAAGCTTTATACGGTAGGAAGTGTCAATCTCCACTATGTTGGTTTGAGGTAGGAGAAAAGAACTTGCTGAGTCTTGATCTAGTTCAACAAACCATTGAACAAATTAGGATGATACGAGACAAAATACTTACAGCTCAGAGTCGTCAAAAGAGTTACTATGATAAGAGACATAGACCTCTGGAGTTTGAGGAAGGAGACCATGTATTTCTGAAACTTTCTCCAACTACTGGAGTTGGTAGGTCTCTCAAAACTAAAAAGCTAAGTCCGCGATTTTTGGGACCCTACCAAATTCAATGGAAATTAGGGACGTCAGCATATCAAGTTGCCTTCCCACTTAATTTGTCCAACCTGTATAATTTTTTTCATGTATCACAACTGCAGAAGTATCTTCCAGATTTCTCACATATAATACGAGATGAACCAATCCAAATAAAGGAGAACTTGACATACCAGCTAGTACCTGCATCCATATTGGACACCGACGTGAAGCAACTGAGAAATAAAACCATTCCCCTAGTTAAGGTGTTATGGGAAGGTTTGACTCCGAAACAAGCAACTTGGGAGCTGGAAGAAGTCATGAAGAAGAAATATCTGCAATTGTTCTTATTAGGTAATTTCTGAAATTTTAAAGACAAAATTTCTTTTAGGAGGAAAGAAATGTAACATCCTTAATTTCGTTTCTTTTATTAATAAAGGTACATAAATATTTAATGTAACATCCCTAATTTTGTTTCTTTAAATATACATAAATATTTAATTAAGAAAATAAAATTTATTAGAAAAGTTTTAGATATTTAAGGAAATATAATCCTTAGAAATTCTTCACCTTATGTGTATGCATAGAAAATGTTTCTAACATTAAGGGAATAAGTAAAGAGAGAAAACCTAATAGGAAAAATTAAAAATAACATACTAAATATATGTGAAATTCTTTGGTAAGGAAGATAAATTTTTGTGAAGTAAGTAAAGGTCTTAAAATTTTAAGAAAATTGGATTAGGGTAATTTTTCCTAATTTAAGAGTTAGAAGTTTCTAAGTTTAACATTTCCACCCATAAATTGGGCTTTCAACTATGGACACTTCATAAAGATTTTTTTCATTTTACATAAGTTTCTAGCAAGCCCATTGGATAACCTAAGAAAGAAATAAAACATAGACTTGGACTAGGATATAGAAGTTAGACCGGTAGCCTAAAAATTATGAAAACGTAACTAAGCCCTTCAAGAAAGGTCGAATTTTATCCAAAGCAAAGAAATGGGTAGGAATTAGCCCACCTCTAAGAAGAAAAATAAAATAAAATAAATCATGTGATGAAATAATAGTGTAATAATAATAAAGATTAGGTTACATGGCATTAAGACAAAAATTCAACAAGTGGTGTGATATCCTACATTTATAATTTTAGCAAATGGTATGATAATACATGGCATTAGGACAAAATATCTATATCCTACGCTCATAATTTTACCAAGTGGGTAATAATACATAGCATTATGACAAAACATCCTTATCCTACACAAATAATTTCAGCTAAGCAAGGAAGATTCAAAGGTTAGAAATCTGCCACCTAAAAAGGAAAACTTATTATACTTGATTAAGACAAAAGAAAAAGGAAATAAATCCCTAAATCAAAAGGACATTGTCCCTTCTCTTAAGAACATATTATCATATTTTTTAACATACAAATCTTCTTTTGTTATGCATATATTGACTAAAGAAGAGGAAGCCAAGAACATGAGTTGTTTGTTTTCCAAAAATCAACTAAGTGCATCCCAATTGTGATAAGGTAGACCCATGATCATGAAATTTGAATTATTTGATAGTATATTTAAGCAAAACCCACCCTTATAACATTATAATTTCGTCCAAGTGAGGGAGAGAAAAAATAGAAGCAAGGTAGAGTGAGGAAAGGAGAGAAAGAGGGAAGAAGAAAGGAAGGAAGAAAAAGGAGAATTCTAAAGGACTAAGTACTCAAGGTAAGTTAGTTTAATCTCCACTTGAATCCATCTTTCTTCTTCATCCTTGGGGTTCAAAAACTCACTCTGCTTCTCTTATTTAAGCTGCTAGAAGAGCTAAAGGATGGGAGGAATCTTGCTACTTCCTTTAAGAGGAAACAACAAAAATAATTTACTAAGTGAGCTAGGGAGATCCTTAGGTAGGTTTAACAATATTTCTTTTTGAAAAGTTTTGAAATTTGTAACATTTATATGGGATTTTAATCTTAGACCTTTGATGATTGGTAATGGATGTTGCTATATCATGTTACATATTAATCTTGCAGATGATGTATGTTTCAATACTTTGGTTGGTGTAGATAGTTCTGCATAGGCATGGCTATGGGTGGCAAACTTTTATGCTTCTATTTTTAATATTTTGGAAAGAATCAATAAGGAATTAAAATAAATAGTTAACATGAAAAATGTAGATCTATGTCTTACAGATTTTTGGTCACTGGAATCACTCAATTTTGAGTTCATATGAGGTAGATATGGTCCGATTAGTAAGCAATGGGCAGAAAATGATTAATCAGGGAAGAATCTGTTAAGAAAGTTTATGTGTTTGAATTACAGAGACCACTCTGTTGGGAATTAAAATAATTGGTTAGCATACAAATTATAGATATGTGTCACAAAATATTAGCCACTGAAATCACTTAATTTGGAATTCATATGAGAGAGATATGGACAGATTAGTAAGTAGAGGTAAAAACCTACCCGAGAAGGAATAACCTATCACTTGAGGAAGTAATATCACTGAGAATCTTTAATATTTGGCTAAACTATTCAACATAATAGTTTTATATAATTTTTTATCTTTAAATTGACACCAAGGTCACCTAAATTGGAGTAAAAATGAGGGCGATATGCTCTAATTAGTAAGAGAATGTCAAATAGGATGAAAACTTGCATCAAGAAAATAAAGAGATAGAAATAATATTTAAAAAAGAAGAAAAATCTTATAACTGAAAATAATAAATGACTAGTATATGCCATAGTCATTGCCATTGCATAAACTTCTTACCATCTTAAGTGTGTAAATTTGACGTGAAAATATTTTATAAAGTAATATTTGAAACGGTTATATTCATGTTATGATTACCAATGATTTTTTTATAATAATTATATTTTGATGTGAGTTTAATGAACATACTTTTTATTGAAATCATATTTTTGGCTATTATTGTGAAATGAAAAGAAATGAGCACAGTCACATGGAAATACATGTCATTACTGTATGATTTTCATGTGCATAGATAAAGGGCATTCATGTGACCTAAGGTATTTGCTATAGATTATACAAATGAACATGACGTGATGAGCTATATTGATTATGATTTATTATTGAATCTACAGGGATTTAATTCTCACTATTGTTTTCATATCATGTTCAAAAGATTAACAATGCATCTATTCTTCATGACACTTATTATTGTTGTACGTTGGATTGAACTGCCTTACCTTGGGCAACTACCGATTATATCGGATATATCTATAATAGACGTGACTAAGATTTTGATAGAGGTGCCGCCACCCGCACCAATGTCCTCGAAAGTAGTCTACGTGGATGATTAGGGTTAATGATGTGTATGTAAACTCAGTATTGTATAAATTAAATAAATGTTATTTTGAGTTAAGTTGTAACGAGGTAATAACTTCATGGAATTTTACAAATATAGGAAAAAAACATTTGTTACATAAATGAAGTTGTTACATATAACACTAATCTTTGTCATAGAAATAGATACATATAAGTTCTCTCATATATATAAATTATACATACCAAGTTATAAATGTCAAAGTAACAACAGAAGTAAGGATCCTGCCTATAGCATTTAGAGCACACTCTAGAATACAAACACAATATAATTCAAAACTGTGAGCCTTGAAAGCAACGTAGGCTCACCCAGAGAATATGTCACATAACTGATCACTTATCTACAGAATTAGACTCTGTATTCTTATATGAAAAATGTGAAAATATCATGTAGTGTGTTTCACAATTCAGTGAGTAGATAGTACCTCTTATGACCTCTTAGGTCAGAATATGGATGTACTCATGTTTTAAAATTTGTCACATAGAAAATACAGTTCAAACGTATGGGACCCGTATTTCAAATATTCTCAAATAAAAGGATATTTAGATATCCAAACCATATTCAGCACGGTATAATCATTAAAAAAATGTTGTTATACTCAGTTGTATAAACTATAGTAAAATAATAAGCTTTTGAGATAAAGTTATAAACTTTTAAAATGACTTGCCTCATTTGGCTATCTAGTCAACCCAATTTAAAATGACCTTCCTCATTCAGCGATCTGGTCAACCCACACACTCATTTGCTATACGCATAGTGACCGATCGACTACAGTCACAATATTGATCAGAAAATGTAAGTCCATCACCCATCTGCTTCCTCACATTACCACTGTCTCCCGGTTGGAGCGGCTTTCCCACGGCTCACTCAGGCTAATAGAGCGTCCCCTATTCGGTATCGTCACAAGCCATACAACCCGTCGATATTCATCCATACATATAAATACATATATACATACATACATACATATATATATATATATATATATATATATATATATATATATATGCATATTCATTAAATGCAATGTATAATTATCAAGCAACTCGCCACAAGCTTTATGCTTGCCATTCAATCATAATCAGTAAATTTATAGTTTTACAAATCAATGCCTCATGCACATAATATTTACAATGCCAAATAATGATAAATACATTTAGAATCACATATACATACCCTTTCTTAAGGCAATCATATAGCTTTATAAATCAATATCACGTGCATAAATATTCATTTCACCATTTAATGAGAAATACATGTGAAATCAGATATACCATGAGTTCAGAAATCCATTTCTCAAAAATATACTCTTATTGAACTATAATCAAAATTGTAAGAAATTTAGATAATTTTAATGCATTTCAGAAACATATAAAAGTGTAAATATCTTATAAACATAACCAAATACATGTGTAAAGATCAAGAAGAGTATAGGGCAAGTCATAAAAAGAATTATCCACTCATAAGGTAATGGCTCCAGATTGGACAGCTCCAAAATGCACTTTTCCAATCCACATTTGACTAAACATACTTCAAAAACGTGTTCGGAGGATCTAAAAGAAATAAGGAAATGACTCCGGGAACTTGGTCACTATTCATGACTGAAAAATACTATTCACCAAGAACAAAAAGTTGTTAGATAGTTAAAAATTTTATATCCTAAGGTTATCTAGCTCCTAAATCCATCTACGGTGTCAGATTTCCAATTTGAGGTCTCTAAGTAAGAGTTTCAGAGTTTACCTTTTTCTGAGATTTTCTACTTTCGATCTACGACGATTCTACGGCTAATTTGGGAAATTGTTCCATCAAAATCGTAATATTCTCCGCTCTGAATCCAATGGTACCCTTAGTTTTGAGATCAGAAGCCAATAGACACTCCAAATCTAAAGAGAGAATATGGAGATACTATTCACACTATTTCATTATTCATTCTCTTCCTCTGCATTTCACGTTTCTGCTTTCGGTTTTTGTCTCCCCCTCCCCCTTTTCTTTATTCTTTATAATAATAATAATAATTATTATTATTATTGTTATTATTATTATTATTATTATTATTTAATAATTGAATCATGGAATTTTATTTTATATATATTCATATAAATATCGTTTTTCATGCTAAAACATCCCAAAAATTTCTAAAAATTTACATTCTCATAAACCTTTAGTTAAACTCTTAAATCATGACTTTTCTTGATAAAAATCTTAATAAAACAAATAACAAAATAAATATCTTTATATATAATAAAGGAAAGAATATTTCTAAAAATAGAATTAAAATTTATTAGAGACCAATATAATTATTTTAACCAAAATAATAATTATTTTAATTAAAAGTATACCTACTTTTAGCAAAACATAATCATTTAAAGTAAAAATATATTTTTTATCGTTAAATACTATTATTTAAAAATTACGGGATATTGCAGGTTGATGTAATATAGGATGATTTTAACTCATGAACATGTGATACACAACAGAATATGAGATAGGAGGTTATTATTTTAGTCTCTTTCTTCTAGCATTGAATCTTTATTTTTTCCAAAAATATCTCTTCTATTGTGTTATAAATTGTATGCCCTGCTTGATTTTAACACTATAAAAGTGTGAAGGTAAGGAAAGGTGAAGAATAAGAGAATATAAAACCCAAAAAGTTCACTCTGAGTACCTCTTCAAGGCACCAAATAGACCTTAGTAAAAGTACCTAATTGCCTATGCCTAAGTGAGATGGAGCATAAAATGCATTCACTGTATATTTCTATAAAACAATTATGAATGAATGAAAAAGAGAAAAGAACGAAGAAAAAGTGAGAAGTGGAAGAATTTGAGTGAGAAAAATAGAAATAAAGGTAAGGCAACATAGAGAGATCTAAAGGATGAGGTGGCCTACTTGAGTGTCCAAGAATTAATTTGGTGCATACAATCAATGGTAACAATAGAAGTAGATATATAATAAGAGAATTTCATATTAGTTTTAGAATAATGGAGACTATATGATAAATATTTATTCATATATCTGTTGTGTTCACATTGATTGAGTAAAGAGTTATCTATATTTCATTTTTCTGTTACATGGAATTTGTATGCATCTTCCCCCTTCTTGATGTTATGTCATGTTATTTGCTTGAGGACAAGTAAAGATTTAAGCATAGGGGAGTTGATAAAGGGGAAAATTGAGTGTTTAATGATTATATTTTATCCCCTAATTTATAATGAACTTGTGATTATTTTCCTACTTTATTTTTTTTTGCTTGCTTTAATATTGCTTTGGTTTGTTTTATATTTGTAGGTGAGCAAAAGAGGCCAAGAACTAAGGGAAAAAATTCATGTAAAGAGTTGTATGGACTTGGAACAAGTCAAGAAGGAAGCAAGGAGCAAAGCCAGAAGAAATTGGCAAGAATTGGCATTCACAACCTCCAACATGGCTAGGTCATGCTTGGTGTACTAGGAGCACGGTCAGACCGTGTTCTATTTAAAACGTGGAGTGAATTCCCAGAATCTAGCATGCAGCACGACAAGGCTATGTCCTGGAACATGACTATGCTTCATGTGTATAAACTCCATATTTTTTAGGGTTTTGAGTAGCCAAAGTGCTATAAATACATGGGGAAGCATATAGAAAGATAGACAAACACATACAGACTCAGAGAAACTTAGTTTAGGCTTAGGAAACACCATTACATTAGGTTTAGATTAGGATTTTGATTACTTTACGTTCTTAGAGTAGAATTGGGATTGATTGAAGTTTGTATCTCTTATTCAGTACATTCTGCAACAAGGTTTAATCTTTCTAACTTTACATCTTAATCTACTTCTACTCCTTTCTCCTTGATTGTATTGGACATTTATGATTTATTTAATGAATTAGATTATGGTTTATCTTTCAATTATGTGTGAGTAGAGTTTGATCTAGGGTTTCGGTAAACCCACTTATGATATG
This sequence comes from Gleditsia sinensis, assembly GCA_037074535.1. Classification (NCBI taxonomy): domain Eukaryota; kingdom Viridiplantae; phylum Streptophyta; class Magnoliopsida; order Fabales; family Fabaceae; genus Gleditsia; species Gleditsia sinensis. The sequence continues at coordinate 66,899,080 of CM073470.1, read as the reverse complement.
ATTATACTGCATTGATTGGAATTGTGAAACCCTAATTGTGATTGTCTTTGGTTAATTAAGATTAATTATTATGCATTATATGAGTCGATAAATGTCTGGCCAATGTTTATCATGTCTTAGGTTATTAACTGATGAACTAAAAGGTGAAAGTTAATACTGAAACTTAATAGTTAATTAGGGAGATCTTAATCACAAAAATAGTTGAAGGTTCTTTAGGAATTGAATCAATTGGTAGGCACGAGAACCCTTATTAATTGAATCATATGGTAAGCATAGAACTTAATGGACTTAGGTTGAACTAAGAACCAAGAAAGTAGGTAATTGGATTAACCTAAGTACGATTAGTAATGCTTGAAAGAGGTTATTAATTAATTAACGCTAAACCATCCCTAATTACTTAGATAATTGTAATTAGAGGTACATATTGATTGTTAAATATCATAAGTGCAGTAAACCCTAATCTTAAGATTTTGGTAATTGAATTCCTTATTTACTTAATTGTGACATATTACCTATCAAATTACATTGATTTTGATAGCTTGATTCATAGAAATCTAGTAATTAATCTTTAGTCTCTGTGGGATACAACTTGTACGTGCCAAATTAGCTATAGATACGTTGTGCACTTGCGGTTAATTAGTGAAACACACACAATAGTAGTCAAACGAGTTAAGGGTAAGGCTATCTAGGAAAATCTTTGAATGAATCTCTTGTAGTACCCAACTAATCCAAGAAAACTCCTAACTTTAGCCACTATTTTTGGTCTCACTTAGTTAACTACAACTTTAGTTATACTAGGATCTACTAGCACCTCTTTGCTAGAGATAACATGTCTTAAAATTTTCACTTTTCTAACCAAAAGTCACATTTCTCTAGATTTGCGAACACCTTCTTTTCCTTCAACACTTGTAATACCAACCACCAATGTTGCTCATGATCCTTTTTATCCTTAGAGTACACCAATATCATCTATAAAGACCACAACAAATTGATCCAAATATGGCCCAAAAGTACGATTCGTATAATCCATGAAAATTATAGGTGCATTGGTTAATCCAAAAGAGATAACCAAAAACTCATAATGTCCGTACCTTGTTCTGAAACCTGTTTTAGATATATCTTCCTTTTTAATTCTAATTCGATGGTACCCTTTGAAAAGATAGTAGGTCCCTTCACTTGATTCAATAAATCAAATATTCTAGGGAGAAGGTACTTATTCTTCATGGTCGCTTCATTCAATTGTCTGTAATCTATACACAACCTTAAACTCCCATATTATTTTTTCACGAGTAATACCAGTGCTCCCTAGGGTGACTCATTGGGTATGATAAACTATTGCTATAATAATTCATCTAATTTCTATTTAAGCTCCTTCAATTCGATGGAAGATATTATATAGGTTGCAACAAAGATAGGTCTTTGGTCCAAGCACTAAGTCAATAGAAAACTCTATTTCTCTCTCAAGTGGTAGTTTAGAAAACTCCATTCAAAAAGCTTTTGAGATCTCATAGACTATAGGAATTTTGTCAAGCTCTTGTTTAACCTCTAGGTTCGAAGAGTACAAAATAACATATCTCAAATTTCAATTCTTTATCTATCTACTAAACTAGCTAGCATTTATTATATAGATTTCTAATTCTTCTGGGAAAAAGAGAGGTAAAAATTCAATGGTTTTATCATAGCAGTTTAACAAAACTCAATTCTTCGATAATTAATCTAAACCTAAGATAACATCAATTCCACTCAAAGGTAAACAAATCAAATTTACCCTAAAAACTTTCTCCTATATAATAATTGGATAATCCACAGACATAAAAGTTCTCTCCTATGGGGGTTACCACATCCAAATCATAGGGAAGATTGGAAAGAGGATATTGTAATTTTTTCACACATTCACTAGATATAAATGAGTGACTAGCACTAAGTCAAATAGTGCATGCAAAGGAAAACCATAAATGTAACATGTACCTTGTATTATATCCGAAGATATCCCTTGCCACTTAAGTGAAGACTTTGCCTTTAGCTTGTGGCCTCTACTCCACTTGCTTTCCTTTATTATAGGGAAAATTCTTTGTAAAGTTTCCCTTCTGTCTACAATTGTAGCAAATATCTTGACCAGCTAAACATAGTATATTTTCATGAGTACAACATGTTAGAGCCCCTTTTTGTTGCTATTATAGACCCTGACTGATTAAACTGATAGTGTTTCATTTTTAAAATTTAACCATTAAGGTCTCACTCACATCGCTAATAGAATTGATGAATAATTTACTATATAAACATGCATTCAATTAACATCACTATTTATTTACACAGCAACCTTGGGTACTACCTATTGTACAAAATGCAAGAGGGTATTCAGTTATCTCCCAAGATAGACATTAAGCAATTTAGTTAACATCACTATTTAATGTATACAACTTCACTATTTAATATATACAAATATCATATTAACCGGTGACATGTTACTCCTTAAGTGCAAGGGGTGGAGGAGGGGGTACATATACTAGGATCTCAAACAGATTGGCCACTATTAGGTCTTAAATAATAGGAATCTACCCCAGTAGGGTATTTCCACCCACTAAATCTCTATAGTCAAGGACACGAAAACAATGAACATAACACCAAAAAATAATTGAGAAAAAAATTCCCAAATAGGTTCAATAATAATCACAATATATAGCAAGTAATTCTCACATTATTATGTCTAATTGTATATGTTATTGAAATTGTCAGCCATGTATAATAGATGCATAATAAATACATATGTCATGATAAAAGCATGTTATACATAAGTATTTGATTATTAAATATTCATCATAACAGATAATTATACATAATGGCTTCTTACTCTTTTATTCTTCTATGTCTCAATAATAAGGTAATGTGAGTCATTCTCCTACCCACTACTCACATACTACTGTTACATGGTCAGAGTGAGCCATACTCCCCCTGACTCACTTAAGGCTAATAGGGCATCTACACGGGTCATCTTTATAGTTCTTTGATCACCTTGCTACTACAAGGGTCGTCCCCATAATATTTTCCATTCTCTTTCTTCTCTTTCATGAATAGCCATATGCATAACATCATTTTCTTAACCATTATAAAGCAACATAGGCATATACTATTCATACTTGTCACTAATATTATGCATCTCAAGTAACTCATCTCAATAACTTAAAGCATTTATCCATCATATATTAGTGCATCATTCATTCCATTAAACTCATGCAAGGAATGGTGAAAATTAATACTATGGAATAATGGCTATAATAGTATTCCTTTTTAATGTCAACATAATCTCCTAAAATTCTTCCTTGTTTCATTGCTTTTAAATGTGATCATCACTATTCATATGTCATAAATTTTGTTATTAATAACTAATTACATAATTTAAGCTTATGACTTCCAATTCTTTAAATAGTAGATTTAAATCTTAGGGTAATATAGTTTTAATTTTGACAAATTGCTCCTTATTAATTTTGGCCTACTATTGTACACATAGGTATCTAATTACCTTATTTCTCTTAATTATACAACCAACACCATAACATTCTTCCTTAATTTAATTTACCCTTGTACTCTTTTTCTTTACTTTTATACTCATTATAATTTAATATTAATATAACGTTCTTCCTTAATTTAATTTACCTTTGTACTCTTTTTCTTTAAATTATTACTACTAACTACAACAAACTATTCATATGGTATAATTTTACTATTCATTTGGTATGTGGTACAATTTATTTGGTCACTTTACTATTCATTTGGTAAATTCTCTTTTTCCCATTATAGAGTTTAACTTATTTGGATACTTTTTAAGAACCATTCTCCCACTTAACCTTTTGAAATATAAGGGTTATAATGCCTTCTTAAGTTCATCAATATTACCAACCATTGATCTATATTGATTTCTATCAAATAGCAAGTCAAAATTATGGTTGCATGTCTTACTTCAACATTTTAGTTAACATAGTATTTCCCATATTTCCAATTATTTCCTTCCACTTTTAATCATCCCCTTAAGCATCCATAAGTGTGACAACATCATTGACACCCAAAGATACTAATTTACAGTTAGCATATTTCTTATATAATCAATTTATCAACTACCTTGAAGCATCAAGGTATTCTGGTCATAGTGAATCCATACCTTTTGAACACTAATTAGACCATAACTTTATCATATGAACTCTAATTAGGGTGATTCAAGAGGTATGAAAAGCTAAGACAATAATCTACAAATTTTATTCTGATTACTTTGACAAATTCTAAAGAAATCTGGGTGTCATACTACCCACAAATTAGCATCACGGCACCACGTGGTGGATCTAACCCCTCATTACTTATTGGGCCGTAACTCTCTAATATGAGATCTGATTGAGGTGATTTTAATGGATATAGAAAATTAAGATATAGAGTTACAACTTTTATGTTGAACACTTTTTCCAAATTGTCATAAATTCTAACTCCCAAAATCATGCATCCCAAGCATCAACTTACATCCATCGAAAGCCAAATTTCAACACAATATATGCATTACATATGCATACAAATCTTCACTCTACATGGCTAATCATAAATATACATCATGTATCATCAAAGTATAAGATTTGAAACACTTTTCAATCTCTAAAAATACATGAAACTTCAATGAAATATTATTGTTAGACCTACCAAAATCTAGTTTCATCTAGCTTCTAGATCTACTTTGTTCCCTTCTTTTTGTTGTTACACCCTCTCCTTTTTCTCTCAATTTCTGCAACTTCTTCCATGGATAAAAGTTGATTTGAGAAGTTTAAGATGAGGAGAATAAGGGGTTAAGGAGGTTAGAAGGAAGGAAATTACCTTACCTTCCTTTTCTCTTCTCTTTTTTTTTCTTTTCTTCTTTATCTCTTTTCTCTCTATAGCTTTCATTTATCCCTTCTTTTTCCCCCCTTGGCAAAAATCCTAGTCTCCTAATTGCTCTTGGTCAACTTATTCCCTAAGTAATATTAAAACATTACTTATTTGGTCAACAATTCACCTTAGCTTACAACTATGTCCCTTTAAACATTATTTATTTCCTAACTTACCCTTACCATTACATTTTAACTTACCATTACTTTAGGCCTTGCTTGGATTATCCAATTATGCCAAATGCTTTAATTCTCTATTGGAAGGATAATAATTAATTCTAAACTTATAATTAAGGTCATACCATTAGATTAACTTCTCATTTAAGGTTTCAACCCTAGAAAACTATGAAATTTCAATTTTTACCTCTTAAAATTTTCCAAAATAAGATTCTTCAATTTATTTCCTATAGGTATATTTCCAAAGGTAATAGAGCTAACTTATATCATTCCACCCTATGAAAATTACTCTAGCTAGTTTCTTTCTTTAGTTGTTTAAGCCATTTTAGCATTTATAGGTTTTTACCAGGAAAACTTCTTCTGTATTTTTTTACCTCTCTCTAAAACTTAATTAATATTTTCATTCTAACTATTTTACCTTTTCCTATCCTTCTAATATTATATGTGTGTATCATTTAATAAAATAAAATTAGGGATGTTACATGAAACATTTATTACACTTTGTTGGAGGGGAATCTATTTGTAAAGGACTAGATCCCATCATCCCAGGTCTTTGGCCACCTGTATTATCTTTACCCTTATTATTTCTACTTAGATTACACATCCTTATTTTCCTCTTCCACAGGGCTTGTTGTAACATCCCTAATTTTGTTTCTTTTATTAGTAGATGTACATAAATATTTAAGAAAATAAAACTTGTTAAACAATTCTTTTGATATCTAAGAAAATATAAGCATTAGAAATTCTTCATCTTATGTGTATGCATAGAAAATGTTTTTAACATTAACGGAATAGGTAAAGAGAGAAAATCTAATAAAAAAAATTAGAAATAACATTTAAAGAGAGGCAAAATTCTTGGCTCAAGAAGATAAAAAAATTTGGAAGTAAGTAAAGATCTTAGAAGTTCAAGAAGATTGAATTGGGGTAAATTTTCCTAATTCATGAGCTAGAGTTACTAAGTTTAATATTTCCACCCATACATTGGGCCTTCACCTATGGACGCTCCATAGAGTTTGTTCTTTCACTTTACATAAGTTTCTAGCAAGCCAATTGGATAGCCTAAACAAGAGATATAGCATAGATTTGGACTAGGATATAAAAGTTGGAACGATATCCCAAAAATAATTAAAATATGACCAAGCCCTCCATGAGATGTAGAATTTTAGCCAAAGCAAAGGAAATAGGCAAGAATGAGCCCAAATCCAAGAGGAAAAAAAATTAAATCATGTGATTAAATAATAGTGTAATAATGATAAAGATTAGGCTACATGGCAATAAGACAAAAATTCAACAAGTGGTGTGATAATATCTATATCCTACATTCATAATTTTAGCAAGTGGTATAATAATACATGGCATTAGGACAAAACATCTATATCCTACACTCATAATTTTAGCAATTGGTATAATAATACATGGAATTAGGACAAAACATTCTTATCCTACACAAATAATTTCAGCCAAGCAAGGGAGATTCAAGGGCTAGAAACTTGCCACTTAGAAAGGCAAACCTATCATACTTGTGTGAGACAAAAGAAAAAGAAAAAGAATCCCTAAATCAAAGGAACCTTGTCCCATATCTTAAGAACATTTTATCATGACTTTCAAAATACAAATCTTCTTTTGATATGCATATCTTGACTAAGCGAGAGGAAGATAAGAACATGAGTTGTCTTTCCTTAAAAAGCAACCAAGTGCATCCTAATTGTGATAAGGTAGACCCATGATTATGAAAGAAGGACCACTTGATTGTTTATTGAAGCAAGAACCACCCTTATAACATTAGAATTTTGTCCAAGTGAGGGAAAGGAAAAATAAAAGCAAGGTAGAGTGAGGAAAGGAGAGAAAGAGAGGTGAAGAGAGGATGGAAGAAGAAAGACAAGTCTAGAGGACTAAGTACTCAAGGTAAGTTAAATTAATCTCCACTTGAATCCATCTTTTATCTTTTTCCTTAGGGTTCAAAACTCACCCCCCTCTCTTATTCAAGTTGTTGGAAAAGCTAAGGGAATGGAGGAATTTTGCCACTTTCTTCAAGAGGAAACAAGAAAAAATTTACTAAGTGAGCTAGGGAGATCATTAGGTAGGTTTAACAATATCTCTTTTTTGAAGAAAAAATTTAAAATTTTAACATTTATGTGGGATATTGATCTTAGAACTTTGATGAAATTTACAATATATGCTACTTTGATTATTGGTCATGGATGTTGCTATATCATGTTACATGTTATTTTGCATATGATGGATGTTTTGGACATTACGGTTGTGTGGAAAGTTCTGCATAGGTATGGCTATGGTTGGTAAAAATTTTATAATTTTTGTGTTACTATTTTGTATATTTGAATGTGGTGAAAAATTGATAGAATATAATTAGATGTAAAGAAAATGGAAGAGGAAGTAATATAATGATGAACTAAAACCTTAGGAAAGGATTAGTTAGGAAACTGGATTTCGGGGTAACTAGGGAAGCTTCTATTTTTGAAATTCTAGGAATAATCAATTAGGAATTAAAAGAAATGGTTAATATGAAAAGCATAGTTCTCTATCGCAAGGATTTTTAGCCACTGTAATCACTTAATTTGGAGTCCATATGAGGGAGATAGTGCCTGATATGTAAATAGTGGTAAAAAAATGGTTAACCAGGGAAGAATCTGTTAGGTATGATTTGGTGTTTAACTTTTTGGGATAAATCTATAGGGAATTAAAAGACATGCTTCACATGAAACGTGTAGATCTATGTTTCACAGATTTTTACCAACTGTAATCATTCAAATTGGAATCAATATGAGGGAGATATGGTCAAATTAGTAAGAAAAGGTCAAAAACTAACTAACCAGGGAAGAATCTGTTAAGTATGCTTCTGTGTTTGAATTTTTGAGAACCATATGTAGGGAATTAAAGGCAATTGTTAACATACTAAACATAGATATATGTATAACGGATTTATAGGCTCTGAAATGACTTAATTTAGAGTCTATATGAGAGAGATATGGCTGCTTAATGAGTAAAGGTTAGAATCAGTCTAGAATCCAAGGTGGTAAATATAAGTGCTTTGGTTTTCAATTTTTTGGGAATAATTAGTAAGGAATATGAAGAATTTATAAACATGAAAGTTGTATATAAATGGCTTAGTGTTTTATAGGCTTTGGAATAACCTCAATTGGAGTTTGTATGAGGGACCTATGGTCTAATTAGTAAGTAGAGATCTGAACATACCCGAGAAGAAATAACATTGAATTTTAGGGAGTAGTAACACCAGGATTACTTAAGATTTTACTAAAATATTAAACATAAGGGTTTTAGAGGATTGTCTTATCTTTCAATTGACACCAAGATCACTTCAATCAGATTTAAAATGAGGGTGTTATGCTCTATTTAATGAAGATAGGATAATAATATTTTAAAAAAAAGAATCTTATAAATGAAAATAATAAATGACTAGTGTATGTCATAACCATTTCCATTGTATGAACTCCTTGCCATCTTAAGTGCGTAATTTTGACATAAAAATATTTTATAAAGTGATATTTGAAACGATTATGTTTATGGCATGATTACCAAGAATTTTTGGTAATGATTATATTTTGATGAAAATTATGGCATGTGAGTATAATGAACGTACTTGTTATTGAAATCATATTTATGGTTATTAATGTGAAAAGAAAAGAAAAAAAAATGAGCATGGTCACATGGCGGTTTGTGTGGTGCACCAGTAAAGGAAGCCTTACCAACGGCTATGATTATGTTAATGAGAAAAGAAAGTGTGCCATGTCAGACGGAGCGAGAAAAGCCCGTACCAGAGAGTAGAAAGTACTCACCCTGACCGAGGTAACTTAATATGAAAATAAGTTGATAGTCATCATATGATATTCTGAAAATAGTTATTCATGCCATCCATGTCATTACTGTATGATTTTCATGTGCATAGATAAAGTGCATTCATGTGACCTAAGGTAATTACTGTAGCTTATACAGATGAACATGACATGATGAGCTATATTGATGATAATTATGATTTATTGTTGAATCTACTGGGATTTAAGTCTCACTATATTTCCATATCATGTTCAAAAGACTAAATATGCAGATATTTTCTATGGCTGGCTTTTAGCGTACGTTGGGTCGAGTTGGCTAAGATCTTAGTGAAGTTGCAACCCCCAGCACCCTTATCCCCAGAACTAGTCAATGGAGATGAATAAGATGTGTACATATATGTGTTTAGTTTTTGTACAGATGTTTTTAATTAATGATGTGTATGTGAACCCAGATTTGTATCAGAATTATTGCTATACTATAAACCTTAATTATGCTTGATTAATTTAATCAAATGTTATTATGAGTTAAAAAGTTAAAAATAAAGAGGTAATGACTTAATGGGGTTTTAAAAATATATGTATGTATAAAAAAATGGAGTTGTTACACTTGTCTCTGTTTTTCATCATCTACTGCTTTTAGACTCTTGTCAAGAAGTATCCATTTATTAATCAATGGCACAAACTCCCTAATTTCTATAGCCACCACTTCATATATGAGTTCTAGATTCAATCGTACTATACATTTTACTACCTTCTATGACTTATTTGGATTCTGATTCAATTAAGTTAAAAATTTAGACAATTCTTCAAACCGAGCAATATACTAATCTATGGTCATATTTCCTTCTCTAAGCTGAAGAATTCAATTTCTTTCTTTGTACTTAAACTACTCAAAAAAAATTTCTAAGAAAGTATTCTAGAACATATGCTAGGTGATTAGTCTATCTCGATGGATTAACAATTCACTAGCCCTTCTCCACTAGTGTTCAGATTTATCTTTTAACATATACATTGCAAAGGTAACCTTCTACTCATCAGTACAGTTTAGCACTTCAAAAATTTTCTCCATCTCTCTTATCCATCTCTCTGATACCACTAAATTATATCTACCCTGGAATGAGGGAGGTCTCACCCTTATGAACACAAACCATCCATTCTCATTCCCTACGAGCCTATCATTTCCCCTTAGTCTTACCATATTATTCTGGAGTTGGTGCAAAATTATATTTGTGGTTGAGTCCTAATCTTTAATAACTGCAGCCAAACCATATAGGCTTTCATCTGTATTCTTCATTTGATTCCTCCTGGGTGGTGCCATTTTTTACTGTATTAAAATAAATAAGTTACTATTGAGGTGATCAAGCTCAATAGTTGCTTGAAAAATGTTTAGTAGTAATAATCACACTACTCAAGTATACATATTAAAAACACTAGTAATTTCTTACCTGTACATAATCATCTATGTCCCTACATAGCATAACTACCAGCATACTCATGATCTAATAAGATCAATTTAGATAACCATCCACCACTAGTCATCCAAGATTGACCTGCTTTGATACCAACTTAGTAATGACCTCATAATTTTTTATACTAATATCTATAAGTAGTCTGTTCTTTTTTTTATGCCATCACATTTTCTTCTAATTGTATTTTATTGCTTGCTTAAGTGATTCATTAATTAATTACTCACTAATGAAATAATATAATAAAAAATTATATTAGAATCATATAAACTAAATAGTAGAAGGATATTATCATAGAAGCCTTTACATTAGTTTAACTACTATATAGACATATAAACATGTCATAGTAACTAGGGCACTATCTGTAATACAAAATGTAGGAGGGTATTTGACTACTATTCCAAAAATGATCTCTTATGGTTAGTATAGTATACAATACCATCTTAGTCATCACCTCAATCCTCTAATCCTTTTAGTGATATAGGTGATGGTGGTGGCATATACAGTAGGAGTTTAGACATATTCACTACCACTAAATTTAGCACTACAAGTATATAGCCTAGGTAAGGCAGCTCCACTTACTAGACTACGAACATCAGTGTCATAACAAATATTGGCATAGTGCTATACCGATATGAACATAACATTAAATAATAATGAGAATAAGAGTTCATAGTAGATTTAACAGTAATCATAGTTACAAATATTTTAGATAGCAGGTCATGTTCAATTGTATTTACTACAAAATTCATTTAGCTATAACTGTTATAGTATGTCCAATGCATATGCTATCATGCAAGTATGACAATTGTAACAACTTATTATTATTATTATTATTATACAATATAGAGTTTACATACATGTCATTAATCAAAACATACATACAACATATCAAACACATAAAAATCTACATCTTATTTATTCTGGTTGACCAATTCTGGAGATACAGGTGCAGGTGGTTACACCTTCACCGGGATCTAAGCCAACTCGACCACAAACATTTTATTTGCTTCTGGGATCTGCCCAACATAAAGTACTCGATCCAACGTGCACTAAAAGCGAGAGCTATAGAAAAATCTACATAACTAATTTTCTGAACATGATATGGAAATATAGTGAGAATTAAATCCCAGTAAGTTCAACAATAAATCATCATCAATATAGCTCATCACGTCATGTTCAGCTGTATAAACTACAGCAAATATCTTTGGTCACATGAATGCACTATATCTATGCACATGAGAATCGTACAGTAATGACATGTATGACAAGATTACTTATTTTTAGAATATCATATGATGATTATTAATTTATTCTCATATCAAGCTACCCCGGTCAAGGTGAGTATTATCTACTCTCCGGTACGAGCTTTTCTCGCTCCGTCCGACATGGCCGAATTTCTATTTCTTTTCTCATTAGCATAATCATAACCATTGGTAGGGCGTCCCCTACTGGTGCACCACACGGATTGCCATGTGACCGTGTTCATTTCTTTTCTTTTCACAATGATAGCCAAAAATATGCTTTCAATAATAAGTATGTTCAACAAAATAAAACTATTACTAAAAATCATTGGTAATCATGCCATGAACATAACCATTTCAAATATCACTTTATAAATATATTTCCACGTCAAAATTTCACACTTAAGATGGTAAGAAGTTCATACAATCGCAATGGCTATGTCATATACTAGTCATTTATTATTTTCATTTATAAGATTCTTCTTCTTTTTTAAATATTAATTTTATTACTTTATTTTTCTTGATGCAGGTTTTCATCCTATCTAACCTTCTCTTACTAATTAGAGCATAACTCCCTCAATTTAACTCCGCTTTAGGTGATCTTGATATCAATTTAAAGACAAAACAATTATCTAAAACTCTATTGTTAAACAGTTCAACGAAATATTAATAAATCATGGTGATATTACTCCCTCAAAGAACATGTTATTTCTTCTCGGGTAGGTTCTAACCTCTACCTACTAATATGTCCATATCTCCCTCATAATAATTCCAAATTAAGTGATTCTAGTGGCTAAAAATCTGTGACACATATAGTTATAATTTTTATGTTAACCATTTATTTTAATTCCCTATAGAATGTTCCCAAAAAATAAAACACAGAAGCTATCCTAACATATTCTTCCCTGATTAACCATTTTCTGATCATTTCTTACTAATCGGACCATATCTACCTCATATGGACTCCAAATTGAGTGATTCCAGTGGTTAAAAATCCGTGACACATATAGCTATAATTCTTATGTTAACCATTTATTTTAATTTCCTACAGAATGTTCTCATAAATTAAAACACAGAAGCTATCCTAACATATTCTTCCCTGATTAACCATTTTCTGACCTTTGCTTACTAATCGGACCATATCTATGTCATATGGACTCCAAATTGAGTGATTCCAGTGGCTAAAAATCCGTTACACATATAGCTATAATTCTTCTGTTAACCATTTATTTTAATTTTCTACAGAAGTTTCTCAGAAATTAAAACACAGAACTATCTACACCAACCTAAGTATTCAAACATACATAATATGTAACATGATATAGCAACATCCATAATATGTAACATAATACATAATACACCAACCTAAGTATTCAAACATACATAATACATAATATGTAACATGATATAGCTATAATTCTTCCCAGAATTTTAAAAATACAAGTATAAAAGTTTGCCACCCATAGCCATACCTATGCAGAACTATCTACACCAACCTAAGTATTCAAATATTCATAATATGTAACATGATATAGCAACATCCATGACCAATCATTAAAGTTCTAAGATCAAAATCTAATATAAATATTACAAGTTTCAAAACTTTTCTTCAAAAAGAAATATTGTTAAACTTACTTGGAGCACTTAGTCCTCTAGACTTCTCCTTTCTCTTTCTTCCTTTTTTCCTCTCCTTTCCTCACTCTACCTAACTTCTATTTTTCCTCTCCCTCACTCGGATGAAAATTCTAATGTTTTAAGGGTGGGTTTTGCTTAAATAGACCATCAAATAATTCAACTTTCATGATCATGGGTCTACCTTATCACAATTAGGATACACTTGATTAAATTTTTGGAAAATAAACTGTAACATCCCTAATTTCGTTTCTTTTATTGATAAAAGTACATAAATATTTAATTAAGGAAATAAAATTTATTAGACAATATTTTAGATATCTAAGGAAATATAATCCTTAGAAATTCTTCACCTTATGTATATGCATAGAAAATGTTTCTAACATTAAGAGAACAAATAAAGAGGGAAAACGTAATAGGAAAAACAATTAGAAATAAGATATTAAAGAGATGCAAAATTCTTGGATAAGGAAGATAAATTTTTAGAAACAAGTAAAGGTCATAAAATTTCAAGAACATTGGATTAGGGTAATTTTTCCTAATTCAAGAACTAGAGTTACTAAGTTTAAAATCTTTACCCATACATTGGGCTTTTACCTATGGACACTTCATATAGAGCTTTTTCACTTCACAAAAGTTTCTAGCAAGCCCATTGGATAACCTAATCAAGAAATAAAACATAGACTTGGACTAAGATATAGTAATTGGACCAATAGCCCAAAAATTATGAAAATGTGACCAAGCCCTCCAAGAAAGGTAGAATTTTATCCAAAGCAAAGAAAATAGGTAGGAATAAGCCCATAATGGGTAGGAATAAGCCCAAATCCAAGAGAAAAAATAAAATAAAATAAATTAGGTGATGATATAATAATGTAATAATAATAAAGATTAGGTTACATGGCATTAAGACAAAAATTTAGCAAGTGGTATGATTCTACATTCATAATTTTGGCAAGTGGCATGATAATACAAGGCTTTAGGACAAAAACATCTATATCCTACACTCATAATTTTAGCAAGTGGTATGATAATACATGGCATTAGGACAAAACATTCCTATCCCGAACAAATAATATCAACCAAATAATGGATATTCAAGGGCTAGAAATTTGCCACCTAAAAAGGAAAACCTGTCATACTTGTTTAAGACAAAAGAAAATGGAAATGAATCCCTAAATCAAAGGGACCTTGTTCCATATCTTAAGAACATATTATCATAATTTTTAAAATACAAATCTCCTTTTCCTATGCATATCTTGACTAAGGAAGAGGAAGACAAGAACATAAGTTATTGTTTTCCAAAAATTCAACCAAGTGTAATCTAATTGTGATAAGGTAGAACCATGATCATGAAAGGTGAATTATTTGGTGGTCTATATAAGAAAACCCACCCTTACAAAATTATAATTTCGTCCAAGTGAGGGAGAGAAAAAATAGAAGCAAGGTAGAGTGAGGAAAGGAGAGGAAGAAAGGAAGAAAGAGGAAGGAGAAGTCTAGAGGACTAAGTGCTCCAGGTAAGTTTAACAATATTTCTTTTTAGAAGAAATTTTTTTGAAACTTATAATATTTATATGAGATTTTGATCTTAGAACTTTGATGATTGGTCATGGATGTTGCTATATCATGTTACATATTGATCTTGCATGTGATGTATGTTTGAATACTTAGAATGGTATGGAAAGTTCTGCATAGGTATGGCTATGGGTGGAAACAATTTTAGCTTCTGTGTTTGAATTTCTGGGAATTATATGTAGGGAATTAAAATACATGGTTAACAAAAGAATTAAAGATATATGTGTCACGGATTCTGAGCCACTGGAATCATTCAATTTGGAGTCCATATGAGGTAGATATGTTCCGATTACTAAGCAAAGGTCAGAAAATGGTTCATCAGGGAAGAATATGTTAGGATAGCTTCTGTGTTTTAATTTCTGGGAATTATCTGTAGGTGATTAAAATAAATGGTTAACATAAGAATTAAATATATACGTGTCACGGATGTTTATCCACTGGAATCATTCAATTTGGAGTCCATATAAGGTAGATATGGTCCGATTAGTAGTCAAAGGTCAGAAAATGGTTCATCAGGGAAGAATATGTTAGGATAGCTTCTGTATTTTAATTTCTGGGAATTATCTATATGGAATTAAAATAAATGGTTAACATAAGAATTATAGCTATGTATGTCATGGAGTTTTAGCCACTGGCATCATTCAATTTGGAGTCCATATGAGGAAAATATGAGTTGATTAGTAGTCAAAGGTTAGAAAATGGTTTGATAAGGAAGAATATGTTAGGACAGCTTCTGTATTTTAATTTCTGGGAATTATCTATATGGAATTAAAATAAATGGTTAACATAAGAATTATAGCTATGTGTATCATGGATTTTTAGCCACTGGAATCATTCAATTTGGAGTCCATATGAGGAGGATATGAGCTAATTAGTAGTCAAAGGTCAGAAAATGGTTCATCAGGGAAGAATATGTTAGGATAGTTTCTGTATTTTAATTTCTGGGAATTATCTGTATGGAATTAAAATAAATGGTTAACATAATAATTATATATATGTGTGTTACAGATTTTTAGCCACTGGAATCACTCAAGTTGGAGTCCATATGAGGTAGATATGGTCCGATTAGTAGGTAGAGGTCAGAACCTATCCGAGAAGAAACAACCTGTACATTTAGGGAGTAATATCACCTTGATTTCTTAATATTTCACTACATTAATATTCATCATAATAGTTTTAGATAATTGTTTTATCTTGAAATTGACACCAAGGTCACCTACATCGGAGTTCAATTGAGGGAGTTATGCTCTGATTAGTAAGAGAATGTTAGATATGATGAAAACCTAGATCAAGAAAATAAAAAAATAAAATTAATATTTAAAAAAGAAGACGAATCTTATAAATGACTAGTATATACCATAGCCATTGCCATTGTATGAACTTCTTGCCATCTTAAGTGTAAAATTCTGACATGGAAATATTTTATAAAGTGATATTTGAAATGGTTATGTTCATGGCATGATTAACAATGATTTATGGTAATAGTTATATTTTGATGAACATACTTGTTATTGAAAGCATATTTTTGGCTATCATTGTGAAAAGAAAAGAAATGAGCACGATCACATGGCAATCCGTGTGGTGCACCAGTAGGGGACGCCCTACCAACGATTATGATTATGATTATGAGAAAAGAAAGAGGAAGTGTGCCATGTCAGACGGAGCGAGAAAAGCCCATATCGGAGAGTAGAGGATACTCACCCTGACCGGGGTAGCTTGAAATGAAAATAAGTTGATGGTCATCATATGATATTCTAAAAATAGTTAATCCTGTCATACATATCATTACTTTATGATTCTTATGTGCATAGATATAATGCATTCATGTGACCAATGATATTTTCTGTAGTTTATACAGTTAAACATGACGTGATGAACTATATTGATGATGATTTATTGTTGAACTTATTGAGATTTAATTCTCACTATATTTCCATATCATGTTCAGAAAATTAGTTATGCAGATTTTTCTATAGCTCTGGCCAGTGGCGGATCTTCGTGGAGACAGGGGGGGCGGTCCCCCCCCCCCAGAAAATTTTTTTTTATAAAATTTTGAAATAATTTTTTAAAATTTTAGTTAAATATATATTTTCGCCGCCCCTAAAATTAATTTTTTATTTTATATGAAGTTTCGCCCCCCCTGAAACCTTGTTCAAGATCCGCCACTGGCTCTGGCATTTAGTGCACGTTGGATCGAGTACTTTATGTTGGGTAGATCCCAGAAGCAAATAAAATATTTATGGTCGAGTTGGCTTAGATTCCGGTGAAGGTGCAACCACCCACACCTGTATCTCCGGAATTGGTCAACCAGAATAAATAAGATGTAGATTTTTATGTGTTTGATATGTTGTACGTATGTTTTGATTAATGACATGTATGTGAACTCTGTATTGTATAAATGAAATAAATTTTATATTGAGTTAAGTTGTAATGAGGTAATAACTTCATGGTATTTAAAAAAAATTGATACTTAAATGGAGTTGTTACATAATTGGTATCAGAGCAGGTCGATCCTAGATAGCGAGTGGGTGGACGGTTATCTGAATCGATCTTATAGTGTCTTGAGTATGTTGTGGTTATGCTGTATAGGGGATCAGTGATTCATATAGGTAAGAAATTACTAGTGTTTCCTATCTATATGCCGAGTTGGTGTTATGACTGCTATTAAATATTTTTGAACTAACTGTTGGGCTTGATCACCTCAATAGCAGCATAACTTTGTTTTGCCACAATAGAAAATGGCACCACTAAGGAGGAATCCAGCAACCAATGTAGAGGAAACCCTGCACAACCTGGCCATGGCAATTCGAGACCAAGTCATGACCACCAACCAAATTTTACAATATCTCCAGAATGCTAATAACCCAAATGGTGAGAATGGTGCTAACAACCGGATGGCTGGAAAAGATAATGGGATATCTGAGTTCTTGAGGACTAGACCACCTTGTTTCCAAGGTGGCTATGATCCAACGGTAGCCGAAAGGTGAATAAGGGAATTAGAGAAAATCTTTGAAGTGATGGGCTATACTGAAGAGCAGCAAGTTATTTTTGCTGCATATATGTTAAAGGATGAAGCAGAATACTGGTGGCGTGGAGTTAGAGAACTTTTAGCTCATCAGGGAAGACAGATCACCTGGCAAGTGTTCAAGGACATTTTTTTTGAAAAGTACTTTCCAAGTACTGTACGAGCAGAGAAAGAGATCGAATTCCTCCAACTCAGGCAAGGCAGCATGACTGTGGACCAGTATATCGCAAGGTTCGAGGAGCTGTCTAAGTTCTCCTCTTATCTGCGATATAACCCAGATGAAGCATGGAAGGCGGTTAAGTTTGAAGCGGGACTAAACTTGGAGATAAAGAATGCTGTTATAGCTTTGGAGATCAGGGAGTTTGTACCTCTGATAAATAAATGCAGACTCCTAGAAAAGATTTTAAGGGCAGTAGAGGACGAGAAGCAAAGGCGAAACCTATGGAAGAGGAAGAAAAATTTTCCCAACCCTGGAAAGAACATGAGAAGAAGTGGATATGGAGCTGGAAAGAGGCCATTGACTGCAGGTCCTAAACCTTTTCAACAAGACTTGGCCCCAGTCAAGTGCGCTAAGTGCGGACGCATGCATGGTAACCGACCAAGCTACATGGGACAAGATGTCTGCTTCAATTGCAGACAGAAAGGACATTTTGTGAGAAACTGTCCACAGATTGTGGGGAAGCAGCCAGAACAGAGGCCTCAGGTGAAATGAAGGGTTTTCACCCTAAGCGGCCAAGAGGCTGCTCAATCTTCTGAAATGATTCAAGGTACATGCTATATCTATGGATTTACTCTTATGGTGTTATTTGACTCTGGTGCTAGTCATTCATTTATATTAGAAGAATTTATTAAGAAGTTTCAGTTTCCTATTTCTGAAACTCCCTATGAGCTATTCGTAGTAACCCCTACAGGGGAAAGGGTATTAACTTCCTCTGTATGTAAAGACTGTCAAGTCATCATCCAGGAGAAAAAAAAATTTGTAGACCTCGTCTGTTTACCTTTAAGAGGTATTGAGGTCATTCTAAGGTTAGACTGGATGTCTAAACATTGAGTCTTGTTGAATTGTTGTAACAAGACCGTTGAATTTCTACCTCCTACTCCGAAAGAGGAGGTTCAGTTATTGATGCTAAATGCCAATCAAGTTAATAGGGAGTTGAAGAATGGAGTACTTGGATACATTCTCTTGTATTTATCAAACGTAGAAGTCGAATCAAAGCTTGATGAAATCTCAATAGCCAATGAGTTTCCTAAAGTATTTCCATCAGATATTCCAGGTTTACCTCCCAAGAAAGAGATAAAGTTCTCTATTGATCTCCTACTTGGGACAGGGCCTATCTCTATTGCACCATATCGAATGGCCTCAAAGGAACTATAAGAACTTAAGAAGCAGTTGGAGGAACTATTAGACAAGCAATTCATTAGACCGAGTGTATCACTTTGGGGAGCTCCTATATTGTTTGTTAAGAAGAAAAACGAGAGCTTGAGACTATGCATAGATTACAGATAGTTGAATAAGGTGACTATTAAAAAAAAGTACCCTCTCCCTAGGATAGATGACTTATTGGATCAATTAAAGGGAGCCTCTATCTTTTCTAAAATTGACTTGAGGTCAGGATATCATCATATTAGGATCAAGGAGGAGGACGTACCAAAAACTACCTTCAGGACTAGGAATGGGCACTAGGAGTTTCTCGTAATGCCCTTCGGGTTGACGAATGCACTTGCAATTTTTATGGATTACATGAATCGCATTTTTCGACTCTACCTAAATCAATTTGTTGTAGTGTTCATTGATGACATCTTGATATACTCTAAGAGTGAGAAAGAACATGAACAACATCTTCGAATCGTGCTGCAAGTGCTGAAAGAGAAAAAGTTATATGCCAAATTGGAGAAGTGTGAATTTTGGCTGTCAGAGGTGAAGTTTCTCAGACATGTCATCTCTAGTAGAAGGGTAGTCGTAGATCCTAGTAAGACAGAAGCAGTGATTCAGTGGGAGAGACCAAAGACGGTTATGGAAGTCAGAAGTTTCCTAGGTTTGGCAGGATACTACAGGAGGTTTATACAAAACTTATCTCGTATAGCCTAGCCATTGACTAAATTGACCAGGAAGGGAAGTCCTTTCAAATGGACTGATCAATCTGAAGCTAGTTTTCAGGAGCTGAAGACAAGACTGACCACCCCTCATGTTTTAATTATTTCAGACCCCACAGGACATTTTAAAGTGTATAGTGATGCTTCAAAGAAAGGACTAGGGTGTGTGCTAATGCAAGACAAGAGAGTAGTTGCTTACACCTCTAGACAACTAAGACCCTACGAAGGAAACTACCCAACCCATGATCTTGAATTGGCAGTAGTGGTGTTTGCTTTAAAGATTTGGCGACATTACTTATACGGAGCAACCTTTGAAGTATATTGCGATCACAAGAGTTTTAAATATCTCTTTGATCAAAAGGTGTTAAATATGAGGCAACGAAGATGGGTGGAATTTCTCAGTGACTACAAGTTTGAGATAAAGTATCATCCAGGAAAGGCGAATGTTGTAGCTGATGCCTTAAGTCGAAAATCTCTACACATGGGCCAGATGATGTTGTATGAGATGCAAATGCTAGAGGAGTTTCGAAATTTGAAGCTGGACACTACTTTTTCCTCAAAGAAGCTAACCATTAATGGTTTAAGTATAGGGTGTGACTTTAGAGCCCAAATCAAAGAGGCTCAAGTTCACAACCAATACTTATAGGATCATAAAGATCAAGAAAATTTTTCTGTCATGGAAGATGGAGCAATCATGTATCAAGGAAGGATTTGTGTCCCTCAAGAATGAGAGTTGAGAACTAAAATCCTACAGGAAGCACATTAGAGTAAATATATTGTCCATCCTGGATGCACTAAAATGTACCAGGACTTAAAGATGATGTATTGGTGGCCAGGGATGAAAAAGGATATTGCAGAGTTTGTGGCGAAATGTCTAATTTGTCAAAAGGTGAAGGTGGAGCATCAAAAGCCAGCGGGATTTCTACAACCTCTTGAGATCCCTAAATGGAAATGGGACAGTATCTCGAAGGACTTTGTTGTGGGTTTACCTAAGACTTCAGTGGGACATGACTCTGTCTGGGTAATAGTTGACAGATTAACCAAATCTGCTCACTTTCTGCCCATAAAAATTAACTTTTCACTGGATAAATTGGCCCAACTGTACGTCTAGGAAATAGTTAGACAGCATGGGATTCCCTTAACTATTGTTTCTGATAGAGATCCGAGGTTCACATCAAGGTTTTAGAAAGTGTTGCAGGAAGCTTTTTGTCACGACCCGAATTTTAGGGCACGTGAAATCCATATACCATACACATATATGTTCCATAACTTTACATAATGCCATTTCTTTATCATATAAACCAATACATATTGGTTCTCATACACATATACAATAGACAGTGTAAGTCTATAAACACCAGAGTAGCAATAGAAGCAGGGATCCTGCCTGTGACGTTCAAAGCATACTATAGAATACAAATACAAATACAATACAAATAACGTGAGCCTTGGAAACAACATAGGCTCACCCAGAGAGTAGACAGTCTAACTGATCACCTATCCGCAGGACCAGACTCTGTCTCCTTATCTGAAAAATATATCCACAACGTGTAGTGAGTTTTAAAACTCAGTGAGCAGATAAAACCCTCTATAACCTCTTAGGTTAGCATATGGATGACTTATACTTTAAAGTTTATCATATAGAAAGTACAATTCAGAAGTACATCCATATGGAACCCGTATTTCAAATATCCACATTTCACAATATAGCCCAATATTCAAAACCAAATACAGTACAATACGATTATAAACAAATACTGTGATGCAATAAAAGATTTCACATGATTTAGGAGGTTTCCCTATTAGAACCAATACAATAAATAATCCGAAGCACACAACAAGGGAGGGTAAATCACATATCCATAATAGGAAGCATCATGCTCTCCCCGATAACAATATAGGAGGCATCCCGCTCTCCCCGATAACAATATCTCTCGTGTGTTGGCCGACACACGAGGCTAGCACCACCCCTGCTAGCTGAGGTATCAAGGTGCACCAGGGCTAACATTCTCTGCTGTTAGCAGACAGTGATTTCAATAGGATTCCTCCACAAATACTATATGCACATATACCATAGAATTCAGTATAAATTTCTCAATATAATACAGACTTTCAGTCTCAATATATTCCTCTGTCAAAACTTCCCAATCAGGGAATCACATATATATATATGCTCATATCCGAGGCAAACATATCACTGTAAAGATCAATATCATGTGCATAACACATTTTATTTGCCATATAATGAAAAATACATGTAAAAATCACATGTTCAATGCATTTCAACATTCATCTATTAAAAATTACCCATTCAGGGTTTATCATATATATATATATGCCCTTTTTCCAAGGCAATCATATAACTTTATAAACCAATGCGTCGTAGACAATATATTTCATTTACCATGTGGTAAGAAATGCATTTAAAATCACGTATTCAATGAGTTCAAAAATCTCATTTTCAGAACCATGCTCTTCTTGAACTACATTTCCGATAGAAATCATTTCCAGATACTTTAATCCATTTTAGATACATATAAAAGTATAAATCACTTGTAATCATAATCAATAATTGATTTTAAATTCAAGAAGAGCATGTAATAAGCTATAGAAAGAAATATCTACTCACAGATAAGGGCTCCAGATTGGACAGCCCTAAAATCTTCGTTTCTGGTCTGAATTCGGTAAAACAAACTCCAAAATCGAGTCCGAAAGGTCAAAAAACTTGAAAAATGACTTTGGGAGTTTAGTCACTATTCACCGCCGGAAAACACTATTCACCACCATTATTCATCGCCGGAAAATACTATTCACCGTCACAAAAATTTTACTAAATCAACAAAACGAATTCATATCCTAATGTTTATCTAGTTTCTGAATCCATCTACGGAGTCAGATTTCTAATTAGAAGTCTCTAAGTAAGGTTTTTCAGAACTTACCTTTTACCGAGATTTTCTACTTCAGATCTACGACGATTCAACGGTTGATTTAAAAAACTGATCGGTCAAAACTGAAGTACTCTTTATCCTGAATTCAGTAACACCTTCAGTTTTGATATCAGAAGCCAATCGGTACCTCAGATCGAAAGATAAAGTTTGAAAGTACTATTCATTCACTATGCAAAATTCTCTTTCTCTTTCTCGAAACTGACTCTCTGCCCCCCGGGTTTCGTTTTATCAATTGGTTTTTTTTTAATATAATAATAATAATTAAATAATTAATAATAGGATTTTTCTTTACAAAAATTCATATAAATTCCATTTTTCATCATAAAATATCCCAAAAATTTCTAAAAATTTCCATTCTCTTAAATCTTTAGTTAAACTCTTAAATCATAATTTTTCTTGATAAAAATCGTAATAAAACAAATTTCAAAAAAAATATTTTTATTCATATTAAAATAAAGAATATTTCTAAAAATATCATAAAAATTCAATAGAGGCCGGTATAATTATTTTAAGCAACACAATACTTCTTTTACTTAAAAGTCCACTTACTTTTAACAAATCATAATCATATCTACATAAATAAAAATATATTGCTTATAACGCGCCAAAACATAAATTCTCATATTTCTTTTGTAATTCTTTAATCAATGTAATAAATATACATATTTTCACCGGTTCTTATCTCTATTGTCAAAATTCTCTCTTTTATTCTAAATTTCCTTTAATTGGAATTTTTGTTAAATTTTACGGTTATTACACTTTTGGTACTCAGTTAGGGTTCAGTACTGCCTACCATCCTCTGACTGACGGGCAGACAGAACGGACCATTCAAACTCTAGAAGACATGTTAAGGGCCTGTGTGATAGAGCAAGGTAAAGGATGGGATAAGTACCTACCTTTAGTAGAGTTTGCTTATAATAATAGTTATCACTCCAGTATTAAGATGGCTACTTACGAAGCTTTATATGGTAGGAAGTGCCGATCTCCACTATGTTGGTTTGAGGTAGGAGAAAAAAACTTGTTGGGTCCTTATCTAGTTCAACAAACCACTGAACAAATAAGGATGATACGAGACAAAATACTTACAGATCAGAGTCGGCAAACGAGTTACTACGATAAGAGACATAGACCTCTAGAGTTTGAGGAAGGAGACCATGTATTTCTGAAACTTTCCCCAACTACTGGAGTTGGTAGGTCTCTCAAAACAAGAAAGTTAAGTCCGCGATTTTTGGGACCCCACCAAATTTTGAAGAAAGTAGGGACATCAGCATATCAAGTTGCTCTCCCACCTAATTTTTCCAACCTGCATAATGTTTTCCACGTATCACAGCTGCGGAAGTATCTTCCAGATTTATCACATGTAATACAGGATGAACCAATCCAAATAAAGGAGAACATGACATACCAGCTAATACCTGCATCCATATTGGACACTGACGTGAAGCAACTGAGAAATAAAACCATTCCCCTTGTTAAGGTGTTATGGGAAGGTTTGACTCCGGAAGAAGCAACTTGAGAGCTGAAAGAAGTCACGAGGAAGAAATATCCGCAATTGTTCTTATTAGGTAATTTCTGAAATTTTGAGAACAAAATTTCTTTTAGGGGGAGAGAAATATAACATCCCTAATTTTATTTCTTTTATTGATAAAAGTACATAAATATTTAATTAAGGAAATAAAATTTATTAGACAATATTTTAGATATCTAAGGAAATATAATCTTTAGAAATTCTTCACCTTATGTATATGCATAGAAAATGTTTCTAACATTAAGAGAACAAATAAAGAGGGAAAACGTAATAGGAAAAACAATTAGAAATAAGATACTAAAGAGATGTAAAATTCTTGGATAAGAAAGATAAATTTTTAGAAACAAGTAAAGGTCATAAAATTTCAAGAACATTGGATTAGGGTAATTTTTCCTAATTCAAGAACTAGAGTTACTAAGTTTAAAATCTTTACCCATACATTGGGCTTTTACCTATGGACACTTCATATAGAGTTTTTCCACTTCACATAAGTTTCTAGCAAGCCCATTGGATAACCTAAGCAAGAAATAAAACATAGACTTGGACTAAGATATAGTAATTGGACCAATAGCCCAAAAATTATAAAAATGTGACCAAGCCCTCCAAGAAAGGTAGAATTTTATCCAAACCAAAGAAAATAGGTAGGAATAAGCCCATAATGGGTAGGAATAAGCCCAAATCCAAGAGGAAAAATAAAATAAAATAAATTAGGTGATGATATAATAATGTAATAATAATAATAAAGATTAGGTTACATGGCATTAAGACAAAAATTTAGCAAGTAACGTGATTCTACATTCATAATTTTGGCAAGTGGCATGATAATACAAGGCTTTAGGACAAAAACATCTATATCCTACACTCATAATTTTAGCAAGTGGTATGATAATACATGGCATTAGGACAAAACATTCCTATCCCGAACAAATAATATCAACCAAATAATGGAGATTCAAGGGCTAGAAATTTGCCACCTAAAAAGGAAAACATGTCATACTTGTTTAAGACAAAAGAAAATGGAAATGAATCCCTAAATCAAAGGGACCTTGTTCCATATCTTAAGAACATATTATCATAATTTTCAAAATACAAATCTCCTTTTCCTATGCATATCTTGACTAAGGAAGAGGAAGACAAGAACATAAGTTGTTGTTTTCCAAAAATTCAACCAAGTGTAATCTAATTGTGATAAGGTAGAACCATGATCATGAAAGGTGAATTATTTGGTGGTCTATATAAGAAACCCACCCTTACAAAATTATAATTTCGTCCAAGTGAGGGAGAGGAAAAATAGAAGCAAGGTAGAGTGAGGAAAAGAGAGGAAGAAAGGAAGAAAGAGGAAGGAGAAGTCTAGGGGACTAAGTGCTCCAGGTAAGTTTAACAATATTTCTTATTTTAAGAAATTTTTTTGAAACTTATAATATTTATATGAGATTTTGATCTTAGAACTTTGATGATTGATCATGGATGTTGCTATATCATGTTACATATTGATCTTGCATGTGATGTATGTTTGAATACTTAGAATGGTATGGAAGTTCTGCATAGGTATGGCTATGGGTGGAAACAATTTTAGCTTCTGTGTTTGAATTTCTGGGAATTATATGTAGGGAATTAAAATACATGGTTAACAAAAGAATTAAAGATATATGTGTCATGGATTTTGAGCCACTGGAATCATTCAATTTGGAGTCCATATGAAGTAGATATGTTCTAATTACTAAGCAAAGGTCAGAAAATGGTTCATCAGGGAAGAATATGTTAGGATAGCTTTTGTGTTTTAATTTCTGGGAATTATCTGTAGGTGATTAAAATAAATGGTTAACATAAGAATT
Source organism: Gleditsia sinensis (assembly GCA_037074535.1). Lineage (NCBI taxonomy): Eukaryota > Viridiplantae > Streptophyta > Magnoliopsida > Fabales > Fabaceae > Gleditsia > Gleditsia sinensis. The sequence goes on along the minus strand of CM073470.1, from coordinate 66,872,846 downwards.
AAATATATACGTGTCACGGATGTTTATCCACTGGAATCATTCAATTTTGAGTCCATATGACGTAGATATGGTCTGATTAGTAGTCAAAGGTCAGAAAATGATTCATCAGGGAGGAATATGTTAGGATAGCTTCTGTATTTTAATTTTTGGGAATTATCTGTATGGAATTAAAATAAATGGTTAACATAAGAATTATAGCTATGTGTGTCATGGATTTTTAGCCACTGGAATCATTCAATTTGGAGTCCATATGAGGAAGATATGAGTTGATTAGAAGTCAAAGGTTAGAAAATGGTTCATCAGGGAAGAATATGTTAGGACAGCTTCTGTATTTTAATTTCTGGGAATTATCTGTATGTAATTAAAATAAATGGTTAACATAAGAATTATAGCTATGTGTGTCATGGATTTTTAGCCACTGGAATCATTCATTTTGGAGTCCATATGAGGAAGATATGAGCTAATTGGTAGTCAAAGATCAGAAAATGGTTCATCAGGGAAGAATATGTTAGGATAGCTTCTGTATTTTAATTTCTGGGAATTATCTGTATGGAATAAAAATAAATGGTTAACATAAGAATTATATATATGTGTGTTACGGATTTTTATCCATTGAAATCATTCAAGTTAGGGTCCATATGAGGTAGATATGGTCCGATTAGTAGGTAGAGGTCAGAACCTATCCGAGAATAAATAACCTGTACATTTAGGGAGTAATATCACCTTGATTTCTTAATATTTTGCTACATTAATATTCATCATAATAGTTTTAGATAATTGTTTTATCTTGAAATTGACACCAAGGTCACCTACATCGAAGTTCAATTGAGGGAGTTATGCTCCTGATTAGTAAGAGAATGTTAGATATGATGAAAACTTGGATCAAGAAAATAAAGAAATAAAATTAATATTTTAAAAAGAAGACGAATCTTATAAATGACTAGTATATGCCATAGCCATTGCCATTGTATGAACTTCTTACCATCTTAAGTGTAAAAGTTTGACATGGAAATATTTTATAAAGTGATATTTGAAATGGTTATGTTCATGGCATGATTAACAATGATTTATGGTAATAGTTATATTTTGATGAACATACTTGTTATTGAAAACATATTTTTGGCTATCATTGTGAAAAGAAAAGAAATGAGCACGGTCATATGGCAATCCGTGTGGTGCACCAGTAGGGGACGCCCTACCAACGGTTATGATTACAATTATGAGAAAAGAAAGAGGAAGTGTGCCATGTCGGACGGAGCGAGAAAAGCCCGTACCGGAGAGTAGAGGATACTCACCCTGACCGGGGTAGCTTGAAATGAGAATAAGTTGATGGTCATCATATGATATTCTAAAAATAGTTAATCCTGTCATACATATCATTACTGTATGATTCTTATGTGCATAGATATAATGCATTCATGTGACCAATGATATTTTCTGTAGTTTATACAGCTGAACATAACGTGATGAGCTATATTGATGATGATTTATTGTTGAACTTATTGGGATTTAATTCTCACTATATTTCCATATCATGTTCAGAAAATTAGTTATGCAGATTTTTCTATAGCTCTGGCCTTTTGTGCACGTTGGATCGAGTACTTTTTGTTGGGAAGATCCCAAAAGCAAATAAAATGTTTGTGGTCGAGTTGGCTTAGATCCTGGTGAAGGTGCAACCACTCGCACCTGTATCTCTGAAATTGGTCAACCAGAATAAATAAGATGTAGATTTTTATGTGTTTGATATGTTGTACGTTTGTTTTGATTAATGACATGTATATGAACTCTGTATTGTATAAATTAAATAAATTTTATATTGAGTTAAGTTGTAACGAGGTAATAACTTCATGGTATTTTAAAAAAAATTGATACTTAAATGGAGTTGTTAAACAAACAACTTATGTTCTTGTCTTCCTCTTCCTTAGTCAAGATATGCATAGCAAAATAAGATTTGTGTTTTGAAAATTATGATAATTTGTTTCTAAGATAAGGGACAAGGTCCCTTTGATTTAGGGATTCATTTCCTTTTTCTTTTGTCTTAATCAAGTATAATAAGTTTGCCTTTTTAGTTGGCAAATTTCTAGCCCTTGAGTCTCCATTATTTGGTTGAAATTATTTGTGTGGGATATGAATGTTTTGTCCTAATGCTATGTATTATCGTACCACTTGCTAAAATTATGAGTGTAGGATATAGATGTTTTGTCCTAAAGCCTTGTATTATCATACCACTTGCTAAAAGTATGAATGTAGGATATCACACCACTTGCTAATTTTTTGTCGTAATGCCATGTCACCTAATCTTGATTACACCATTATTTCATCACTTTACTTTTATTTTTATTTTTATTTTTCCTCTTGGGTTTGTGCTCATTCTTGCCCATTTTCTTTACTTTGGTTAATCTTCTACCTTTCATAATGGGCTTGGTCACATTTTCATGATTTTTGGGCTACCGGTCCAATTCCTATATCCTAATCCAAGTTTATGTTTTATTTCTTCATTGGGTTATCCTATTGGCTTGCTAAAAATTCATGTGAAGTAGAAAAACTTTATATGAAGTGTCCATAGGTGAAAGCCCAATTTATGGTTGGAGATACTAAACTTAGTAACTTTTGCTCTTAAATTAAGAAAAATTACCCTAATCCAATCTTGAAATTTTAAGACCTTTACTTCACAAAAATTTATCTTCCTTGCCTAAGAATTTCACCTTTCTTTAGCATGCTTCTTTCTAATATTTCATCTTAGGTTTTCTTTCTTTACCTATTCCATTAATATTAGAACATTTCTATGCATACACGTAAAGTGAAGAATTTCTAAGGATTATATTTCCTTAGATATCTAAAAATTGTCTAATAAATTTTATTTCCTTAATTAAATATTTATGTACCTTTATCAATAAAAGAAACGAAATTAGGGATGTTACTTTGAATACTCTTGTACTTTTATTAATATATGAAACAAAATTAGGGATGTTACAATAATCATAAGCCTGTTAGGCTGAATTAATAACCTCATCAATATCATATCACAATTTCATAAATCATTACTTTCTCATAATAAACTGTTTCTTCTTTTTAAAACTATTTTACTACTTTTTAAGGTCAATATAAGCAAGCTTTTCTCATTCTACTCACTCTTGAATGTGCTTGCCTCACTCTATTCAGGCATGGAAAAACTAAATTTTTCTCATATCCTTGAATAAGGCGTCCCTTATTTGGTACTGACATGAAGGCCATGAGACCTTTCAAGGTCACCTTGTGCTACCGAGGTTCATTCTTGACTATGTTACTGATTTACTTTTCTTAGAATATAGCATCCACAACATCACACTTACTAAATGCCTTGAATGGAAAGGATTTATATTCATGGAAATGACATAGTCACACTTATTCCTAGTTACTTTCATATCCCATAATTATTTACTTACTTTGGTTTAGTTTAAGGTTTCTTACGGCTATACCTTGAAAATCTTAGAGTTTCTTTTGCTAACATGTCTAATTGAATATTTCATTCATGTAATTCATGTTTAAATTATCAAATATATATATTAAACTATCAAAGTGTCCCTATGTGTCTAGTATACACATTTATGCTCCTAACTTCTTTAGGTTTCCTCATGCCTATTAAGTTTACCTTAATCTAATATTCTTTAATTAAAGATTTCGGCTTTGTATATTAGAGACAATATTAACTTTACTTATGTGATTCATCCTAGAGTTTTCCTATAACTTCTGCCTTATCTACTTAATTTTCCTCATTTGTTATACTTTCACACACTTTATATTTAATGTCTCTTGGAACTTTAATCTTTGTTTAAGTCTTAGTGTAGCATCCCTAATTTTGGTTTTTATTAATAAAAGTACATAAATATTTAATTAAGCAAATAAAATTTATTAAACAATTTTTAGATATATAAGAAAATATAAGCCTTAGAAATTCATCACCTTATGTGTATGTGTAGAAAATGTTCCTAACATTAAGGAAATAGGTAAAGAGAGAAAACCTAATAGGAAAAACTAGAAATAATGTAACAACTCCATTTATGTAAATTTTTTTTTTTTTAAAATACCATGAAGTTATTACCTCGTTACAACTTAACTCAATATAACATTTATTTAATTTATACAATACTATGTTTCCATACACACTATTATTTTACAAACTACACACCATTATTTTACAAACGTTTGTACAAAGATACATATTAGTTCTAATCATCTATATCGACTACTTCCGGGGACACTGGTTCGGGTGGCACGTCCACCGGAATCTCAGTTACATCTACGACAGTTACATCAGAAATAACTGGAAGTTGCCCAAGGTAGGGCACCTCGATCCAACGTACAGAGATAATAAGTTTCATAGAGAATATCTGCATATTTATTCTTCTGAACATGATATGGAAATATAGTGAGAATTAAATCCCAGTAAGTTCAACAATAAATCATAATTTACCATCAATATAGTTCATCACGTCATGTTCAGCTGTATAAACTACAGAAAATATCTTTAGGTCACATGAATGCACTTTATCATGCACATGAAAATTATACAGTTATGACATGTATGGCATGAATAACTATTTTTCGAATTTCATATGATGGCTATCCACTTATTCTTACTTCAAGCTACCCCGGTCAGGGTGAGTATTCTCTACTTTTCGGTACGGGCTTATCTCGCTCCGTCCGACATGGCACACTTTATCTTTCTTTTCTTATTAACATGATCATAATCGTTGGTAGGGCGTCCCCTACTGGTGCACCACACGGATTGCCATGTGACCGTGCTCATTTCTTTTCTTTTCACAATGATAGCCAAAAATATGCTTTCAATAACAAGTATGTTCATCAAAATATAACTATTACCATAAATCATTGGTAATCATGCCATGAACATAACCATTTAAAATATCACTTTATAAAACATTTCCATGTCAAAATTCCATACTAATACCTTGGTAACTGGATAGTAATTGTAGTCTGTAAACAGCGCACCAGAAAAGTTCCCAGGAAAGAGAGGTGGGTCACTAATGGACACGCTTAAGTACCATGTCTTTCCTTGCCAGAGCTTTCCTTAGACATGCACTTTTCACAAATCACAATTTTTTTTCCAGTAACTAGAATAATTCTTTTCTGATGTGAAAATACTGCAACCACGGAGCATACTAAGATTTTTCAAATAAAACCGGCACTTTCAAAACTTCTTGTAAATTTATATGAGTACTAGGGTAAATTCCATGTTAAAAATTACACACTTAAAATGGTAGTAAGTTCATGCAATGGCAATGGCTATGGCTATACTAGTCATTTGTTAAGATTCATCTTCTTTTTAAAATACTAATTTTATTTCTTTATTTTCTTGATGCAGGTTTTCATCCTATCTAACCTTCTCCTATTAATCAGAGCATAACTCCCTCAATTTAACTCTGATGTAGGTGATCTTAGTGTCAATTTCAAGATAAAACAATTATCTAAAACTATTATGTTGAACATTGTAGCGAAATATTAAGAAATCAAGGTGATATTACTCCCTAAATGTACAGATTATTTCTTCTCGTGTAGGTTCTGACCTTTACTGACTAATTAGACCATATCTCCCAAATTTGAACTCCAAATTGAGTTATTCCAGTTGGTAAAAATCCATGAGCCCTATATCTATAATTGTTATCTTGGCGTACGATTTTAACTCCCTACAGAATATTTTCCAGAAATTCAAAAACTAAAGCTTTAATAACATATTCTGAATAAACATTTTCTGACCTTGGCTTACTAATCGAACCATATCTACCACATGTGGACTCCAAATTGAATGATTCCAGTGGCTAAAAATCCATGACATACATATCTTTAATTCTTATGTTAACCATTTATTTTAATTCCTTACAGATACTTCTCAGAAATTAAAATACCGAAGCTATCCTAACATATTTTTCCCTGATGACCCATTTTCTGACATTTGTCTACTAATCGGCTCATATCTCCCTCATATGGACTCCAACTTGAATGATTCCAGTGGCTAAAAATCCATGACATACATATCTTTAATTCTTATGTTAACCATTTATTTTAATTCCCTACCAATAATTCCCAGAAATTAAATTACCGAAGCTATCCTAACATATTCTTCCCTGATGATTCATTTTCTGACCTTTGACTACTAATCAGACCATAGCTACCTCATATGGACTCCAAATGGAATGATTCCAGTGGCTAAAAATCCATGACACATTTATCTTTAATTCTTATGTTAACCATTTATTTTAATTCCTTATAGATTGTTCCCAGAAATTAAAATACCGAAGCTTAAAATTCTGCCACCCATAGCCATAACCATACAGAACTATCTACACCAACCTAAGTATTCAAACATACATCACATGCAAGATCAATATGTAACATGATATAGCAACATCATGACCAATCATAAAAGTTCTAAGATCAAAATCTCATACAAATATTATAAGTTTCAAAAGTTTTCTTCGAAAAGAAATATTGTTAAACTTACTTGGAGCACTTAGTCTTCTAGACTTCTCCTTCCTCTTTCTTCCTTTCTTCCTCTCCTTTCCTCACTCTACCTTGCTTCTATTTTTTTCTCTCCCTCACTTGGACGAAATTCTAATGTTGTAAGGGTGGGTTTTCTTATATAGACCACCAAATAATTCACCTTTCATGATCATGGGTCTACCTTATCACAATTAGGATACACTTTGTTGAATTTTTGGAAAACAAACAACTTATGTTCTTGTCTTCCTCTTCCTTAGTCAAGATATGCATAGGAAAAGGAGATTTGTATTTTGAAAATTATGATAATATGTTCTTAAGATATGGGACAAGGTCCCTTTGATTTAGGGATTCATTTCCATTTTCTTTTGTCTTAAACAAGTATGATAGGTTTGCCTTTTTAGGTGGCAAATTTCTAGCCCTTGAATCTTCATTATTTGGTTGATATTATTTGTGTGGGCTATGAATGTTTTGTCCTAATACCATGTATTATCATACCACTTGCTAAAATTATGAGTGTAGGATATAGATGTTTTTGTCCTAAAGCCTTGTATTATCATGCCACTTGCTTAAGTGATGAATGTAGAATCACACCACTTGCTAAATTTTTTGTCTTAATGCCATGTAACCTAATCTTTATTCTTATTATTATATCATCATCTAATTTATTTTATTTTAGTTTTCCTCTTGGATTTGGGCTTATTCCTACCCATTATGGGCTTGTCCTACCCATTTTCTTTGCTTTGGATAAAATTCTTCCTTTCTTGGTGGGCTTGGTCACATTTTCATAATTTTTGGGCTATTTGTGAAATTACTATATCCTAGTCCAAGTCTATGTTTAATTTCTTGTTTAGGTTATCCAATGGGCTTGCTAGAAACTTATGTGAAGTGGAAAAACTCTATATGAAGTGTCCATAGGTAAAAGCCCAATGTATGGGTAAAGATTTTAAACTTAGTAACTATAGTTCTTGAATTAGAAAAAATTACCCTAATTCAATGTTCTTTGAAATTTTAAGACCTTTACTTGTTTCTAAAAATTTATCTTCCTTATCCAAGAATTTTGCATCTCTTTAGTATGTTATTTCTAATTTCTTTCCTATTAGATTTTCCTTCTTTATTGTTCTCTTAATGTTAGAAACATTTTCTATGCATATACCTAAGGTGAAGAATTTCTAAGGATTATATTTCCTTAGATATCTAAAATATTGTCTAATAAATTTTATTTCCTTAATTAAATTTTTTATGTACCTTTATCAATAAAAGAAACGAAATTAAGGATGTTACAAATAACATCCTAAAGAGAGGCAAAATTCTTGGGTAAAGAAAAGAAAGTTTTGGAAGTAAGTAAAGGTCATAAAATTTCAAGAAGATTGGATTAGGGTAATTTTTTCTAATTTAAGAGCTAGAGTTTCTAAGTTTAACATCTCCACCCATACATTGGGCTTTCACCTATGGACACTTCATATAGAGTTTTTCCAATTTACATGAGTTTTTAGTAAGCCAAATGGATAGCTCAAGCAAGAGATATAACATAAACTTGGATATAGAGGTTGGACCAATAGCCCAAAAATCATGAAAGTGTAGCCAAGCCCTCCATGAGAGGTAAAAATTTTAGTCAAAGCAAAGGAAATGGGCAAGAGCCCAAATCCAAGAGGAAAAAATAAAAATCATGTGATGAAATAATACTGTAATAATAATCAAGATTAGATCACATGGCATTAGGATAAAACATATATATCTTACACTTATAATTTCAGCAAGCCATGTGATGATATAGTAGGTAATAATACATGGCATTATGAAAAAACATCCCTATCCTACATGAATAATTTTAGCCTAGCAAGGGAGACTCAAGGGCTAGAAATTTGCCACATAGAAAGACAAACCTATCATACTTGAGTAAGACAAAAGAAAAAAGAAATGAATCCCTAAATCAAAGGGACCTTGCCTCTTGTCTTGAGAACATTTTATCATAATTTTCAAATAAAAAATCCTCTTTTCACTATGCATATCTTGACTAACAGAGAGGAAGACAAGAACATGATTTGTCTTCCCCTAAAAAGCAACCAAGTGCATCATAATTGTGATAAGGTAGACCCATAATTATGAAAGTAAAGCCACTTGATAATTTATTTAAGCTAAAACCACTCTTATGACTTTAGAATTTCGTCCAAGTGAGGGAGAAGGAAAAACATAAGCAAGGTAGAGTGTGGAAAAGAGAGCAAGAGAGGAGAAGAGAGGAAGGAGGAAGAAGGAGAAGTCTAGAGGACTAGTACTCAAGGTAATTTATCTTAATCTTCACTTGAATCCATATTTTCTTATCATCCTTAGGGTTCAAAACTTACCCTTTTTCTCTTATTTAAGCTGTTGAAAAAGCTAAGGGAAGGGAGAAATCTTGCCACTTCCTTTAAGAGGAAACAAGAAAAAGAATTCACTAAGTGAGCTAGAGAGATCTTTAGGTAGGTTTAACAATGTCTCTTTTTGAAGAAAAACTTTGAAATTTATAATATTTATATGGAATTTTTTCTTATAACTTTGATGAAATTTATAATATTTACTACTTTGATGATTGGCCATGGATGTTGATATATCTTGTTGTATGTTGATCTTGCTTGGGATGTATGTTTGAATACTTAGGTTAGTGTGGAAGGTTTTGCATAGGTATGGCTATGGATGGCAAAATATTAGGATTTTATGTTGTTGTTATGTATATTTAAATGTGGAGAAAATTTGATGGGATATGGTTAGATTCGTAAAATGAATATGGCCTTAAACACCTAGAAGAATACTATGAGAAATTTCTGTTGGGAACAACCTTAATAATACATAATTTGATTTTCTGTTTTCTTGAGAAGAGGATGATGGAATATGTTAAATTAAGTGTAAGGAATCTAATTAAAATGTTGAAATGAGTAATCTTATGGTTAGATGTAAGTTAGGAAGAAAATGGAAAAAGGACTTAATAAAAGGATGAACTAGACATTACGAAGGGTTTGCTTTGAAAACTGGATTTCAATGTAACCAGGGAAGCTTCTATTTTTGAAATTCTTAGAAAAATTGGTTGGGAATTAAAAGAAATGGTTAAGATAAACAATGTAAATATATGTCTCACAGATTTTTTGATACTGAAATCACTCAATTTGGATTCTATATGAGGGAGATATGGTCAAATTTTTCTTCTACGTTTGAATTTGTTAAGTATGCTTCTATGTTTGAATTTCTGGGTAAAATATGTAGGGAATTATAGGATATTGTTAACATAATAAATATAGATATATACCTCACGGATCTATAGGCTCTAAAATAACTTAATTTGGAGTCCATATGAGGGAGATATGGCTGATTAATTAATAGAGGTCAAAATCATTCTAGAATCCTGGGTGGTAAATATAAGTGTTTTTGTTTTCAATTTTCTGGGAATCATTCGTGAGGAAGCTGAAGAAATGACAAATATGAAAGTTGTAGATAATTGTCTTAGACTTTGGAATCAACTCAATTGGAGTTTGCATGAAGGAGATATGATTAAATAAATCAGGAAAGGCTATAGAACACGGCCAGGCCGTGTTTTAGGTTGCTTTAGTATGGGTAGGCCATGTTCAAAGCTATTTTTGAGTATGTTTGAAATATTTTTCAAGCATTTCCATGTCCTGAAGCATGGTCAGGCCGTGTTGGGAATTGGTAAATCTTAATTTTAACATTTTAACTATAGGGTAATAATAGAAACAAAATTGGAGAAAATTGCCTATAAAATTTGTGAGAACATGTGTTGGACATGATATAAGTAGGAGAAAAGTAACTAGAGGTCAAACATAAAGAAACTGAAAAGATGAAAATAAAATTTAAGAAAGAAGAAGAATTTTATAAATGGAAATAATAAATGACTAATGTATGCCCTAGCCATTGCCATTGCATGAACTCCTTACCATCTTAAGTGTGTAATTTTGACATGAAAATATTTTATAAAGTGATATTCAAAAATTGTTATAATCATTGTAAGATCCGGTTTACTTTTATTTTTATTTATTTATTTATTATTATTATTCACATTTCACATGTTAAATATGCCATATGTATAAACACAATATATCTGCATATATATATTAAAAACCACACATATGTAATAATTATACAATACAACATTTCAATACACAAATAAAAGTCCCTATACAGCACTTCACCCTTGAAATACAAAGGGTAAGGAGGTGGTGCTGACATCGAGATCTCCAACAATAACGCTATTTCCTATTACATTTCATTTCTTTTTATCTAAACATAACACCAATAATAGTGAGAACAAAGGTTCCCAGTAGACTTAACATAAATAAAATATAATGAGAAAAATAGGAGTTATGTTTAGTTGTATAACCTATAGAAAATATTAAAATTTAAAGATAAAATAATCACTTTGGTTTATGCATAATTAACATACTATATATGCACTGAAAATCTACTTCTTTTTTAAATGCTCAGACATTTCACAGCTTTCAATATACTCAATTCACTCATTTGCTATACGCATAGTGACCGATCGATTACAGTCACAATAAGTGATCAGGGAATGTGAGTTCATCACCTATTTATCTCCTCATATTACCACTGTCACCCCGTTGGAGTGGCATTTTCTTGACTCACTCAGGCTAATAGGGCATTCCCTACTTGGTACCGTCTCAAGACATACAACCCGTCAATATTCATCCATACATATAAATGTATATATATAAATGCATGTTCATCAAATGCAATATATAATTATCAAGCAACTCGCAACTCGCAATGAGTTTTACGCTTGCCATTCAATCACATTCATAACATGACATGAATCATTTTTGTACCTAATGAGTAATAATCATTCATCACATACCAATATCCAATATGATTCATTTTGAATCAAATAAAAAAAGGGTATTTTGTGATACCAAAATCATCATTTTAAAAGTATTTTTCTTGGATATATGTTTCCTAAAAATCTTTTAACAAACAAAACTATTTTTATGTAGAAAAAAATGATAAATTTGATAATCGAGCACCCAACACGGCCTGGCCCTATTCCAAGACACATTATTTCTTGAAAAATATTTCAAACATGCTCAAAACAGCTCCGAACCCGGTTTACCCATGTTGAAGTAACCCAGAACATGACCTAGCCGTGTTCTACGACCTTTCATCACTTATTCAACCATATCTCTCTCATATGAACTCCAATTGAAGTGATTTTAAAGCCTATAAAAATATCAGACAATTATCTAAAACTTTCATGTTTATAATTTCTTCATATTCCTTACAAATTAGTCCCAGAAAATTAAAAAACCCAAACACTTATTTTTACTATCTTGGATTTTAGACTGATTTTGACTTTTGCTCATTAATCAGCCATATCTCCCTCATATGGACTCCAAATTAAGTTATTTTAGAGCTTGTAGATCCGTGAGATATATATTCACAATTGATATGTTGACTATTTCTTTGAAATCCTTGTCAAATTTTCACAGAATTTCAAAAACAGAAGCTTCCCTAATTACTCTAAAATTCAGCTTAGTCTGACTTCTCCTTTGTTTTTCTTTTATGTAATCCCATGCACCCATATGCATGTCCAAGCAACCAAAATAGAATTCCATATAAATATACAAACCACATGTTATCCAAAATCACATCTAAATACATCTAAAAGTACATATATAATTTTGTAGAAAATTCATGAGTATATGTTAAGCCTACCTCCAACAAATCTTTAAACTTGCATGCTTAATTCCTACCACACAAAAATCCTACACCCATACCGTGAATTAGGATATTCCTTAAGAAAAGATGATGAAATGAGAGAGATAACCAAGAAACTTACCTTGATTTCCCTTTCCTCTTCCTTCTCCTTCTTCTTCCTCTTTTTCTTCTTCTTCTTCTTTCTTTTCCTCCTCTTTCTTTTCTTTCTCTTTCTTACTGACACTCCCTCTCTCTCATAATTATCAATATTTATTCTTACCTACCACCTCCATATTTACAACTTTTCCATATTCCATTATTTACAAAAATGCCTTCCTAGAGTATTTAAAAAACTGCCATCCTAGAGTATTTACAAAATTGCCATTTCAAAGAATTTACAATAATTCCATTTCAATGAAATTACATAAATGCTATTTTAACCATCCTAAGATCTTGTTTGACTTGAGTAAAATTGTAAAATAATTTAATCCTCCATTGAGATCCAAAACATTTTCTCCTCTTTGAAGTAAAAGTTCCAATTAGTAACATAAGGAAAAATCGGGGATGTTATAGTTCTCCTCCCTAAAAAGAAATTTGTCTTCAAAATTCAAGGTATACCTATCTTCAAACAATTGTAGATATTTTGATCTCATGTAATCTTTCATTTCCCATGTGGCTTCTTCCATTGTTAAACCCTCCCAACCTACCTTCACCAGTAGAATAGTTTTATTTCTCAATTGTTTCACGTCTTTATCCAGAATTGCAATCGGCTTCGGTCAATAGGTAGATACTTTCAAAGTTGAGAAACATGGAACACATTATGCAGATTCGACAAATGCGGAGGAAGTGTAATCTGATACACCGATGACCTTATCCTTCTCAGAATTTGATAAGGTCCTAAATATCTCGAGCTCAGTTTTTTAACTTTCATTGCTCAGCCAATTCTGGTAGTAGGGGAAATTTTAAAAAATACATGCTCCCTCTCGTAAAATTGTATTGGTTTCCTTCTCCTATCGAAATAGCTCTTTTGTCGACTCTGAACTGTTCGTATTTTATTCTGAATTATCTATATTTGCTCAGAATTATGTTGCACTAACTCGGGCCTTAATAACCTTTTCTCCCCAACTTTATTCCAACATAAAGGCGATTTACATCTCCTACCATACAAAGCTTCATTGGGTGCCATTCCAATACTGGAATGATAATTGTTATTATATGCAAATTCAGCCAGTGACAGATATCTATCCCATCTTTTCCTTCATCTAGTGTGCACGCTCTTAGCATATCATCTAGAGTTTGTATAGTTCTCTCTGTTTGACCATCTGTTTGAGGATGATATGCAGTACTAAAACACAAACGTGTGCCAAAAGCTTCTTGTAGCGCTCTTCAAAATCTGGAAGTAAATCAGGGATCTCAATCTGAAATAATACTATTAGGAATTCCATATAACCGTACAATTTTCTTCATATACAACTGGGCTAACTTATTCAATTAGTAGTTTTTCTTAATGGGTAGAAACAGCGCAGATTTCGTCAGTCTATCTACTATTACCTATATTGCATCATGGCATGTCTGAGTCTTATGTAGTTTGACAATAAAATCCATCGATATACTATCCCACTTCTACTTAGGGATTTCTAAATGTTGTAACATCCCAGAAGGTTTTTGGTGTTCTATCTTCACCTTTTGACAAACTAGACACTTAGATATGTATTCAGCAAAGTCTCTCTTCATTCCTGGCCACCAGTACAATCTTTTTAAATCTTGATACATTTTTGTAGTTCCTGGATGGATTGTATACTTACTTTGATAAGCTTCTTCCAGAATCTTAGCCTTCAAATTCTCATCTTGTGGTATACATGTTATGCCCTGATACATAATAATTCTATCCTCTGACATTGCAAATTTAGACTGATCTCTTTGATCTTGTAAAAATTGATCATATGTCTACACTTCCTTAATTTGAGTCTTCAAGTCACTTTCAATTCTTAACTCACTAACAATTAGACTTCTACGAATAGTCATAACTGATAATCTTAAATTTCTAAATTTCTCAATTAGCTCCATTTCTTTTATCAGTATCTGACTTACATGCAACGACTTCTGGTTCAATGCATCAGCTACTACATTTGCCTTCTCTAGGTGATACTTTAATTCAAATTTGTAATCATTGATGAATTCTGTCTACCTTCTTTGCCTCATATTCAATTCTTTTTTGTCAAAGAGATACTTTAAACTCTTGTGGTCACTATATATTTCAAATACAACTCCATACAAGTAGTGTCTCCACATCTTCAGGATAAAAACTATCGCAGTCAACTCTAAATCATGAGTGGGATAGTTCTCCTCATGCAGTCTCAATTGTCGAGACGCATATGCAACCAGTCTTCTTTCTTGCATCAAAACACAACCTAAACCTTTCTTAGAAGCATCCGTATAGACTACAAAGCATCTAGAAGGATTAGGAATAAATAGAATAGGAGAAGTCAATTTGACTTTAGGCTCTTGGAAACTATTCTCACATTCTTTAGTCCAATTAAATGGACTTCCCTTTCTCGTCAATCGAGTCAAAGGCAAAGCTATTTGAGAAAATCTATGTATAAACCTTCTGTAATATCTTGTTAAACCCAGGAAACTTCTAATTTTAGTCACTATTTTTTATCTCTCCCATTTAAGCACTACTTCTGTTTTATTGGGATCCACCGACACACTATCTTTAGAAATTATGTGACCTAAGAACTTTACCTCTTCTAGCCAAAATTCACATTTTTCTAACTTAGCAAAAAGTTTCTTTTCCTTCAAGACCTAAAGTACTAATCGGAGATGTTGGTTGTGTTCTTCCTCACTCTTAGAGTAGATTAAAATACTATCTACTACGAATTGATCCAAGTAAGGTCTAAAAATGCAATTCATATAGTCCATCAAGACTATAGGTGCATTCGTGACCCTAAAAAGCATTATTAAAAATTCGTAGTACCCATACCAAGTTCTGAAAGTTGTTTTTAGAATATCTTCTTCTTTAACTCTGATTTAATGATATCTTGACCTCAAGTCTATCTTAGAGAAAATATTAGCTCCCTTTAAATGATCTAATATATCATCTATTCTGGGCAACAGATACTTATTCTTAATGGTCACCTTATTCAATTGCCAGTAATCAATGCATAGTCTCAAACTACCATCTTTCTTCATTACAAGCAATATAGGCGCTCCGTAAGGTGATACGCTGGGTCTGATAAAGTTTTTTTTTAACAACTCTTCAATCTGCTTCTTAAGCTTTTGTAGTTCCACAAGAGACATTTTATAAGGAGTGATAGAAATAGGCTTTGCCTCTAGTGCTAAATCGATGGAAAATTACACTTCTGTCTTCAATAAAGGTTCAAAAATCTTAGAGGGAAAAACCTCTGGGAATTCATAGATTATCGAAATCTTAAGCAACTCTTGTTTCATACTCGGGTTAATAGTATACGGGAAAACACATCTCAAGTCCCTATTCCTTATCTCCTTATAGAGTCTGTGAGCACTGATAACACTATGCTTTTGGTTCTCCAGATGGTCTAAGAGAAACTCAAAAGTCTTATTGAAACAATCCAAAAGGACTTGGTTCTGACTTAACCAATCCATACCCAAGATGATGTCTATACCATCTAGAGGTACACAGATCAAATCCAATACAAAGGATCTATCACTCAATACAATGGGACAATTCAAACACATTGAGGAGGTAATTATTTTTCCTCGTGTAGGTGTCACCACTGCTAACTCATCTGGTAACTCCGCAATAAGGTGTTGTAACTTTCCCACACATTCTATTGCTATAAAAGAATGTCTTGTGCTAGAATCAAACAATACAATCAGAGGCAGATTGTTGATACAACACGTATATTGCATTAAATCAGGAGCTAACTTTGCTTCAACACCACTCAAAGTAAAAACTCTTCTTGTCGTTTGTTGAGTTTGTGTAATACCTTTCTCATTTTCCAATGGACAATGTCGTGACACGTGCCCCTTTTGCGCACATCGAAAGCGAGTAACTGGGCCAAAATAACCTAGTTTATCCCTATGAAATTTCTAGCACTTCCCACACTAACCTGTTGTTGGCTTTTTCAAAAAAGGTTTGGGTTCCATAGTTGTTGGTTGTTTACCTCACATGATATTCTTCCCTCTGGTATTTTTATCCATAACTGGGAACTCTCTCTTCCACTTCCACTGAGTCGGCCTCTCCCTTTCTTCCTCTATTACTTTTAGACTTACCTTCAGCATTTGACATTTATTTACCAATACGACATATTCCAAAATCTCTAATGTCACCAAAGCACTCCTAAGCTCTGGGTTCAGTCCTGATTCAAACTTCACTGTCTTCGAGGCTTCATCCAAATTATTCCTTAGAGTACTTGAGAACTTAGAGAGTTCTTCAAACTTGGTAATATAGTGCTCAATGATCCCATTTCCCTGTCTAAGTTGAAGAAACTCAATCTCTTTTGTAGCTCACATATTGCTAGGAAAATACTTGTTCAAAAAATCTTTTGAAACAATTGCCATGTAATTTCCCTGTCTTAATGTAGTAATAACTCTCTGCTCCTCTCCACCAATATTTAGCTTGTTCCTTCAGCATATATGTCCTAAAATTGACCTTTTGCTCATTAGAGTAATTTAGAACTCCAAAAAATTTCTCTAGTTTTGTCAGCCATCTCTCAACAACGATAGGGTCATATTCACCCACAAAAGATGGAGGTCGCATTCCCATAAATTCAGACCATCCATTACCATTTCCAGTTCTATTTCCATCTCAATTTCCTATATTTCCCCTAACCCCGTCGTTATTATTAATATTCTGAAGATGCTACATAATTTGATTCGTAACAGAAGCCTGAGCTTGAATAGCTGGGATGATGTTATTTAAGATAGTATTTGCATTGCCTAGTGATGTGTTTATAATTAAGCATGATTTTAATACCTTTCAGCTTACTTTTTGTTTTATTTAAGTAGAATATAAATAGGAATTAATTGAGTTTTGTGTTTTGTGCTTTAGGAAGAAGAAAGAAGAAAAAAAGAGGAAAATAGAGAGAAAATAATGAAAAATGCTTATTTTTGACCCTTTGTCATTAATTGAAATATATCTCACTCATTTGAACTCCGATTGAGGTGATTCCATCGATAGAGCTACAAATTTCATGTTTGGCACTTTAGAAAATTCTAGAATTTTCTGGGCGCCGTGGCGTTCGAGTGTTAGAAGCAGAGCACCACGGTGCTAGCTCAGGTCTGTGGCACCCCGTTAGTTAATTTCTGAAGCGTCGCGACACTCGCCGCCGCACCAAAATGCTGATATTACAATTTTTAGGGTTTTTTAACTCCAAATAAAGTCTGATGGGACGAGATTTGACCTTCAAACAACACTAATTGATTAAGGAGCAGCCAATTTATAAAAAAGGGGAAGAAAGGAAGCATCAGGGAGGATTGAAGCTCTTAATTATGTTCTTTAATTCTTGTTTAGATTTTCTTATGGCCCTACGCAGCTAATTTACTTTTAGTTGGGAGAGGAAGATTGAAATCTCAAGGGATCGTTATGCATTGTGAGATTTAGAATTGATTTTATTAGTTCAATCTTAATCGGGTATTGATTATTCATCTACTCTTATCTTTTCTTACTGATTATTCATATGATTGCTAGGGAGGCCTACTAATATATTGTATGTCTTAATCTACTACTGAATTAGGTTTTGAACAATGTTTTCATTACCTTATTGATGAAGCAAATAGGATTAAGGATTTTGGATTATAAATCATTAATCATATGATGAATGATTAACTAAATTAAATATAACCGATGTGTTTATATTTATTTAGCTCTATCAGTTTCTCTCATTCTTCATGCAATTGATAGGTTAGACTTTACCGATGTGCTAAAGGATTTCTTATAAATTAGGGTTTAATTGGTACGATTGTTATCAAATTCCCTAGGCTTAAGGAGGAACAAGGATAGAATCCCAATGATAGATATTTGGTTTACGATTGATGATTTTCTCAATGATCAATGCAATCCTTTGATGGTGAATATTGACTGAAACTAACGCCTATCTCATTAATTACTCTCTTAATTACTTTCATTATTATTTGTTTTACTATTTACAATTATCATATCCCTATTTTTCTCAACTACATAAGGTAATACCAGTTTTTGTGGGATCGACCCTTACTCCCACTATTACAAGTTAGTCGAGAGGTAAGGTATTAATTTTGGTGTACTTGCGACAATACGCACCACTTGGCAGATTCCTTCTTGGTGGTACCATGACTCACTGTATTAGTAAAATAAAATGTTTGACACTATTGAGGTGATCAGGCTCAATAGTAGTTCAAAACTTTACAACAGTTATCACACCACACAAGACTACATATATAAAATACTAGTACTTTTCTACTGAATTTATCTGCTACCTTACACAACGTTTCCACATAACTATTCAAAACTCCTTTAAGTTAATCTAGGTAACCACCCACCCTATGGTCGCCTAAAATCGATTGGCTTTGATACCAACTTTGTAAGATTTGATTTTTTATTTATTTATTTATTATTATTATTCACATTTTGCATGTTAAATAAGCCATATATATAAACAAAATATACATGTGTATATATATATATATTACAAACCTCACACATGTAATAATTATACAATACAATATTTCAGTACACAAATAAGACTCCCTATATAGTACTCCATCCTTGAAACACATAGGGTGAGGAGGTGGTGCTGATATCGAGATCTCCAACAGTAACGGCATTCCCTATTACATCTGATTTCTTTTTATCTGAACATAATACCACAATAATAGTGAGAACAAAGGTTCCCAGTAGACTTCACATAAATAAAATACAATGAGAAAAACAAGAGTTATGTTCAATTTTATAAGTTACAGAAAATATTAAGATTTGGTGATAAAATCATCACTTTGATTGATGCATAATTAACAAACTATATATGCACTGAAATTCTACTCTCTTTTTTCAATGCTCAACCATTTTATAGCTTTCAATATACTCAATTCGCTCATTTGCTATACGCATAGTGACCGATCGACTACAATCACAATAAATGATCAGGGAATGTGAGTTCATCACTCATTTGCCTTCTCACATTACCACTGTCACCCGGTTGAAGTGGCCCTCTCTTAGCTTACTTAGGCTAATAGGGCGTCCCTTACACGGTACCATCTCAAGCCATATAACCCTTCGATATACATCCATACATATAAATGTATATATATAAATGCAAATTCATCAAATGCAATATATAATTATCAAGCAACTCGCCATGAGCTTTACACTTGCCATTCAATCATATTCATAATATGACATGCATCATTTTTATACCTAATGAGTAATAATCATTCATCACATACCGATATCCAAAATGATTCATTTTGAATAAAGTAAAAAAAGGGTAATTTGTGATACCAAAATCATCATTTTAAAAGTATTTTTCTTGGATATATGTTTCCTAAAAATCATTCAACAAACAAGACTACTTTTAGGTAGAAAACAGTGATAAATATGTTAATCCAGCACCCAACATGGCTTGGCCATATTCCAAGACATGGCTATGCTTGAAAAATACTTCAAAATACTCAAAAACATCTTCGAACACGGTCTACCAGTACTGAAGCAACCCAGAACACGGCCTGGTCGTATTCTGTGACCTTTCCTCACTTATACAACTGTATCTCTCTCATACAAACTCTAATTGCAGTGATGTCAAAGAATATAAAAAGCTAAGACAATTATCTACAACCTTCATGTTTATCATTTCTTCATATTCCTTACAGATTATTCCATGAAAAATTAAAAAAATGCTTATTTTTACCATCTTGGATTTTAGACTAATTCTGACCTCTACTCATTAATCAACCATATCGCCCTCATATGGACTCCAAATTAAGTGATTTCAGAGCCTATAGATTCGTAAGCCATATATATATAATTCATATGTTGACCATTTCTTTAAAATCTTTGTTAGAGTTTCCCAAAATTCCAAAAACTGAAGTTTCCCTAATTACTTCGAAATTCAGCTTAGTCTAACTTCTCCATTGTTTTTCTTTTATTTAATCCCATGCACCCATATGCATGTCCAAGCAACCAAAACAGAATTCCTTAAAAATATATATACCATATGTTATCCAAAATCACATCTAAATACATCTAAAAGTACATATATAATTTTGTAGAAAATTCATAAGTAGATGTTAAGCCTACCTCAAACAAATCCTTAAACTTGCATGCTTAATTCCTACCACACAAAAATCCTACATCCATACAGTGAATTAGGATATTCCTTAAGAAAAGATGATGAAATGAGAAAGATGACCAAGAAATTTACCTTGATTTTTTGCATTTTCCTTCTCCTTCTTCCTCTTTCTCTTCTTCTTCTTCTTCTTCTTCTTCTTTCTTTTCCTCCTCTTTCTTTTCTTTTCTCTTTCTTGCCAACACTCTCTCTCCCTCATAATTATCACGATGTCTTCTTACCTACTACCCCATATTTACAACTTTTCCATCCTTCATTATTTACAAAAATGCCATCCTAGAGTATTTACAAAACTGCCATCCTAGAGTATTTATAAAACTACCATCTCAAGGAATTTACAATAATTGCATTTCAATAAAATTACATAAATTCCATTTTAACCATCTTAAGATCTTGTTTGACTTGAGTAAAATTATAAAATAATTTAATCCTCTCTTGAGATCCAAAACGCTTTCTCTTCTCTGAAGAAAAAAATCCAATTAGTAACATAAGGAAAAATTAGAGATGTTATAATCAAGGCATGATTGCATTTTACCAATGATTATGCTTTGATGATAAATTATGGCATGTGAGTATAATGAACATACTTATTATTGAAATCATATTTTTGGCTATTAACGTGAAAGGAAAAGAAAAGAAAAGATACGAGCACAATCACATGGCGGTCCGTGTAGTGCACTAGCAGGAGACGCCCTACTCACTGCTATGACTTTGATAATGAGAAAAGAAAAAGAAAGTGTGCTATGTCGGGCAGAGTAAGACAAACCCGTACTAGAGAGTAGAAAGTACTTACCCTGACTGAGTTAGCTTGATATAAAAAAATTAATAGCCATCATATGATATTCTAAAAATAGTTATTTATGCCATACATGTCATTATTGTATATTTTTATGTGCATAGATAGAGTGTATTCAAATGACCTAAGTTATTTGCTGTAGCTTATATAGATAAACATAACATGATGAGCTATATTAATGATAATTATGATTTCTTGTTGAACCTACTGAGATTTAATTCTGACTATATTTCCATATCATGTTCAGAAGACTAAATATGTAGATATTCTCTATGATCGACTTTTAGTGTACGTTGGGTCAAGTTGGCTTAGATCCTGGTGACGCTGCAACCATCCGTACCTGCATCTTAAAACTGGTCAATATGGATGAATAAGATGTAGACATATATGTGTTTGATTTTCATTCAAATGTTTTTAATTAATGATGTGTATGTAAACGTAGAATTGTATCAGTGTTAATGGTATACCATAAACCTTAATTATGCTTGGTTAATTTAATTGAATGTTATTATGAGTTAAATAGTTAGAAGTAAAGAGGTAATAACTTCATAGGATTTTAAAAATATATATGTATATATGTAAAAAAAATAGAGTTGTTACACTTAGGATCAACATCTAATAAGAAATTAGTCTTATTTTAATATTGCCAATTAAGGAATTTACTATTTATTTGGTAAGGGTTACTATTCATTTAGTTAATTTTACTATTTATTTGGTGAATTTCCTTTCTTCCATCACATAACCTAGTTCACTTAGGTAACTTTTAATTCTTATTCATACATTATTAATGCCCTTGTTTTCAAGTTACTTATAAAGTATTACTAAGATGCTTAACCCTTTATATTTATTTCTTTTAGACTAGTGTACATGTAATGCTAAAATAAAACAACTATCATGGTTTAAACTATATGCATGCATTTCCTTACTTTTGGCCCTTCTTAGGTGAAAACATTAAAACTTCCCCTTAACTCATTTTTAATTTAATCTTTAGAAATCATTAAACCATTTCCTTGTCCTAGTTCATATTTATTACTCAATTTTGCTACTAATTAATAATTCATTTTCACACAAGCTTATTCTTGAACTCTTTGTTATTTAAATTTCATCTCTATTTTGTTTATATGTATATTTCTCATCTTCTTATACCTAAATACACTTACCTAACATACCATTCATTTCCATATAAACTATTACCACACTTATTACCAAAGTTAACTTACATATATATGTAAATATATTTCCTTTGTTAAGCATGCATTCAGCCAAGTTGAGTGCACATATTTCAATCATTCATTCCATCCATTATATCATCACCTCTTGCATCAATTTCATAATACATAACCAACTTACTAATTATCTTAAATTAAGGCCAACGGTTACCTATTCTAGGAATCATAAAAATTGAGATGTTCTTCCTTATGACTTCCACGTTTTTCACCTACATATACATGCTTCAATCAATCTATCACTTGCTTCCTACTAATTTCTATCATTATACCTACATAAACATACATAGTATTAGACAACAATAGAATAATAGACCAGCCATTTCATACCCACAAATCCAAAGCCATTCAAGCATAAGTTCAACCACAATATGCTTAATACATACACACCAAGACATAGCTCAATTATGGCTAATCATAGTAGCTCAAAAACAGAATTTTCCATGAAACCATAAGATGAAAACTTCATGAAAATCAGCCAAGAAAATTTTCTAGATTTATAGTAAAACAATTTTACGTATTAAATCACTATTGAACCTACCCAAAATGAGCTTCTCTTCTATGCCTTGGTTTTATTCTTATTCCCTCTTCCTTTCTCTCTCTCATTCATGCCACTTTCCCTTTCTAAAATTGCTATTGTTTTGTACTTTTGATGAGCAGAAACAACTTCAAAAGAGAGGAACATACAAGGGTAGCGATACAAGGAAGCAACCTACCTTCGATGGCCAAAAATTCTCTTTAGTTTCCTTCTTCTTCTTCTTTCCTTCATGTTTTCTGTTGTGTTTTTCCTTCTTTGGTTTGATTTTTCTTCGCTAGCTGAGCTTATCCAAATTTTTCTCATTAATTTGGTTAATGAGGTGTCCCTAAAGTTATGATTAATATGGTGAGGTGTACCTAAAGTATATACTTAGGCTATGTTTGGATCTTGATTAATTCTCATTCCCATTATTTCTTTTCTAAAGCTAATTAGTGAGGGGTATATATCTAATTAAGATGATTTTCTTAGCTTAGCTTCTTATCTAAAATTCTATATTTAATCACCTTAATACTCCATTATATGGCATTTTAAATTTTTCTAAAATAAAAATTCATGTGTTCTTCCTTTAAAAATTATTTTTCTTAAAATATTAGGATTAATTCATCTCTAATTTTTTTAATACGAAATAACCCTTGCTCATTTTATTCATTTCCTTTAAGCTTGGCACCAAACTAATACTTATCTACTCCATCATCAATTTTAATACAAATTCTTCTTTAATCTTCTCTCTACACCTTCCACTTTTCTTCTGCTCTATTTTAGAATATTTTTGGGAAAATATAGGATGAATAAAAATTTGAAGATGTTACAGATTGGGCAACACCATATCTCTGATTTTAAAATAAATCAGTATTCTAGTCATCTTGGGTATTCAATATACAAGCCTGGTGACATTCCATAATCACAAATTCCATTCCCAAATCTGCAATACACTCTTTACAAATACAAGCCCCATGACATTCCATAATCACAAATTTCATTCCCAAATCCACAACACATTCTTTACATCATTCAAAGTAAAAACTTTCTTTGGGTCCAAATTCATCACAACATTTCCAAATATGTTGTATCTCTAAATATACATTGTTAATCTCTTTTTATCTTATCTGCTGAAATTTCTATAATAAGTATACCATAAGGTTTCTAGTATCTTATATACATATACAATTAAGTATTTAACTTTTTTTTTTTGAAATATCAACATTTACTTGTTATATATGTAGCTAAAGGAATTTCTCATTTGTAAATCTTTGTGTTATAGTCTAATTTAACCCAATAAATTATCCAAGTCCCATAATAATAACCTTAGATCGTGATACAATCCTTCATAAGTCAACACTACTAACAAAAGTTGTAACAACCCTAAAATTTAGTAATTTTCATATATGTATGGATTAATAAAATAAATAAAGGAGTAGGGATGTAATTGAAAAATTTTAAGGATAAAAATGAAAACTTATTAATATTTTTGGGGTCAAATTGTAATTTCTTAAAAGTTTAGGAGTCAAAAAGTAAATAATGAAATTTGCAATGACTTTCTTTGGGGCAAATAAAAAGTATGAATAGTAACTTTCTCTCTCCTCATTTTCTCCCTCTAGATCTAGAGTACCTTTAAGCCTCCGATCTCAAAACTAAGGGTACCATTGGATTCAAGAAGGAGAGTACTATGATTTTGGCCAAACAATTTTTCAAATCGATCGCAGAATCATCGCAGATAGGAAGTAGAAAATCTTAGAAAAAGGTAAACTTTAAAACTTCTATTTAGAGTCCTCAAATTGAAAATATGATATCGTAGATGGATTTAGAAGATAGATAAACTATAGGTTATGAAATTTCTCAGCCATTAGACAACTTTTGGTGTCACGAATAGTAACTCTGACTAGCGTGAATCGTAATTCCAACCGATGTGAACAATAAATCTTACCGACATGAATAGTGATTTCAACCGATGTAAATAGTATTTTCGGCCATAAATAGTGACCATTAGTTGATCGACGTTGACCAAGCTCCCGAAGTCATTTTTTAGGTTTTTGAACCCTCTAGACTCGCTTTTGAGGTCTATTTGGTTAAATTTGAATTGAAAAAGTGCATTTTGGGATTGTCTAACTTGGAGCTTTATCTTGTGAATAGATAATTCTTTTTATGACTTACCCCATGTTCTTCTTGAATTTTAAATGCATAATTGGTTCTGTTTACAAATTATTTATGCTATCATAAATTTTTGAAATGTGTTAAAATATATGCCTTGCTTACTAACTAGTATATAGTTCAAGAAGAGTATGGTTTTGCAAATAGATTTTAAAACTCATTGAATATGTGCTTCTAAATGTATTTATCTTTATTTAGTAATGTGAATAGTATATGCACAAAGCATTGATCTGTAAAGCTATAAAGTTGTTGGATATGATTAAATGACAAACGTAAAGCTCATGACGAGTTGCTTGATAATTATGCAATGCATTTGATGAATATACATACATATATATATATATATATATATATATATATATATATATATACATACATATATATATATATACACATATATATATACATATATATATATATATACATATATATGGATGAATATCGACAGGTTGTATGGCTTAAGACGATACGAAGTAAGGGACATCCTGTAACATCCCTAATTTTTCCTTATGTTACTAATTGAAATTTATTTCTTTTAGAGAGGAGAAAGCATTTTTGATCTCACGGGAGGATTGAATTATTTTACTCAAGTCAAACAAGATCGTAGGAATGGTTAAAATGGCATTTATGTAATTTTATTGAGATGACAATTTTGTAAATACTCAAGGATGACAGTTTTGTAAATACTTTAGAATGACATTTTTTTTATTTATGGAGGATGGCATTTTTGTAATTAATGGATGATGGAAATTTTGTAATTAATGGAGGATGGCATTTTTGTGATTAAGAGGTGGTAAGTAGGAAAAATAATTAAGAGGTGGTAGGTAGGAAAAATAATTAAGAGGGAGAAGGGGGAATTGGTAGGTAGGAAAAAAATAATGAGACGTTAAGAAGGAGAAGGGGGAAGTGTCGATAGGACTTTTGGCAAAGGAAAGAGGAAGAAAAGAAAGAAGAAGAAAAAGAAGAGAAAAAGGAAGAAGAAGGAAAAGGAAAAGGAAGAGGAAAGGGGAATCAAGGTAAATTTCTTGGCCGTCTCTCTAAATTCATCATCATTTCTTAAGGAATATCCTAATTCACAGTATGGATGTAGGATTTTATTTTATGTGGAAGGAATCAAGCACGCAAGTTTAAGGATTTATCTAAGGTAGGCTTAACATCCACTTATAAATTTTTGTATAAAATTATATATATACTTTTTAGATCTAATTTTGGATAACATGTGGTCTGGATATTTATATAAAATTTTGTTTTGGATGTTTGGACATGCATATGGGTGCATGGGATTATATAAAAGAAAATCAAAGGAGAAGTTAAATTAAGCTGAATTTCAGAATATTTGGGAAGCTTCTATTTTTAGAATTCTGAGAAACTTAGGCAATAATTTTAAAGAAATAGTCAACATATGAATTGTAGATATATGTCTCATAGATCTATAGGATTTGGAATTACTTAATTTGGAGTTCATATGACTGAGATATGTCTGATTAACTGAGCAGAGGTCAGAATCCAGGATAGTAAAAATAAGCGTTTTTGTTTTAATTTTCTGGGAACAATCCGTAAAGAATTTGAAGAAATGATAAAAACAAAATTTATAGATAATTGTCTTCGCTTTTTATAGGATTTAAAATCACCTCACTCGAAGTTCGTATGAGGTCGATATGGTTGAATAAGTGAAGCAATGTCCCAAAACACGGTGAAGCCATGTTCTGGATTGCTTCAGCACAGGTAGGCCATATTTGGGGCTGTTTTGAAGCATGTTTGAAGTATGTTTCAAGCATGGCTGTGTCTTGAACATGGCCAGGCCGTGTTGGGTGCTGGATTATCATATTTTTCACTGTTTTCTGCCTAAAAATAATCTTGTTTGTTGAAATATTTTTAGGAAACATATATCCAAGAAAAATATTTTTAAAATGATGATTTTAGTATCACAAATTACTCTTTTTCTTTATTAGATTTAAAATGAATCATATTGAACATTGGTATGTGATGAATGATTATTAATCATTTGGTATAAAAATGATGCATCATATTATGAAAGTAATTAAATGGTAAGCGTAAAGCTCATGACGAGTTGCTTAATAGTTATATATTGTATTTGATGAATATGAATCTATATATATACATTTATATGTATGGATGAATATCGACAGGTTGTATGGCTTGAGACGATACCGAGTAGGGGATGCCTTATTAGCCTGAGTGAGCCAAGGAAGGGCTGCTCCAACCGGGTGACAATGGTAATGTGAGGGGACAGGAGGGTGATGTACTCACATTCCCTAATCACTTATTGTGACTGTAGTTGATCGGTCACTATACGTATAGCAAATGAGTAAATTAAAAGCCGTGATATGGCTGAGCATTATAAAATCAAAAATAGATTTTCAGTGCATATATAGTATG
This sequence comes from Gleditsia sinensis, assembly GCA_037074535.1. NCBI lineage: Eukaryota > Viridiplantae > Streptophyta > Magnoliopsida > Fabales > Fabaceae > Gleditsia > Gleditsia sinensis. Next base: position 66,845,240 of record CM073470.1, on the reverse strand, counting down.
ATAATTATGCATAAACAAAAGTTATGATTTTATCTCAAAATCTTGATATTTTTTTTCTATAGCTTATAAAGCTGAACATAACTCATGTTTTCTCATCATATTTTATTTATGTTAAGTCTACTGGGAACCTCTGTTCTCACTATTATTATAGTGTTATGTTCAGATAAAAAGAAATGAAAAATGACCGAAAATGGCGTTACTAATGGAGATCTCGATGTCAGCACCATTTCTTCACCCTTTGTATTTCAAGGGTGAAGTGTTGTATAGGGACTCTTATTTAAGTATTGAAATATTGTATTGTATTAATATAACATGTGTGAGGTTTATAATATATATGTAAACATATATATTGTGTTTTGAAATGTTGTATTGTATAATTATAACATGTATAAGGTCTGTAATAAATATGTATACATATATATTGTGTTTATACATATGACGTATTTAAAATGCGTAATGTGAAAAAAAAATTAAAGTAAATCAGATCTTACAAAGTTGCTATAATAATAATAATTAAATTAAGAAAAACAGACGTTACACATCCTACTAGCTTGAGTGAGCCAAGGGGAGGGCTATTCCAACTAGGTGACAATGGTAAATGTGAAGAGGCAGATGGGTGATGAACTCACATTCCCTGATCACTTATTGTGACTGTAGTCGATTGATCATTATACGTATAGTAAATGAGTGAATTGAGAATATTGAGATTTGTGATATGCCTGAGCATTATGTAAAAAGAGTAAATATTTAGTGCATATATAGTATGTTAATTATGCATCAACAAAAGTTGTGATTTTATCTCAAAAGCTTGACATTTTTTTGTAGCTTATACAGCTAAACATAACATCATCCCTAGCTGTGTGCGATTATTTGATAATTCTAATATAGGATCCTTTTAATGTTTTCATGAGAAATATTTTGATGCATAACAATATTTGATTAATAATCATATTGTATTGCATATGGTTTTGGATATCTAAATATCCTTTGATTTGAGAATATTTGAAATGTGGGTCCCATATGGATGTAATTACAAAATGTAATTTTCTATATGATAAATTTTAAAATATAAGTACCTCCATATGCTAACTTAAAAGGTCATAGGAGGTATTATCTACTCACTGAGTTGTTAAATTCACTACAAGATATTTTTAGATTTTTCAGATGAGAATACAAAGTTTCGTCTTTTCCTTTCAGATAGGTGATCAGCTAGGCGACATATTCTCTGGTGAGCCTATTTTATTTCCAGGGCTCATAGATTTTTGGTTATATTGTATTTGTACTCTAGAGTATGCTCTAAAGGCTACAGGCAGGATCCCTGCTTCTATTATTACTTTGATGTTTATAGACTTGGTTTGTATATTATGTATACATAGAAATACTTATCTGTAAAGGAGTGTATTATACATGTTATGGAAAATATATGTTTGTAAAGTATGTATTTCATGTGCCATTAAATTAGGGGCGTGACAAGTTAGTATCAGAGCATTAGGTTTTCCTGTGGCTATCGAAGCAAAAGATTCATTAGTAAGATCTTTAGTTTAGATATGAGTTGGATATATTTATACTTCAGATGCTGTTGAGGGATTCTATAGAGTCTCAATTTTCTTTCTATTCCAAGTTTGTTAAATTTCCTAGTATAAGATGAATTGAATATTGTGCAATTTTTAAAAAGTATCTATGGGTCAATTTCTACTTGAAAGTGAAAGGGATAAGTGTGCCAGAGAATTTAAAAAATTGAGACAAATGCCAAATATGATTGTTTTTTAATGTGATATCCATTATACCCGATTATCTAGATATGGTAGACTTTGATTTGATACTAGGAATGGATTGGTTGCCATCATTTCATACCATTTTGGACTATCACCTTAAGGTGATTAAATTCTATATTCCTAGTGAATCTCATTTCTTGATACAAGGAGACCATAGTGAGGTACCCAGTAATATAATATCTACTCTAACAGCCCATAAGTTATTACAAAAAGGTGTCAAGGATATTTGATAGTGGTGAGAGATGTTGATATAAAGTATACTAGTGTAAATCAAGTTCCAGTGGTTATGAAATTTCTTAATGTGTTCCCAGAAGAATTGTCTGGATTACCCCTAAAACGAGAAATAGAATTTGATATTGATTTACTTCTTAAAACCCAACTAGTATCTATATTCCTATATAGAATGATATCGACTGAATTTAAGGAACTAAAAAAAATTAATTGTAAGACTTGTTAAACAAGGGACTTATATGCCTTAGTACTCTCGTTGAGGTGTTTTAGTCCTATTTGTGAAAAACAAGGATGGATCATTGCGATTATGTATAGATTACAAATAATTGAATATAGTGACAGTGAGTAATAAATACCCATTACCTTGTATAGATGATTTGTTTGACCAACTATAGTGTGCTCTATATTTTAAAAAAATTGATTTAAGATCTGGATATCATCAATTAAGGATAAGGGAAGAGGATATTCTGAAAATTACTTTTAAGACTCAATATGGGCATTATGAGTTTTTAGTGATGTCATTTGGTTTGACAAATTTCTCAGTTGCATTTATGTACTTTATGAATAGATTACTTAAGCCATTCTTGGATCAACTTGTTATTGTATTTATTAATGATATACTAGTATATTCTAAGTTCAAACAATCATAAGCAATATTTGCGAATAATTTTATAAACTCAAAGGAAACATCAGCTATAGGCTAAGCATTCAAAATGTGAATTCTAGTTTATTGTGTTACTTTATTAAGGCATGTGGTTAGTAAAGATGGTATTCAAGTAGATCCTAAGAAAGCAGAAACGGTACAACAATTTCCATATCTTACTATAATTATAAATGAAGATCGAAGTCCAACTTGTGTTTTATATGGTTGTTTGTCTTCCAATCTATATGATCCATAGTTGGATCAGGTACATGAACAAATGCTTGTAAAGTATCAATCAACTCCTCAGCATTTGAAGCTAAGATGAGAATTCATCGTGCTGAGTGTGAGATAACCTTTGTTCCACAACTTGATCAAGAAAAGATAACAAATCATAAAAGAAGTGGTTAACATTTAACTAACCTATCATTTGTGATGGACATTCAATTGTGCTCAGGAGACTACTTGAAAAATATGTTCTAAAGTACTAAAACCCCTTGGTAAAGTAATGAAGCCATCAACATTGCTCATATTCTAGCCATGCATTCATGCATAGAGGCTACCCTAAATCTTACCTCAATTTTTTTTCCTGTGATGTTTAATACAGTTAGAACTGTAGGAATAATACCTAGAACTTGGCATCCTTCTATATGTGCCACTGTAGACACACCCTATTAGTCTACGGTTACCTCTACCATAGAGTAAATGAATTTTTCTCCTAGCCAGCACCATACCCAGATTTTGTACTGCTTTCACATACTCTCCATCTTTTCTAGAACTAAAACCACAAAAGACACAAATATTTCGAAACTAACAGAATGCGGTTCCCTCCATAACTGCACTCACACTAACTTTGAGTATGAAAGTAAAGATACTAATGCGTGCATTTATACAACTCAGAAAATGGTATATTTACAATAGCTATGTGAATAGGCCGGTGACGTAATTAGAACAACTATGTGAAATGCTAGTGGATATAAACTTAATTGAAGGTAAATTTAAAAAATGATAGCACACATGCTTATGTATAGTAATTGTGATTGTGGCTAATATAAAGCATATAAAAAGAAAAAGATTAAGGTATCACCAAAAAATTTCTTTTTCCTTGTAGTCATTGATGAAGCATTGATGTATTGATTCTTGTAGGGTAGTTGTAAGTGGCATCATTGTAAAAAAGAGAGAGTGAAAATACAAACTAGTTAGGTCTTGAAGAGGGACAACCAAATCAAATGATCTATCTTGTTTTTTCCAATGTTCTTACCAGTCAACTATTGGTATTATTAAGTCGACTAGTTATTTTAGTAATTTTTAATTTGGACTAGTTTATTTTATAGTTGATTGATTACATCTATTTTGAAGTAACAAACTACATCCTACCTGTTAACTACGTGCTCTTTATTCTTCCCAAACTTTTATAAGCTCAGAAATGATTCTTTTCCATGTCCTATTCTTCCATTGAATAACTATAATATCCCATAATTTTCCTTTTTAAATAATAATTTTTTTGCTATAAACAAATATTTTTTTTAAATGATTATGTTTAGCTAAAAGCAAGTATACTTTTAATTAAAATAATTGTTGTTTTGCTTAAAATAATTATATTAGCCTCTAATAATTTTTTTTTTATTTTTAGAAATATTTTTCCTTTTATTATTCATAAAGATATTTATCTTGTGATTTGTTTTATTAAAATTTTATCAAGAAAAAGCATGATTTAAGGGTGCAACTAAAGTTTTGCAATAATATAAATTTTTAGGATGTTTTAGGATGAAAAACGGTATTTATATGAATATATAAAATAAAATACAAATAATCTTAAATATTTAATTATTAAATAATAATAATATTAATAAAAGAAAATGGGGAGGGGGGGGACGAATCGAGAGGTAGCGTATGTTTTCTGCGAAAATTTCATGAATAGTGTGAATAGTAACCTTCAAGTTTTCTCTGTAGATATGGAGTGTTTACAGGCCTCCGATCTCAAAATTGAGGGTACCACTAGATTCAGGACAGAGAATACTATGATTTTGAATGAAATTTTTTTCAAATCAATTGCAGAATTGCCGTAAATTGGAAGTAAAAAATCTTAGAAAAAGATAAACTCTGAAACTCTTACTTAGAGACTTCAAATTGAAAATTTGACATCATAGATGAATTCAAGAACTAGATAAACTTTAGGATATGAATTTTTTCAGTCATTTGACAACTTTTTGTTCGTCGTGAATAGTAATTTTCGGTGATAAATAGTGATTCGACAGGCGTGGACAGTGACCAAGCTCTCAGAGTTATTTTCTAAGTTTTTGGACCCTCCAAACACGTTTTGAGGTCTATTTGATAAAATTGAGATTGTAAAAGTGCATTTTAGGGCTATCCAATTTGGAGCCTTACCTTATGAGTAGATAATTCTTTCTATGACTTGCCCTATACTCTTCTTAATCTTTAAATGTGAAATTAATTATGTTTATAAGTTATTTACACTTTCATATTTTTATGAAATAGATTAAATTATCAGAATTGTTTACAATCTGTAATATAGTTCAAGAAGAGTATAGATTTAAAAATGGGTTACTAAACTTATAGTATATTTGATACTACATGTATTTCTTATTAAACGAATATTTATACATGTGGCATTGATTTATGAAGCTAAATGATTGCCTCAAGAAAGGGCATGTATATGTGATAAACACTGAATGGGTAATTTATGACAGATGAGTTGTATTGAGACTGAGATTTTATATTATACTGAAAGCTCTATTTTGAATGATATGGAATATGTGCATATGATAATTTTATGGAGAAATCCTATTAGAAACACTGTTTGCTAACAGCAGGTGATGTTAGCCCTAATACACCTTGATGCCTTAGCTAGCAGGGGTGGTGCTAGCCTCGTGTGAGGGCCAACACACGGGATATGATATGTGATAGAGAGCGAGATGCCTCTTATATGGGAAAGATGCTAGTTATATGAGATGTTATTTTCCTTCCCTTACTTTGAGCTTGGGAAATACCCATATTAGAGTGCCTTCGTGGGTCCTCTTGAATGGTGGTAGGGCAAACCTCAACGGGATGCTGAGTTTAGGCAAATCTTACACCAACAAAGTACGGAAGAGCCTAAACTCTAATATAGTGGTTTTGATATGGGATCCTCTTAATGTTTTCATGTGAAATATTTTAATACATAACAACTTTTGTTTAATGATCATACAATACATTATATGGTTCTGATTATCCAAATAACCTTTGATTTGGGAATATTTAAAATGCAGGTCCCATATAGATGCACTTTCGAACTGTATCTCCTATGTGAAAAGTTTTAAAATATGAGTACATCCATATGTTGACTTAAGAGGTCATATGAGGTATTATTTGCTCACTGAATTGTCAAACTCACTACACGATATTTACATGTTTTTCAGATAAGGATATAGAGTTTGATCCTTCCTCTTCAGATAGTTGACCAGCTAGACGAAATGATCTCTGGGTGAGCCTACTTTGTTTCCAAAGCTCGTAAATTTTGATTTATATTGTATTTGTACTCTAGAGTATGCTCTATATGCCACAGGTAGGATCCCTGCTTCTGCTGTACTTTGATGTTTATAGACTTGGTTTATATATTGTGTATACATGGAAATACATATATGTAAAAGAGTGTATTATACATGTTATACAAAATATATGATCGTAAAGTATGTGTTTCACTTGCCCTTAAAAATAGGGGCGTGACAATAACAGTAGCTTTGAATTATATTTTGGCACATATATTTAAAACTTGCTACCATCGATTTTTTTCAAAATAACAGCTAAGTTATGTTTACAACTTTTCAAGAATTACGACCACCGATTTTAATTTTCTTTCAATGCTTTGTCCAAACTTATAACTTCCAATTTTGGCATCATGCTCTATTATGTATTCTGCTTTTTCTGAAGTATCGTCTTTCATTAATGTTTAGTATTAAATGCAAGGTTCTTTTTCCTCATTACAAGGAGGGTTAATTTCTTTTCTTTGAAACTCAATTATTATGGTGTCCAAGTGATTAGTAGGTTAAAGTAATGGAGATTTTGAAAGGATTCATCTAACAAAGAACGTATTTGAAAAAAATATTATATCAAGTATGTATAACTGTGTAAGTTGGAAAATTATGTGCAAGTTAGAAAGAATAATAAATTTATAGCATATATTGATTAAGTATTAAGGTATGAAGAACACCTAAGTTTATCTAATGTAGTTGAGTAAGGAGAGGAGAATATTTCGAGAACCATGTCCAGAAATAATGTAAAGCGATTAAGATATTTATGTTAAGGATTTATACCATGCTAAGTTGAGTCTAGCATCTAGGATATGAATTTTGTTGAGATTAAAAATTCACGTGTGAATAATTGTTGAGAAACGAGATTTCGGAAGAAGCCATAGAGTGTGAATATGGATAACCCCAAGGCAATAAAGATATACTAAGATATGAAAAAATTGTACTAGTATAATGGTAAAAAGAAGATATAAGTGATATTTTTTCATCATTGTTTGGTGTGTCAGCAAGTAAGAAATGAATATATTATTTTAGGAGAGCTATTCAGGAAGCCTTAAGGTCTTAGTTAAATTATATTATAACTGATAGTAAATCTAAATGATATGTTTACGCATTAAAAGTTATGATTTAGGTATCTTTATATAATTTTGGTGAAAGTTAGGAGAAAATATTTGTCCTTAGTTGAACTTGCCTATATTAGTTGTAACACCCCCAATTTATAGACACATGAAATTTTTTTTTTTTCGCAATTTGATATTTACCATAACATGCAAATGGACCTAAAAAACAAATCCGGAGGAACCAAAAACCTCAGAAATGACTCCAGAATCAAGAAATTTGGCCTCTGGGAGCTTGGTACAACACTGGTCAACTGATGAAAAACTATTCACGGTCGGAATTACTATTCATCATTGGAATCATTATTCATTCCATCCTAATTTACTACTCACGACGCACAAAAAGTTGTCAGATAGCCAAAAAATTTCTTATCTTATAGTTTATCTATCTCATGTATCCATTTACGGTGCTAGATTTCCAATTTAAAGTCATTAAATAGGAGTTTAAGAGTTTACCTTTATTTTAAGATTTTCTACTTCTGATCTATTGCAATTCTTCGGTTGATTTGAAAATGTGTTCAGCCAATATTGTAGTACACTCCATCTTGAATCTAGTGGTACCCTTAGTTTTGAAATCGAATGCTTGAAAGTACTCCAAATCTAGAAAGAGAAAATGGAGGAGAAAGAGTGAATAGTAATCTCCAGTTAAACCTACAGGAGATTTTTTTTAAAAAAAATGGTAGGACTAAATAGCAATTTGCTCAATGTTGGAGGAAGTCCTTACAAATTTCATTATTTATACTTTGACCGCTAAATTTTTAAGAAATTTCATTTTAACCCCAAAAATATTTGTCCTTAGTTGAACTTGCCTATATTAGTTGTAACACCCCTAATTTACAAACACGAGAAAAAAAAACAATTTTTTTTTGCAATTCGATATTTACCATAACATGCAAATAGACAACAAAAATGAGTCCGGAGGATCCAAAAACCTAGGAAATACATTCGGAATTACGAAATTTGGCATCTGGGAGTTTAGTTCAACACTGGTCAACTAATGGGGAACTATTCACAGTCAGAATTACAATTCATCGTAGGAATCATTATTCATTCCAGCTGGATTTACTGTTCACGATGCACAAAAAGTAGTCAGAAGGCCGAAAAATTTCATATCTTACAGTTTATCTATCTCCTAAATCCATCTACGGTGCCAGATTTCCAATTTAAAGTCATTAAATAGGAGTTTAAGAGTTTACCTTTATTTTAAGATTTTCTACTTCTGATCTATTGCAATTCTTCGGTTGATTTGAAAATTTGTTCGGCCAATATTGTAGTATACTCCATCCTGAATCTAGTGGCACCCTTAGTTTTGAAATCAAATGCTCAAAAGTACTCCAAATCTAGAAAGAGAAAATGGAGGAGAAAGAGTGAATAGTAATCTCCCGTTAAACCTACAGGATATTTTTAAAAAAATAATGGTAGGACCAAATAGCAATTTGCTCAATGTTGGAGGAAGTCCTTACAAATTTCATTATTTACACTTTGACCGCTAAATTTTTAAGAAATTTCATTTCAACCCCAAAAATATTTGTCCTTAGTTGAACTTACCTATATTAGTAGTAACACCCCCAATTTACAATCACGAGAAAAAAACAATTATTTTTTGCAATTCGATATTTACCATAACATGCAAATAGACAACAAAAATGAGTCCGGAGGATCCAAAAACCTAGGAAATACATTTGGAATCACAAAATTTGGCCTCTGGGAGTTTAGTTCAACACTGGTCAACTAATGGGGAACTATTCACAGTCGGAATTACAATTCATCGTCGGAATCATTATTCATTTCAGCTGAATTTACTGTTCATGATGCACAAAAAGTAGTCAGAAGGCCGAAAAAGTTCATATCTTATAGTTTATCTATCTCCTGAATCCATCTACGGTGTCAGATTTTCAATTTAAAGTCTTTAAATAGGAGTTTAAGAATTTACCTTTATTTTAAAAATTTCTACTTTCGATCTATGGCAATTCTTCGATTGATTTCAAAATTTGTTCGACCAATATTGTAGTACTCTCCATTCTAAATCTAGTGGTACCTTTAGTTTTGAAATCGAATGCTCGAAAGTGCTCCAAATCTAGAGGGAGAAAATGGAGGAGAAAGAGTGAATAGTAATCTCTTGTTAAACCTACGGAAGATTTAAAAAAAAATAATGGTGGGACCAAATAGTAATTTGCTCATTGTTGGAGGAAGTCCTTGCAAATTTCATTATTTACACTTTTACCCCTAAACTCTTAAGAAATTTCATTTTGACCACAAAAATATTTGGCCTTAGTTGAACTTGCCTATATTAGTTGTAACGCCCCCAATTTACAGACACATGAAAGAAAACAATTTTTTTTTCACAATCAGATATTTACCATAACATGCAAATGGACCACAAAAACGAGTTCGAAGGGTTTAACAACCTAGGAAATGATTGCAGAATCGTAAAATTTGGCCTTCGGGAGCTTGGTTCAACACTGGTCAACTGATGGGGATTATTCACGGTCGAAATTACTATTCATCGACAGAATCATTATTCATTCCAGCCGGATTTACTGTTCACAATGCACAAAGAGTTGTCAGATGGCCAAAATTTCATATCTTATAGTTTATCTATCTCCTGAATCCATCTATGGTGTCAGATTTCCAATTTAAAGTCTTAAAATAGGAGTTTAAAAGTTTACCTTTATTTGAAGATTTTCTACTGCCGATCTACCACAATTCTTCGGTTCATTTGAACATTGTTCGGCCAATATTGTAGTACTCTACATGTTGAATCCAGTGGTACCCTTAGTTTTGAAATCGAATGCTCGAAAGTACTCCAAATCTAGATAGAGAAAATAGAGGAGAAATAGTGAATAGTAATCTCCTATTAAACTTACGGAAGATTTTTTAAAAAATAATGGTGGGACTAAATAGCAACTTGCTCATTGTTGCAAGCCCCTAATTTACAGACATGTGAAAAAAAACTTTTATTTTTCACAATAAGATATTTACCATAACATGAAAATGGACCTCAAAAATGAGTCTGGACTATCCAAAAACCTAGGAAATGACCCCAGAATCACAAAATTTGGTCTCTGGGAACTTGGTTCAACATTGGTCAACTGATGTGAAACTATTCACGGTTGGAATTACTCTTCATTTTTGGAATCATTATTCATTCTAGTCGGATTTTACTGTTCACGACGCATAAAAAGTTGTCAGATGGCAGAAACATTTCATATCTTATAGTTTATCTATCTCCTAAATCTATCTACAGTATTAGATTTCCAATTTAAAGTCTTTAAATAGGAGTTTCAGTGTTTACCTTTATTTTAAGACTTTTTACTTCCGATCTGCGGCAATTCTTCGGTTGATTTGAAAAATTGTTTGGCCAATATTTTAGTAGTCTTCATCCTTAATCTAGTGGTACCCTTAGTTTTGAAATCGAATACTCGAAAGTACTCCAAATCTACAGAGAGAAAATGGAGGAGAAAGAGTGAATAGTAATCTCTCGTAAACCTACGGAAGATTTTTTAAAAAATAATGGTGGGACCAAATAGCAATTTGCTCATTGTTGCAAGAAGTCCTTGCAAATTTCATTATTTACACTTTGACCCCTAAAATTTTAAGAAATTTTATTTTGACACCAAAATTATTTGTCCTTAGTTGAACTTTCCTATATTAGTTGTAACGCCCTTAATTTACAGACACATGAAAAAAATATTTTTTTTCGCAGTCATATATTTACCATAACATGCATATGGACCTCAAAAATAAGTATGGGGGATCCAAAAACCTAGGAAATGATTCTGGAATCGCGAAACTTGGCCTTTAGGAGATTGGTTCAAAACTAGTCAACTGATGGGGAACAATTCACAGTCGAAATTACTATTCATTAATCATTATTCATTCTAGCCAGATTTACTGTTCACGATGAACAAAAAGTTGTCAGATGGCTGAAAACTTTCGTATCTTATAGTTTATCTATCTCCTAAATCCATCTACGATGTTAGATTTTCAATTTAAAGTCTTTAAATAGGAGTTTAAGAGTTTACCTTTTTTTTGAAGATTTTCTACTTCCAATCTGAGGCAATTCTTCGGTTGATTTGAAAAATTGTTCGCCCAATTTTGTATTACTCTCCATCCTGAGTCCAGTGGTACCCTTAGTTTCAAAATCGAATGCTTGAAAGTACACCAAATCTAGAGAGAGAAAATGGAGGAGAAAGAGTGAATACTAAACTCCCGTTAAACCTTTGGAAGAGTTTTAAAAAAATAATGATGGGACCAAATAGCAATTTGCTCATTGTTGGAAGAAGTCCTTGCAAATTTCATTATTTACACTTTGACTCCTAAAATTTTAAGAAATTTCTTTGAGACCACAAAAATATTTTTCTTAAGTTGAACTTGCCTATATTAGTTGTAACTCCCCCAATTTACAGACATGGGAAAAAAAATATTTTTTTCGCAATCAAATATTTACCATAACATGCAAATGGACCTCAAAAATGAGTGAGAGGGTTCCAAAAACCTAGGAAATGACTCCATAATTGCAAAATTTGGCCTCCGGGAGCTTGTATCAACACTGATCAACTGATTGGGGATTATTTATTGTCCGAATTACTATTTATCGTCGAAATCATTATTCATTCCAATCAGATTTACTATTCACCATGCACAAAAAGTTTTCAGATGACCAAAATTTTTTATATCTTATAGTTTATCTATCTCTTGAATCCATCTACGGTGTCATATTTCCAATTTAACGTCTTTATATAGGAGTTTAAGAGTTTACCTTTTTTTGTTGAAGATTTTCTACTTCCAATTTGCAGCAATTCTTCGGTTGTACATTTTTCTTTATGGCGTGAGAGCCTTTTTGTTGTAACTAATGCATATCATGTCTAGTTAGTTGCTTATAAGGAAATAAAATTTGAAAATGCAAGGAATATCCTGAAGCACTTGTATGCTTCCTATAAAGATCAATTATTCATTAGAATAACCTAATTGTATATACATGAAATTTTCATATTACATGGGATTCCTCTTAATAACATCTTTGATAGAGACCTGAGATTTACTTTAAGGTTCAAGAAAACATTACAAGAAGCATTTAGAACTTAGTTATGATCTAGTACTACCTATCATCCACAAACTAATAGACAAACAGAGAGAACTATTCAAACTTTGAAAGACATGTTGAGAGCCTGTGTGATAGAATAAGGCAAATGATGGGATACGTACTTTCCTTTGGTGGAATTCACTTATAATAACAGTTATCATTCTAGTATTAAAATGGCTCCATATGAAGCTCTATATGGTAGAAAGTGTCGATCCCTTCGGTGTTGATTTGAAGTAAGAGAAAGAATTTTGTTAGCCCCTAATTTATTAAAACAGATCGTCGAGAAAATTTAGATGATTTAAGATAAAATACTTGTAACTCAAAGTTAGTAGAAGAGTTACTATGACAAAAGGCAGAGACCTTGGAATTTGAAGAGAGAGTAACATGTGTTTCTAAAGGTCTCCCTTACAACTAGAGTTAGCAAAACTCTTAAAATAAGAAAATTAAGTTCGTAATTTTTAAGCCCTTATCAGATTTTTAAGAAAGTTAGGCCATCACCATATCAAATTGCTCTTCCACCTAACCTATCCAATCTTTATGATGTTTTTCATGTATCTCAGCTTTGAAAGTACCTCCTAGACTCTTCATATTTAATAATGGATGAACCGATGCAAGTGAAAGATAATCTGACATATCTGTTAGTGAACGTATTATAGGAAGGATTAACTCTGAAGGAAGCAACTTGGGAGTTAGAAAAAATCATGAAGCAAAAATATCCACACTTATTTTAATCAGGTTATTTCTGAAATTTTAATGACAAAATTTCTTTTAAGAGGGGAGAATTGTAACATTACCATTTTTGCTTAACTAAAGAGGCATGAGAATATTAATTAAAAGAGCAAAGAAAAGAAGAAATTAGGAAAAGGAAATTGATGACAATTTTTATTTAAGAAATATATATATTGTAAATTCTAATTAAGTGTGTAAATACAAAAAATTATTACTAATAATTGGGGAAAAGAAGGAAAACCATTAAGAGGCAATTTTGGAGTTTATATGAGTGAGCATGGTGAAATGGAGAGGAAGAAAAACAAATTCAATAATAAGTATATAGGCCTTGGAATTTAAAAGAATAATGAACTAAGCAAATTATCCTAATTTAGAGGCTAATTTTACTAGTTTTGAATTTTGGGAAAAAGTTTAATGAGGAAATGGAACCCAAAAGATCTAAACAAGGCCTAAAGAATATTCTTAGGACACATCACTTAACCCATCATGGGAGGAACAGTTTATAGGGACACCTCACCAAAATTATTATTACTCCTTGTTACAAAGTGGACACCACACTTGAATGAATAGTGAGCTATGGTGATACCTCATTCGAGTGTCCAACAAGCATAAGTATATAGGGGAAAAGAAGGAAAACCATTAAGAGGTAATTTTGGAGTTTATATGAGTGAGCATGGTGAAATGGAGAGGATGAAAAATAAATTCAAGAACAAGTATATAGGCCTTGGAATTGAAAAGAATAATGAATTAAGTAAATTATCCTAATTTAGAGGCTAATTTTAATAGTTTTGAACTTTGGGAAAACTTTTAATGAGGAAATGGAACCCAAAAGATCCAAACAAGGCCTAAAGAATATTCTTGGGACACATCACCCTAACCCATCATGAGAGGAATAGTTCATAGGGACAACTCACCAAAATTATTATTACTCCTTGTGCTATAGTGACACCTCATTTGAGTGTCCAACAAGCAAAGAAATTGACACATGACTTAAGGGAATTGACCACATTTTCTTGACCATGTTTTAGCTAAGCCAAGTGGAGAGAAAATCAAAGCTTTGGCATGAGAAGGAGAAGGAGAAGAGAAAAATGAAGGATAAAGTGTAGGAAACTTGAGGTACAAGGTAATGTATGGTCTATCCACCTTAATCCCTCCTTTTCTTTCCATTTTTAAGACCTCAATCTCATCTCTTCCAATTGATAAACTTGTTGGAACAATGGAAGGGAAGGAGAGTGATGTGATCTTAATTAAGCATGATATTAACACCTTTAAACTTACTTTTTATTTGATTTAAGTAAAATATAATTAGAAATAAACTTGTTGGAACCAAGCTATGTTGCGTAGGGTATAAATATTTACATATAGGTATGAAATTACAATTATTTCCTATCTATTTGCTTGAGTGGTGTTATAACTACTGTTAAATGTTTTGATTAACTAATGAGTGTGATCACCTCAATAGTATATATAATTTTGTTTTTGACACAATAAGATATGGCACTACTAAGGAAGAATCTAGTGAATAACACAGAGGAAACCCTACACCGCTTGATTGCAACAATTCGAGACCAAGTTTTAGCCACCAACAAGATTTTGTAGCACATTCAAAACAATAATAGTAATGGTGAAAATGGTACGAATACTAGAGTAGTTGGGAATGATAATGGATGATCTAAGTTCACGAGGGCTAGACCATCTTCATCCTAGGATAGTTATGACCCAATTGTAGATGAAAGATGGTTAAGAGAGTTAGAGAAAATCTTTGAAATACTGGGTTGCACCAATGAATAGATAGTTATTTTTGCTCTATATATGTTAAAAGATGAAGCTGAACACTAGTGCAAGGAGCTAAAAAGTTGTTAACTTATCAGGGCAGGTATATTACATGGAAAGTGTTTCAATATACTTTCCTACAGAAATAGTTTTCGAGTAGTGTGGGGGTAAAGAATGAAATTGAGTTCCTTTAGTGCAAACATGGCAATATGACTATAGACTAGTATATTGCTATATTTGAAGAATTATCTAAATTTTCATCTTATATGATGTTTAACTTGAATGAGGCATGGAAAGTAGTGGAGTTTGAAGTAGGACTAAATCTATAAATTAGGAATCCAGTGATAGCTATGGAAATTAGAGAGTTTGTGCCTCTGATTAATAAATATAGACTCCTTGAAAAGAGTTTAAAGGCCATAGGGGATGAAAACAAATACAGAACTTTTGGAAAAGGAAAGGATGGGCAAATAATTTTGGAATAAATATCAAAGGTAGAAGAAATAGAGACATCAAGAGGCTTTTAGCAGTAAGATCCAAAACATTTCAACTAGACCCCTTGGCAGCTAGGTGTACTAAGTGTAGATGTATGCATGGAAACAAGGCATTCTATATGGGACAAATTTTTTGTTATAGTGGTGGACAGAAAGGACATTATGCAAAGAATTGTCTACAAAATAAAGGAAAATAGCTCGAACAGAGACTATGGGCAAAAGGTAGATTTTTTACTTAAAGTGGTAAGGAAGTATCCCAATCTTTTAAAATGATAAAAAGATGTGTTCTACATATGTGGGTATTCTTTTCTTGCATTACTTGATTCAGGTACTAGCCATTCCTTTATATATGATGAATGTGTAAGAAAACTAAAGTAACCTACTAATTTCCCTTATGATTTATTTGTTGTAACCCCCACAGGGGAAATAATGTTAATTTCGTCTGTATGTGAAAATTTTCAAATTTCAATACAAGGGAAAACCTTTGAAGTAAACTTTGTATGTTTACATTTAAGAGGTATTGATGTTATTCTAGAGCTAAATTGGTTGTCAAGAATTTGGGTTTTATTAAATTGCTGCAAGAAAATTATCAAATTTCTACCTTCCACTTCACAATCAATATTTATTCTTCATGTTTTAAGTTAATTTTTGTTCCAATTTAGTAAAGTGTAATTAGGAATTAATTTATTTTTTTGTTTTATGGTGATTATCCAATTCAATATATGGATATAAAACAAGAGGAAAAGATGAGAAAAATCATGGAAAATGTTGATTTTACGGTGAATCATGATCTTTTGTCACTAAATAGGGCGTATCTCTCCCATATTATCTTCTATTAAGGTCACTTTAGTGGCTATGAAAATCTAAGACAATTATCTACAACTTTTTTGTTGACCACTTTGGTGAAATCTGTAACAACCATTTTTTATTTATTATTATACAATATTGAGTTCACATACACGTCATTAATCAAAGCGTACATACAACATATCAAACACATAGATATTTACATCTTGTTTATTTTGGTTGACCAATTCCGGAGATACAAGTGCGGGTGGTTGCACCTTCACCGGGATCTGAGCCAACTCGACCACAAACATTTTATTTGATTTTGAGATCTGCCCAACATAAAGTAACTCGATCCAATGTGCACTAAATACTAATGGCAATGACTATGGCTATACTAGTCATTTATTAAGATTCATCTTCTTTTTTAAATACTAATTTTATTTCATTATTTTCTTGATGCAGGTTTTCATCCTATCTAACCTTCCCTTACTAATCAAAGCATAACTCTCTCAATTTAACTCTGATGTACGTGATCGTGGTATAAATTTCAAGATAAAAAAATTATCTAAAACTATTATGTTGAACATTGTAGCGAAATAGTAATAAATCAAGGTGATATTACTCCCTAAATGTATAGGTTATTTCTTCTTGGATAGGTTCTGACCTCTACCAACTAATCGGACCATATCTACCTCATATGGACTCCAACTTGAGTGATTCCAGTGGCTAAAAATCCGTGACACACATATATATAATTCTTATGTTAATCATTGATTTTAATTCCATACAAATAATTCCCAAAAATTAAAATATTGAAGCTGTCCTAACATATTCTTCTCTGATGAACCATTTTCTGACCTTTGACTACTAATAAGCTCCTATCTTCCTCATACGGACTCCAAATGGAATGATTCCAGTGGCTAAAAATCCATGACACACATAGCTATAATTCTTATGTTAACCATTTATTTCAATTCCATACATATAATTCTCAAAAATTAAAACATAGAAGCTATCCTAACATATTCTTCCCCGATGAACCATTTTTTGACCTTTGCTTACTAATTATACCATATCTACCATATATGGACTCCACATTGAATGATTCCAGTGCCTAAAAATCCATGATACACATAGCTATAATTCTTATATTAACCATTTATTTTAATTTCATACAGATAATTCCCAGAAATTAAAATACAGAAGCTGTCCTAACATATTCTTCCCAGATGAACCATTTTCTGACCTTTGACTACTAATCAGACCATATCTACCACATATGGACTCCAAATTGAATGATTCCAGTGGATAAAAATCCGTGACACATATATATTTAATTCTTATGTTAACCATTTATTTTAATTCCTTATAGATTGTTCCCAGAAATTAAAACACCAAAACTTAAAATTCTGCCACCCATAGCCATACCCATGCAGAACTATCTACACCAACCTAAGTATTCAAACATACATCACATGCAAGATCAATATGTAACATGATATAGCAACATCATGACCAATCATAAAAGTTCTAAGATCAAAATATCATATAAATATTATAAGTTTCAAAAGTTTTCTTCAAAAAGAAATATTGTTAAACTTACCTGGAGCACTTAGTCTCCTAGACTTCTCCTTCCTCTTTCTTCCTTTCTTCCTCTCCTTTCCTCACTCTACCTTGCTTCTATTTTTCCTCTCCATTACTTGGACGAAATTCTAACGTTGTAAGGGTGGGTTTTCTTATATAGACCACCAAATAATTCACCTTTCATGATCATGGGTCTACCTTATCACAATTAGGATACACTGTTGAATTTTTGGAAAACAAACAACTTATGTTCTTGTCTTCCTCTTCCTTAGTCAAGATATGCATAGGAAAAGGAGATTTGTATTTTGAAAATTATGATGATATGTTCTTAAGATAAGGGACAAGGTCCCTTTGATTTAGGGATTCATTTCCATTTTCTTTTGTCTTAAACAATTATGAAAGGTTTGCCTTTTTAGGTGGCAAATTTCTAGCCCTTGAATCTCCATTATTTGGTTGATATTATTTGTGTGGGATAGGAATGTTTTGTCCTAATACCATGTATTATCATACCACTTGCTAAAATTATGAGTGTAGGATATAGATGTTTTTGTCCTAAAGCCTTGTATTATTATGCCACTTGCCAAAATGATGAATGTAGAATCACACCACTTGCTAAATTTTTGGCTTAATGCCATGTAACCTTATCTTTATTATTATTACATTATTATATCATCACCTAATTTATTTTATTTTATTTTTCCTCTTGGATTTGGGCTTATTCCTACCCATTTTCTTTGCTTTGGATAAAATTATACCTTTCTTGGAGGGCTTGGTCACATTTTCATAATTTTTGGACTATTGGTCCAATTACTATATCCTAGTCTAAGTCTATGTTTTTTTTTTTGCTTAGGTTATCCAATGGGCTTGCTAGAAACTTATTTGAAATGGAAAAACTCTACATGATGTGTCCATAGGTAAAAGCCCAATTTATGGGTGGAGATACTAAATTTAGTAACTTTTGCTCTTAAATTAAGAAAAATTACCCTAATCCGATCTTCTTGAAATTTTAAGACCTTTACTTACTTCACAAAAATTTATCTTTCTTTAACTAAGAATTTAACATTTCTTTAGCATGTTTATTTCTAATATTTCCTCTTAGGTTTTCTTTCTTTACCTATTCCATTAATATTAGACAATTTCTATGCATATATGTAAGGTGAAGAATTTCTAAGGAAAATATTTAAAAATTACGGGATGTTACAAAATCTGGAAGAATCAGAGTGCCGTTGTGCTCGAAAATAGGCACTATAGCATTACAAAGAAGCAGCATCAATGCTGGCATGCCCTGATCAGGGGTATCACAATGCCTGCCTTAAGCATTGTGACAGTGCAACCCTAAAAATCGAAAGTGCCATGGTGCTCACCCAAAGTGTTGTGGCACTACATCATCCAGATCCTAAAGCACTGCCACCCCACATCCTTCAGAAACACAGAGCGTCATGGTGCTCGCCGCCATAGTAGAGAAATGGGCCCATAATTTTTTAGTAATTTTCACTCCAATTGAAGCCCAATAATATGGAAATTGACCTAGAAGAAATCCTACATTATTTAAGACTCTCTAATATATAAATAAGGGGGAGATCAAGCCACAAAGGGATAAAAAATTCTTAAGCATCTTCTTCTCTTAGATTTTCTTATGGGCTTGCATGGTTAATTTCCTTTTTATTGGTTAAGGAAGATTAACACCTCAATGATCTTTTATGCATTGTGAGATTTGGGTTAGTGTTTAATGGTTCAATTTTAATTAAGTATTAATTATTTATCTATTCTTATTTTTAATGATTGTTAGAAGGCCTACTAGTATATTGTTTATTTCAATCTACTGCTAAATCACATATTGAACAAATTTTTCATTACTATGATTTAAGAGGAAAATATGATTAATAATTGTATTATTATAAATTATTAACCAATGGTGAATGATTAACTAGATTAAATATAGCATATGTGTTTGTATTGTTTAGCTCTATTAATTTTTCTAATTCTTCATACGGTTAATGAGTTAAATTTAACTGATTGGTTAAAGTTGCTTCTTAATTAAGGTTAGTTAATGTGATCGTCATCAATTAATTAAACATAAGGAGAAACAAGGATAACATCCCAATGGTAGATACTTAATTTAAGATTGATTATGTTGTCAATGATAAATGTGATTCCTTTATGGTGGACATCAACAGAAACTAACTCTTTCATCATTACTCACACTCTTATTTTGTTATTTGTGATTATTCTCTTTTTCCTTTACTAATTTACTTACAACACTCAAACCTCCTTCATTATATTTCACAAAAGGTAGTACTAGTCTCTGTGGGATCGACCTTTATTCCCACTAATATAGGTAGTATTGACGTAAAACATTAATTTGGTGTACCCGCGACAGTACCAACTAAATTTTGGTACCATTGTCGATGACTAGCATCTATTATCTTTTGTGGTTTTCACTTTGTTTTATGACTATGGATCGTTCTTGTAATTCTCATGATTTGCAGTACAATCTAGACATTGGAAAATCTGTATACAAGCACAGAAGAAAACTTCAAGAGGACATTAATCAAGAGAAGAAAGAAGTAATCATGGCTAGTCACCATACTTTGAAAAAGCTTGCAACTCCATATCTGCCCTAGTAACCCTTATAAATTACTTTTCCTAATCTTGATAAGAATGTTAATTTTGAATTAAAATCTAAATTGATTCATCTCTTACCTAATTTTCATGGTTTTACAAGTGAAGACTCACACAAGCACTTGAAGAAATTCCATGTGGTGTGTATCAGCATGAAACTTGCTTAGAGTCACTGAATAACAAATTAAACTCAAGACTTTTTCCTTTTCTCGAAAAGATTCATCCAAAAATTGGTTATATTATTTACCATATGGAACTATCACCACTTGAAATGAGATGAAAATGATATTTTTAGAAAGATATTTCCTTACATATAGAGCCACAAATATAAGAAAATAAATATGCAGCATTAGGAAATTACATGAAGAGACCCTTTATGAGTATTAGGAAGGGATTAAAAGCTTTGTGTAACCTATCCACATCATCAAATCAGTAAGTAGCTTCTAATCTAATATTTTTATGAAGGTCTTGTGTAGGGTGATAGGAGTATGATAGATGTAGCTAGTAGAGGTGCACTAGTAGAAAAAATTCCTGAAGCAGCCATAATCTTGATATCAAAGATGGCTGCTAACTCCTAAGAGTTTTCCATTAGGCATGATTCTTAACCGATGAAGGTCTATGGAATTTGTTTAGCAGCAAGGCACCCAACTGATATATGCCTAACACTTCAGCAAGAATCCACAGAACAAGCCAATGTTGTAGCTGTTTTTCTTGGACAACCAAAGAGGTATAATCATTACTCTAATACTTATAATCCTATATGGAAGGATCATCCTAACATCAAGTATGGGAATGCACAAAATAGGCCTATAGGACAAAAGTTTACAAATTTTCAGCATAACCATTAGGCTTATTATCCATAGACCACAACTTATAATTCTCAGGTAGGTACCTCAAAAGAAATAGTTAAATCTTTTAAGTTTTTTTAGGCTTGGGGAACTTTCCCCCATACTCATTTTCTTGCTTCAACTAAATTCAATTAATTCTTTTCATTGGTTCTTTATTTTGTTTCTTTCATCTACTATATAGGCTTTTATTTTTTTCTTTCCTTTTGGATTTTTCTTTTATTTCCTTTGCTCCACCGTTGCACCTTTTTGGTTAATAAAACTCTACAAAACAAATATTTAAAAAAATAATCATGGAGTGAATGAATAGGGATAAAAATAAGGATATTTATCAAAAAAATTATCTTTTGGTTCTTTTGTGGATATAGAATATAAAGTCAATTAAGTTTAATTAAAGGAACTAAGGATATATAATTGCCTTAGGTTGGGCTTGAAAGGCTCAATCTATCAAATAATGCCTAAATTGTCTCCTAAATAATAGTATTAGCCTAGGATTTCGCCTAAAGTAGCATTTAAATAAATTCTAGAATCCTATTGAGATCATAAAATATTTTTGAGTTACTTAAACCTTCTATAAGTAAAAGATAGATAAAATGCCCAAAGTTGTTGTGCAAAAGGGCTTCAAAATTCGAAAGTAAAAAATATTGCAAGAGTTAAAATTGCACACAACTATGAGTTTTCTACATTTTTCAAGAGATTAAAAATTTTGAATAGTCATATCATTGGCTATTGGCTTGGCCTAACAACACAAAACATAAATTAAATGCAATCACATAACTTGCTAAATGCAATAAAAATGCATTGATAGTGAAAATTAGAAAATTGATGCTTAAATAAGGTCACAACCTTTAAGTCAAATATAATTCTACCCCCACACTCAAACTTTACATTGTCCTTAATGTAAAAATAAGGATGAAAACAATGAGGGAGATATAAAGATATATAAGTTAATTGAACTTTTCTGAATTTGTTTTGGGTAGGATGGCTACATTACTAGACCCCGAATTTTTATGATTTTCACCTTCCTTTTTTTCAAATATGAAAAGACTATGTTAGGTTGCCTCCGAATAAGCACTTTTGTTTAAAGTCCTTGGCTAGACTCAAAAGTCTCATTTCCATTTACGGAGGATCGTTGATGTCCACTTTAATTTGAAATTTCTGGAACTGATTCAAGCCTTTAAGTTCTACTGCATTATAATCAAACACATTAGTAATAACAAAAGGTCCAAACTAGGGGGAATTTATCTTACTTTTGTGGGGTTTAGTCCCTTTGACCGATAAAGCTTGATGCAATTCTACAATTGGATCTATGCCTTTAAGGTTTGCAATAGTTCTTGCAATGGCAGTTCCTTGTTCTTGAAAAATATTTATTAATGCTTCCTTTTTTTAGCACGCTTTTTGGCAACTATGATAGGTGGTGCCTCTCCAATTTTCAAGTACCTTTAGGTGCATAGGAAGAGGATTCAAATATGGTCCAAGATCTTGTAAAATAGGATATGCAAGTGTTTCATTAGAAATTGGTAATAAAGTAGGAAGGTTTTTTCCTGTTTGCTGCACTTTTGAAGTTACTTTTAATGCTCCAATATTTTCTTACAAGTCAATACTTAAGAAAAATTAGAGTGGTTTGATCATATTAATAGCATAGGAAAGATGATTTTTAGCAAGATCTTTCATGGCATTACAATTAATGAACTTTATAATTTTACCCTCAAATTCCATTGTTAGCGTGCCATTATGAATGTTTATTATGGTTTTGGATGTTTTTAATAATAGCCTCCCTAGAAAAATTAGAGTGGTTTAATCACCATTCTTCATATCAAGTACATAAAAATCAACAGGGACAATTAAATCATCAACTTGCACAAAGACATCCTTAACTACACCCTCAGAAAGGGTATTAGATTTGTCCTCCAATTAAATTATAACACTAGATTCTTTCAAAGGTCATAGTGCTAAAGATGTATAAATAGAGTATGGCATGACATTAATAGATACTCATAGATCTAGTATAGCCTTCTCAAATTTGGTATTACCTATAGTGTAGGGGATAGAAAACATGTAACAACTCCATTTATGTAAATGTAACAAATTTTTCTTTTTATATTTGTAAAATTCCATGAAGTTATTACTACTTTAATTCTAACCACTTAATTCGTAATAATAATCACTTTAACCAAGCATAATTGTTATTAACAGTGATACAATACTGAGTTTCCATACACACCATTATTTTACAAACTACACACCATTATTTTACAAACATTTGTATAAAGATACATATTAGTTCTAAATCATCTATGTTGACTACTTCCGGGGACACTGGTGCGGGTGGCAACTCCACCAGAATCTCAGTCACATCTACTACAGATACATCTGATATAACTGGTTATTGCCCAAGGTAGGGCACCTCGATCCAACGTACGGAAATAATAAGTGTCATTGAGAAAATCTGCATTATTCTTCTGAACATGATATGGAAATATAGTGAGAATTAAATCCCAGTACGTTCAACAATAAATCATAATTTACCATCAATATAGTTCATCATGTCATGTTCATCTGTATAAACTACAGAAAATATATTTGGTCACATGAATGCATTATATCTATGCACATAAGAATCATACAGTAATGATATGTATGACAAGATTAACTATTTTCAGAATATCATATGATGGCCGTCAACTTATTCTCATTTCAAGCTACTCCGGTCAGGGTGAGTATCCTCTACTCTCCAATACGAGATTTTCTCGCTCCGTCCGACATGGCACACTTTCTCTTTCTTTTCTCACAATTATAATCATAACTGTTGGTAGGGCGTCCCCTACTGGTGCACCATAAGGATTGCCATGTGACCGTGCTCATTTCTTTTCTTTTCACAATGATAGCCAAAAATATGCTTTCAATAACAAGTATATTCATCAAAATATAACTATTACCATAAATTATTGGTAATCATGCCATGAACATAACCAGTTCAAATATAACTTTATAAAATATTTCCATGTCAGAATTTTACACTTAAGATGGTAAGAAGTTCATACAATGGCAATGGCTATGGCATATACTAGTCATTTATAAGATTCGTCTTTTTTTTTTAAATATTAATTTTATTTCTTTATTTTCTTGATGTAGGTTTTCATCATATCTAACCTTCTCTTACTAATCAGAGCATAACTCCCTCAATTGAACTCCGATGAAGGTGATCTTGGTGTCAATTTCAAGATAAAACAATTATCTAAAACTATTATGTTGAACATTATAGCGAAATAATAAGAAATCAATGTGATATTACTTCCTCAATGTACAGGTTATTTCTTCACGGATAGGTTCTGACCTCTACCTACTAATCGGACCATATCTACCTCATATGGACTCCAACGTGAGTGATTCCAGTGGCTAACAATCCGTGACACATATATCTATAATTATTATGTTAAGCATTTATTTTAATTCAATACAGATAATTCCCAGAAATTAAAATACAGAATCTATCCTAACATATTCTTCCCTGATGAACCATTCTCTAACCTTTGACTAGTAATCGACTCATATATTCCTCATATGGACTCCAAATTAAATGCTTCCAGTGGATAAATATCCGTGACGCACATAGATATAATTCTTATGTTAACCATTTATTTTAATTCCATACAGATAATTCTCAGAAATTAAAATACAAAAGCTATCCTAACATATTCTTCCCTGATGAACCATTTTCTGACCTTTGACTACTAATCAGACCATATCTACCTCATATGGACTCCAAATTGAATGATTCCAGTGGCTAAAAATCCGTGACACATATATATTTAATTCTTATGTTAACTATTTATTTTAATTCCCTACAGATAATTCCCAAAAATTAAAACACAGAAGCTATCCTAACATATTCTTCCCTGATGAACCATTTTCTAGCATTTTCTTACTAATCTGTCCATATCTACCTCATATGGACTCCAAATTAAATGATTCCAGTGGATAAAAATCCGTGACACATATATCTTTAATTCTTATGTTAACCATTTATTTTAATTCTCTACAAATAATTCTCAGAAATTAAAACACAGAAGCTATCCTAATATATTCTTCCCTGATGAACCATTTTCTGACCTTTGCCTACTAATCGAACCATATCTACCACATATGGACTCCAAATTGAATGATTCCAGTGGCTGAAAATCCGTGACACATATATATTTAATTCTTATGTTAACCATGTATTTTAATTCCCTACGGATAATTCCCAGAAATTAAAACATAGAAGCTAAAAATTTTGCCATCCATAGCCATACCTATGCAGAACTTTCTATACCAGTGTAAGTATTCAAACATACATCACATGCAAGATCAATATGTAACATGATATAGCAACATCCATGACCAATCATCAAAGTTCTAAGATCAAAATCTCATATAAATATTATAAGTTTCAAAAGTTTTTTTTTTAAAAAAATATTGTTAAACTTACCTAAGAATCTCCTTAGCTCACTTAGTGAATTGGTTTTCTTGTTTCCTCTTGAAAGAAGTTGCAAGATTCCTCCCTTCCCTTAGCTTTCCTAACAGCTGAGGTAAGAGAAGGAGGGTAAGTTTTTGAACCTCAAGGATGAAGAAGAAAAATGGATTCAAGTGGAGATTAAGGTAACTTACCTTGAGTACTTAGCCTTCTAAACTTCTCCTTCTTCTTCCTTCCTTTCTTCTCCTCTCTTTCTCTCCTTTCCTCACTCTACCTTGCTTCTATTTCTCTCTCTTCCTCACTTGGATGAAATTAAAATGTTGTAGGGGTGGGTTTTGCTTAAATAGACCACCAAATAATACACCTTTCATGATCATGGGTCTACCTTATCACAATTAGGATACACTTTGTTGAATTTTTGGAAAACAAACAACTTATGTTCTTGTCTTCCTCTTCCTTAGTCAAGATATGCTTAGGAAAAGGAGATTTGTATTTTGAAAATTATGATGATATGTTCTTAAGATAAGGGACAAGGTCCCTTTGATTTAGGGATTCATTTCCATTTTCTTTTGTCTTAAACAAGTATGATAGGTTTGCCTTTTAGGTGGCAAATTTCTAGCCCTTGAATCTCCATTGTTTGGTTGATATTATTTGTGTGGGATAGGAATGTTTTGTCCTAATTCCATGTATTATCATACCACTTGCTAAAATTATGAGTGTAGGATATAGATGTTTTTGTCCTAAAGCCTTGTATTATCATGCAACTTGCCAAAATTATGAATGTAGAATCACACCACTTGCTAAATTTTTGTCTTAATGCCATGTAACATAATCTTTATTATTATTACATTATTATATCATCACCTAATTTATTTTATTTTATTTTTCCTCTTGGATTTGGGCTAATTCCTACCCATTATGGGCTTATTCCTACCCATTTTCTTTGCTTTGGATAAAATTCTACCTTTCTTGGAGGACTTGGTCACATTTTCATAATTTTTAGGCTATTGGTCCAATTACTATATCCTAGTCCAAGTCTATGTTTTATTTCTTGCTTAGGTTATCCAATGGGCTTGCTAGAAACTTATGTGAAGTGGAAAAACTCTATATGAAGTGTCCATAGGTAAAAGCCCAATGTATGGGTAAAGATTTTAAACTTAGTAACTCTAGTTCTTGAATTAGGAAAAAAAATTACCCTAATCCAATGTTCTTGAAATTTTAAGACCTTTACTTGTTTCTAAAAATTTACCTTCCTTATCCAATAATTTTGCATCTCTTTAGTATGTTATTTCTAATTTTGTTTTCCTATTAGGTTTTCCCTCTTTATTTGTTCTCTTAATGTTAGAAACATTTTCTATGCATATACATAAGTCAAAAAATTTCTAAGGATTATATTTCCTTAGATATCTAAAATATTGTCTAATAAATTGTATTTTCTTAATTAAATATTTATGTACTTTTATCAATAAAAGAAATGAAATTAGGGATGTTACAAAACATACCTAGGTCCTTGCACTTTGTAGGGAGTTTTCTTTGAATAATTTATTAAACATGCTCCCTTACTTTTACTTTCTCACCTTCATTCAATTTTTGCTTCCTCTTTTAGGTGCATAATTCTTTTAAGAACTTGGTATAGTGAGGCACATGTTTGATAGCAACTAAAAGAGGAAGATTTACTTAACACTTTCTAAAGGTCTCATATAAGTAAGAGATTTTATCAGTCATTCTATTTTTTTAAGAGCTTCAAGAAAGGGTGGTACTGGTTCATATTCAAATAAAGGTAGAAACTTACCTTTGGATACATACCTTCCAATGTTGCTTCATTTTTTTTCTTCCTCTTGCTCTAATGGTGCATATGTCTCTTGTATTGGAATCTCAACCTCTTTATCACTTTTTAACATTATGGAACTTACATTTTCCCTTAAATTTACCACAATTTGAAGGGGCAACTTACCTGAATTTTGAGCCTTTAACTAGCTAACTGTAGTTGCTAGTTAACCTATTTGATTTGCTAGGGTTTGGATGCTGACTCTTGTCTTTTGCTAAAATTTCTTTGATTCTTATTTCATTTAACTAGTAGATTCAATAAGAGATTCAACTAATTCTTTTAAGGAGCTACCTACATTAGAATCTTGAGAAGTAGTCTATCTTGGATAATAAGTCTGTTAGTTTTGCTGAAAATTTGTAAAATTTTGTATCGTAGACCTATTTTGTTCATTCTTATACCTATAGTTAGGATGATCCTTCCATCCAAGAATATATGTATCAGAGTAGGAATCATACCTCTTTGACTATCTAGGAAAACCATATATCGTATTAGCCTACTTTGTGGATAGTTCTTGAATTGTTGGGAACAAGTTAATTAGGTGCACTGCTACTGAACAAATTCCACATATTTTAATTGGTTAGGGTGCACCTGTGTCACACCATTAAAATTAACAGAACATGATCTACACACTTAGCAAACAAAACTTAATAATAACAGGCATTATACTACATTTTTCCATATTATACAACAAATTTAATAAGAATGAAAATAAATACATAAAGGTTCTCCCATGCGTACATAATATACATACCTCGTTTATATATATCAATTTTATAGCAAAAGAAAGGATCCTGCCTGTAGCGTTCGGAGCACACTCTAGAGTATAATATGTAATACAAGCCAAAATCTATAAACCCTTGAAACAAAGGGGGTTCACACAGAATACAAACAGCGTAACTGTCTATTAACCCACTGGAGGAGGACCAGACTTTATATCTTTATATGAAAATATAGAGATATTGTGCAGTGAGTTAACAACTCAGTGAGCAGATTAAACTTACTATGATTGCAATATCCTAAAAAATTATACTCAATAGATATTAAATTAATATCTTCCTAAATAATTAAAATAGGAGGAAATTAGTTGGAGGTGATGAAGAGAAAGATTTTTTTTATTCAATAAAATAAAATAATTCCTCCCAATTCTTTTTAAAAGTACTTAGATGCATTTCTTTATAAATGAAGGATGATTGATATGACAATAAATTCTTGAAATTTATGAGATAAATTAGTCCTCATAGGTTCAAGAAAAATATTTTGTTAGGAAAGAAAGAATGAATTACAATTATTAAATATGAATAGGAAATATAAAAGTGGATTTTGGAATAATTAAGGGAAAACTAAAATTTAGAAAGGAATAAAATTTAAGTAATAATAGAATTTGGCAATAGAACATTAGTATATGAGTTACTTGCCCACCAAGCTCACATAGGGATTAGGATGCATAGCTAAATGAGGGAATTTGGTGGAAGTTTGCTGACCAAGTGTTTTAGGCACATGTAGGATTAAATGTTACAACCATACGATGACACCTATTCAATTTTTAATGAAGACCTTATCTAAATAATCATTACTTCACATTATCGTAATATCTTCCCCTCATTACTTGCTCTTTAAGCCCATTTCTGTTGAAGTGTCACAACTAAGAAGGAGGACTTGGTGGATGATTTCTGGCCAAGCATTTCCATCATGTGCTGAAATTAAAATTGGAAGCATAAAATGACACATTTACAAGGTTTAATGAAGGGCTTATCCATATAATCATTACTCCATGTTATTACAATATTTTTTCTTCCCTCATTCTTACTCTCTAAGTTAGCCAAGATATAAGCAATTAGAAGTTAGAATAGTTTGGCCAACTGAACTCCCCTTGAATCAAAAAAATCTTGAGCAGAACCACCAACAAGAATAGTTGGCGCTAAGGGGAAAGAAAGGAAAAGAGAAAGGGTAAGTTGCTAGCTAAGGTAGTGTATTCCTCTCCCACTCTTGTTCTTATTTTCGCTTCTTGATTTTGGAAAAGATCTGGAATGTTTTTCATGGTTTTGGGTGCCAAAAATAGTGAGAAAAATTTTGGTGTTGGGAATTCAAAGAAGTGGGAGATAGGAAGAAAAATTGCCTAAGGATTTTAGATAATCAACTTGAGGTAAGTTTAACAATAAAACTTAGCCAAAAGTTTCAAAATTCTATGGTTAAAAATATGTTGTATGTTGGCTGAAGGATTAAGAAATTTGGTGTTGAACTTCGCTGCTATATGGATGTCTATCTATGTATGCTGACATCATGAATGTTGAGTTTGCAATATGTGTTTGTTGATGGAGAAAATTGCATGGAGAGGCACGGAATTTTTGGTCAGATTTAAGGGCAAGAATGAGTCCTAAGTTCATTATATAATCAAGTACAAAGAGGTGGAAAATGGATAAAATCTATAGGTAAAGAAAATCACAGTAGAACTTTGACATCTTAAGATGCAACAAAGTGTGCCTAGAATGGATAGGTTTTTGGGTTAGTATTCTTTAGAAATATGAAATAGTGCTAAACATCAAAGTTATAGCCCTATGTAATATATTTCCATATCCTTTTGAATCACCTAAATCAAATCTAATATGAGGGAGTTATGCCTCAATTAGTAGTAAAAGGTCAGGTTGAATTCCTGACAAGGTTGAACTCCTGAAAACATGGATGAATGGTGAGTACTACGAGGGCCTTTTTGCTGTATAATTTGCCAAACTAATCAACATAACAGTTGTAGGTAATTGTCTTAGTTTTCCATAGCCACCTGAATCACCTAAATTGGAGTTTGTATGAGAGAGTTATGGTTTGATTAGTGAGAAAAGATCATAGAACATGGCAGAGCTGTGTTTCTGGATACTACAACATGAGCATGCCGTGCTTCGAGCTATTTTTGAGAGGTTAAAAGTGGTTGAGGAAATCTCAAGCACAGTTGTGTCTCAAGACATGGCAAAGTCGTGCTTAATGTTGTAATTACATAAATAACTGAATTAATAGTAGTCAAAGAGTATGGTAAATTAATTGAGCAGAGGGAAGGAACATATTATGATTAAAACTCAAGATTTTGGGAATTTAGACTTACAATACTAGAAATATAATTTATAAAGAATATGCTCATTCCATGTCAATTATTCTCTTTCTCTTATATATATGCACCCTACAAAGGCAAGACCTTCCTTAAGGTGACTCTCTGGTAGGGAGGAAGCTATAGAGGCAAGACCCTATCATAGGTGACCCTCTAGTAGCTTGGTCATGTGGCTTACCGTGTCAGTACCAGATAGGGGATGTCTATTCACGGATGATTTGCTGGCTATACCCAAGCTGAGCGAGCAAGGCAAGGAAGCTCTGGGTGAATATATGTTAGTGACAGTAGCCATAAATAAGTTTGATGATGAAAAGTTAATTTATACAACCCGATGTTTGAAAATGTTGTGTGATGCATTTAAATGCCATTCGTAAATGATATTGTGTACATGAGATATACATTTGTCCCATATAGCCAATAAACTATGCAGCTTGTACAGCTGCACATAGCATGGTATACATATATATTGAATATTTTTTACATTTATTGTTGAACTTACTGGGAATAACATTCTCACTATTTCTCCTACAATGTTCATATAAGGTTTGTTAAGTAATGCATATCTTCTTGTTGACAGTGGTGTTAGGGTCGAATGGGTAGAGTTGTCTTTCTTAGGGTAATTTTTAGTCATTCAAAGCATATTAGTACTTGAGTTCTTTGAGATTCTGTTGATGCACCTTCACCCTTCCTTGTCTTACAAAAAGGGGAAAATGCAGACAGATGAGTCTCGGTAGTTATAGAATATTAATGTATATTAGGTGACTAATTGATCATGGATCGACCATCTTGTTAGGATAGTAATTAGATCATTCCTATTTTTGTGATACAGGTTGTATTCTTATTACTACTACATGTATATGAACTCTATTAATCTGATGAACAATATAAATTCCTATGTTTCATTGATGTTATGCAGCAATTACGCTTATATATGCATGCTCTATTTATGATTAAAGCGTATCTTTTATTGAAATATATTTATGATGGCAATAAAAGTAGAATGAAAATATTGAATAAGTAGTATCGGTTGAGAAAAAAATTAATTGGAATAAATTAATAGAATATACAAATACCTATACCAAAAAAAACAAAAAAAAGGGAGGATAGTAATTTATTTGGGGATGTTACAATGATTATCCAAGTCAATATATGGATGTACTCTTATGTAAATAGTTTGCTTGCTTCTAAGGTAAAATAAAAATCATAAGTACATTCATAAATGATCTATCTTATTAATATTCTCAATTTAAAAGGTAAACATGAAATTTAAAGATAGATGTTGTAACATCCAAAGTCTCTAATAAAGTTAGATAAATCTAAGAATAAGTAGAAAATACATATGACAAAGAATTAAAATGCTTAGTTATGTAATAATAAGACATTTATAAAATAGGTGACATATAGTTAATCATGAATCATATAAATAAAATTCTTAGGAGCATAATGGATGGGGAGAAGATACAAGTACATTTTTAAGACATTACTAATCTAAGATTAGTAGTAAATTAAAATTAAGGCAATATAAAACAACTAAGGAGCTACAAAGTAGCACCACAAAATTGCAGACACATTGCCCCCAAAGTTGCAGCCATATAGCATGACACATTGGCCCCAAAATTGCAACCATCTTGCACCCACCAAAGCATGCCATATTGCCCACAAAGTTGCAGCCACATAGCATGCCACATTAGCCACAAAATTACAGCCAACTTGCAGCCACTTTGCACCTACCAAAACATGGCACATTGGCCACAAAATTGCAGCATCCTTGCACCTACCGAAGTATGCCACATAGCCACAAAAACTTCAACCAAAATCAGCCAAGGAAATCGCCACCTTTCAGCAAGAAATCCTGTCAAGAAACAGCCACCCACTTCATCCATATTTCTACCCACAATAAGAAAAAATAATAAAAAGGTTGATGCCCCACACCATGCTCAGTATCCTCATTCCTTCACTGCAAAAACCACAAGGGGATCCCTACAAAAACACAAGGGAATCCCAGTAAAACACAGCCCTCCTTTCCTTTTGAGTGGTGGAAATCAACGGCCAAGAATCATGCTGTCTAGGTATTATTTTAGGTACCAAATTCAAACCTCATTTCTCATGCAATCAGCACCCAAGAGGGAGAGAAGGAAATCAGAACACTTAGAGCCAAAAGGGGAGAGAAACCAAAAAAAAACGTAGCTAAGTTGCAAGCGAAACCAAGAAGAGAAACAAGATAAAATTTGAGAGCCATAGGAGTATTTTTGTACAATGTGAGTTTCCCTTCTTGAGGAAAGTTGGTTTGTAGTGAGTTGAACTCATTTTGGGTTCTGCATGGGTGATTCTTGAGCATGAGATGCAAGATGTTAAAGTTGAAAACATGGAACTCTAGTGGTAGGGAACAATCTTTGCCATCTAAGTAACAAACATGCTGAAGCACCACACATTCTACATGTAAAATTTTTAGGCCGTGTTCTTGGACGCTTTGATTGGGTAAATGGCTTTTAAATTCTATAATATTTGGTGAGAAAAGTCTTGAAATATTGATAATCAATTTTGGAAAATTTACTGATTTTTGAGAACCTCCAAATAGGCCATTTACAATCAAAACATTGTTGAAAACTATCTGCTATACAGCTTAGGCTGTTCATGGAAATATTAAACATTGAAGGGGTTAAATGTTGAATTTTCGTATGCACATTTTATGACATTATAAAGGGATACTAATTAAGGAAACTAAAATTTTTTTAGAGAATTCTAAGTAGGTTAAGGCATATAATAAAATATGGAAATTCGATGGGACAAGAAGTGAGTCAGAACAGACCAGAACTTGGGATAGCCATAAAACATATGTTATTTGAGGGGACAAATGAATTAGTTTTTACTTGAAATTTTTATGGTGATTATATAACATAGCTGGGATGCTCCATATCTAATATCACAAATTTGGAAGAAGTTTTACCCATCCAAAGGAATAGAAAACAGAATTGAAATTGAACCAAAACAAATCAGCATTGTTTTGGTTTATAGAGGTATTTCTTGGGGTGAATGGAATAGTTAAGGGCTTAGAGATACACGAAATAATATATACATTTAGAAGAACCTCCATAGAAAATTTTAGAATTTTTAGATAATTTTTGTCATATTTAATAATAACCGCAAATCTGAACAGAATCACAATTTTGTTTTGGGGAGTATAAACTCTTAAACTAGATACTTATGATTTTAGGTGCTCATATGCATGCATTAAGCCAAAGCTCTTATATGTTTTAGTTTGAGTAGCTGGTTGTAACATTGGCAACCTTGGAAAAGAAGTGATTGTGGAGGAATTGAGGTAGCTAGTTTTTCCTTAAAACACTCTTTATGTTTATGAACTTGAATTTATCAATTTCACTGGTTGTCTGACTTTTATGCTATGATGAATGATGGTCTAAAGATATGTTATGTATGAATTCTCAACAATTTAGGGGTGCCCAACGTGTGCCAAGTAAGCCCCATTTCCCCCACATATGAGATTGCATTAGGTAAGTAGACCAAAAATGTTATAGGTCCCTAGCGTGACCAAGATGATGTATGTATGTATGGTCAGTGCTTATGTTTCAGTGAATTAAATTGAAATGTTTTAAGGAATGGAATGTATACTATTTTTCTAAAAAATTTGCTAGCTATTGAGATTGTCATTTCATCTTTTCATGTCTACATAATCACATTCCAGGTACTCCAGCAAGAGGTGAGCAATAGGGATCTCAAGGTTGACTCATCTGAATAAGGATATGGATTGTAGATTTTATTGTTGTGTAATATATGTGGGATGACTTAGTTGAGTGCCAAGTCCCTTTTAGACAATTTATAATGTGATGTAAAATAAGTTATGAACTGTATCTTTTTCTTTGTGGCGTGAGAGCCTTTTTGTTGTAACTAATACATATCATGCCTAGTTAGTTGCCTATAAGGAAATAAAATTTGAAAATGTTTGGAATAGCCTAGAGCACTTGTATGCTTTTTCAAGAAAGATAACTAACAATATAAGTGAATTGGTGAATTTATGGGCTAGGTAGACATTGCTAGAAATTTATAGATAAAGAAAAAATAAATTATATAATACAAAAAGGTTCAAGTGAAATATTCTATAGTGTGGTTGTATGAAATAAGATACTAGTCAGTAGGTTTTTACACTTTTGGTATTAGAGCAATAGTTCAGGGAATTGTCTAGGTGTTTGGACAAATTCTAGGATATTCTAAATTGATTTAGAGTTGAATTATTATGAAATTGGCTTTTGTTTTAGGAGTTGTTAAATAGAGTAAACATAGTTTATGGTCGTGTGACTAATTATATGAAAAATGTTTGTATATATAATTATGCATATAGGGAAATGGCATATAAGAGAACCCAAGCTGAGACCTTAAAAGAAATATATGAGAATATGAAAGCCCTAGCTGCCAGGCTTGATGTGCAAGCTGTAGCATAAGCCACCACAGCACAAATTCTTTAACAAGTTCAAGAAGCCCTTAGACAATTCTCGTAAGGAAACAATCCTGAGATTGCTAAATAGGAAAATGGGCCAGGCAAATGAATAAACTCCTGGCCCTATTTAGGATAGCCAACCCTCCTTCATTCCTTGGAGAGTATGACCTAGTGATAGCTGAACGATGGATCATGCAACTGGAGAAATGTTTTGGGGTTTTAAAGTATAGCACAGACTAGAAAGTTTTCTTAGCCACTTACTTGTTAGAAGGTGAGGCAGAGCATTGGTGGAAATGTATGTAGAGACTATGGCAGACCAATGATACTCCCATTACCTAGGATAATTTTAAAGAAACATTTTATGATAAATATTTCTTAGATAATGTAAAGAATCAAAAAGAGGCTAAATTAATAGAATTGAAGTAAGGAAACATGATTGTACCCCAATATGAGGCTAAGTATGAAGAGCTCTCTAAATTTTCCACTTACCTGAAACATACCCATGATGATGCATGGAAGGCGACAAATTTTGAGCGAGGTTTGAAACCTGAGTTTAGAGAAAGAGTGGCTACCTTAGAGATATGGAATTTTGCGAAGTTGGCAAGTAAATGTAGAATAGCAGAAGAAATTGTAATGAGTGCTAGGGTTGAGAAAAGATTGAGAGTTAGTGAACCCTCTAGAGGAAGTGGAAAACCCTAAAACAAAAAGTTTAAGGGGAACAGTTCACAGGGTAGGAGAATGCTGACCCGTAGTGGCCAAACCTCTAGCCATCTTGCTTTTAATAAATATAGGAAGAACCATGGAGATAGACCCGATTTAGTTGGTCAGAATGTCTACTACAGTTGTGGAAAGCCCGGCCATTACTCCAAGGATTGTTGAGTAAGGAGGGGATCAGTTCCTGATGGTAGACTACATAATCAGGGACGAGTATTTGTTCTTTCCCAGCAAGAGGCTATCCAGTCTCCAAATTTGATTAGAAGTACGTTAATGATTCGAAATTCACTTATAGATGCATTGTTTGATTCTAGTGCTACATATTCTTTTTGTTTCATATGATTGTGCTAAGAGTCTGGGTTTGATTGTGGATACTTTGCCATATGATCTTTCTATTTCCACCCCTACTGGGATCTGTGTCATAACTTTTGATGCTTGTATTAATTGCGTTGTGCAATTTAATTATAGATGTACCACTTTGGATCTTGTATGCTTTCCTCTGTTTGATATTGATGTTATTCTTAGAATAGATTGGTTGTCTGCTAATAATGCAATTCTTGATTATTCTAGAAAATATGTTTCCTTACCTATTTGTGGTTCTACTTCTAAACACTCCATTAAGACTTCTTACCGATCCACCACCCAGGCTAAGAGATACCTTAAGAGGCGTTGTCAAGGGTTCTTAGTCTTCTTTTCTTTACAAGTAGAAGTAGAAGAGAGCATAAAAAACATACATGTTGTTAGGGATTACCCAAAAGTATTCCCTAAGGAGTTTAGCAGTCTCCCTCTTGATAGAGAAGTAGAGTTCTCCATTGACTTAATGCCTGGTGTAGGTCCCATATTTAAGGCTCCTTATAGGATGGCTCCTATAGAGCTAGCTGAACTTAAGAAACAAATAGAGAAACTCTTAGAGAATGGGTTCATCGACCCAGTGTATCCCCCTGGGCTGCACCAGTCTTGTTTGTTAAAAAGAAAGATGGTAGCCTTAGGTTGTGTATATATTATAGGCAGTTAAACAAAGTGACCATCAAGAATAAATACCCACTAGCTAGGATAGATGACCTACTGGATTAATTAGTTGAATTAGTCTTTTCTAAGATAGATTTGAGGTCAAGTTACCATCAGCTGAGAATTAAAATCGAAGATGTCACAAAGACAACTTTCCAAACCCGATACAAACATTATGAGTTCCTAGTCATGCCTTTTGGGTTAATCAATGCCCCAGCCATTTTCGTAGATTATATGAATAGGGTTTTTAGGCCATACTTGGATAAGTTTGTTGTGGTTTTCATAGATGACATCTTAATTTATTCTAAGGGCCTCAAAGAACATAAGAATTACTTTTGAATAGTGTTGCAAACCCTGAAGGATAGGAAATTGTATGCCAAGCTTAGCAAGTGTGAATTTTGGCTGACAGAGGTGAGATTTCTAGGTCATGTTGTCTCTAAGGAGGGGATAACAGTGGACCCTTGTAAAGTGGAAGTAGTGGTTAACTGGGAAAGACCAAAGACGGTCACTGCAATACGGAGCTTTCTAGACTTAGTAGAATATTATAGGAGATTTATCAAAGGATTCTTTTAGATAGACATGCCTCTAACTAGGTTAACCAGGAAGGACCAACCATTTGTGTGGGATGGTCGATGTGAGAGCAGTTTTCAAGAATTGAAAGTTAGGCTAACCTCTGCCCTAGTGCTAATGATACATAACCCTAATGAACTTTTTACAATATATAGTGATACATCTAAGAAGGGTTTAGGGTGTGTTTTAATGCAGCAGGGTAGAGTAGTAGCTTATGCTTCTCGGCAACTTAGGCCTCATAAGGAGAATTACCCCACACATGATCTGGAACTAGCAGCTGTAGTGTTTTCCCTTAAGATTTAGAGACATAATTTGTATAATGTCAAGTTTGAAGTTTTTAGTGATCACAAGGGTCTTAAGTACCTTTTTGACCAGAGGGAGTTAAATATGAGGCAAAAGAGATGGAAGAAATTTCTAAAGATTATGATTACACCCTTAATTACCATTTAGGCAAGGCAAATGTGGTTGCTAATGCCCTGAGCAAGAAATTCCTCCATATGACATCATTGATGCTTAAAGAGCAGAACCTAATTGAGGGCATGAGAGATTTGAATCTCTCTATTTCTCTGTAGTCTAGTAGCCTTCTTATGAGTGAATTGAGGATCCAGAATGATCTCAGGGATAGAATAAAAGATGCTCAAGTTTCTAATCCATACTTGAAGGACATTAGAGAACAGATATCCTAGGACAAGTTTAAAGAATTTCATATTTCTGAGGATGGGCTTATTAAGTTTAGAAAGAGGCTGTGTATACCTGAGGTGAAGGAATTGAGAGATAGTATCCTAGCTAAAGCTCATATACAACTTAGAGCCACTAAGATGTATCAAGACTTAAAAAGGAAGTTTTGATGGCCTAGGATGAAAATAGACATAACCTGTTATGTGTCTAAGTGCTTAGTGTGTCAGAAAGTCAAGGTAGAACACCAAAATCCTAGGGGATTGCTCCAACCCTTAGACATTCCTAAGTGGAAATAGAATAACATCTCTATGGATTTTTTCATGGGTTTACCTAGGACATCATTTGGCTATAATGCAATTTAGGTAAACATGGATAGACTGACAAAATCTGCCTACTTCTTATCCATTAAGTCTATTTATTCTCTGGACAAGTTGGCACAAGTGTATGTTCATGAAATTGTTAGACTCCATAGGATACTTACCAGTATTATTTTTTATCAAGACCCTAGGTTTACTTTTAGATTTTGGAGATCTTTACAAGATGCCTTAGGTACTAAACTTAGGTTTAGCACGGCCTACCATCAATAAACTAACGGGCAGATTGAGAGAATAATTTAAACTTTAGAAGATATGCTTAGGGCTTGTGTGCTAGAAATGAAAGGGAACTGGGATGTGTACATACCTTTAGCTGAATTTTCATATAATAATAGTTATCATTCAAGTATCAAGATGGCTCCCTTTGAAGCTTTGTATGGAAGAAAGTGTAGGTCACCTCTATGTTGGGTAAAGCTAGGGAAGAGGAGTCTTCTAGGCCCTGATTTAGTTGACCAAACCACAAGGTACCTTGAACTTATCAGAAAGAGACTGCTAGCTACCCAAAGTAGACAAAAAGCTATGCAGATAAAGGAAGAAGGCCCCGACCTTGTTTTCCTTAAGATAACCCCGTTAACGGGTGTGGGGAGGTCTTTGAAAACCAAAAAGCTCAGTCCCAAATACATCGGTCCTTTTCAAATTCTTGATTGGATTGGATCAATAGCTTATAAACTTGCACTTCCTCCAAATCTTTCTCAGATTCATGATGTATTTCATGTTTCCTGGCTCTAAAAGTATAACCCAGACCCTTCTCATATCCTAGAGCATGAATCAATGCATTTACAAGATAATCTATCATATATTGTAAGGCCAGATTGAATAATTGATGTTAAGACTAAACAATTGAGGAATAAGAACATCCCTCTCGTTAAAGTGGTCTGGAAGGGACTATCCTTTCAGGAAGCAACTTGAGAGACAAAAGAAGAAATAAAGAGGACCTATCCACATCTGTTTGAATAAGGTATGATAAATTTTGTGGACAAAATTCTTTTAAGGGGGAAGGAAATGTAATATCCTATCTCTCTAATAAAGTTAGATAAATTTAAGAATAAGTAGAAAATACATATGACAAAGAATTAAAATGCTTAGTTATGTAACAATAAGGAATTTATAAAATAGGTGTCATATAGTTAATCATGAATCATATAAATAAAATTCTTAGGAGCATAATGGATGGGGAAAAGATATAAATACATTTTTAAGACATTACTAATCTAGGATTAGTAGTAAATTAAGGCAATATAAAACAACTAAGGAGCTACCATGTAGCACCACAAAATTGAAGCCACTTTGCACCAACCAAAGCATGCCACATTGCCCACAAAGTTGCAACCACATAGCATGACACATTGGCCACAAAATTGCAGCCACCTTGCAACCACTAAAGTATGCCATATTGCCCACAAAGTTGCAGCCACATAGTATGACAAATTGGCCACAAAATTGCAACATCTTGTAGCCACTTTGTACCTACCAAAGCATGCCACATTGCCCACAAAATTGCAGCCACAGAGCATGCCACATTGGCCACAAAATTGTAACCACCTTGTATAACATCCCTAATTTTGTTTCTTTTATTAATAAAGGTACATAAATATTTAATTAAGGAAATAAAATTTATTAGAAAATTTATAATATCTAAGGAAATATTAGCCTTAGAAATTCTTCACCTTATGTATATGCATAGAAAATGTTTCTAACATTAAAGGAACAAGTAAAGAAAGAAAACATAATAGGAAAAATTAGAAATAACATACTAAAGAGAGGCGAAATTCTTGGGTAAGGAAGAAAAAAATTTAGGAAGTAAGTAAAGGTCTTAAAATTTCAAGAAGATTGGATTAGGGTAATTTTCCTAATTCAAGAGCTAGAGTTCCTAAGTTTAACATCTCCACCCATTCATTGGGCTTTCACCTATAGACAATTCATATAGAGCTTTTCCACTTCACATGAGTTTCTAGCAAGCCAATTGGATAGCCCAAGCAAGAAATAAAACATAAACTTTGACTAGAATATAGAAGTTGGACCGATAGCCCAAAAATCATGAAATTATGACCAAGCCCTCCATGAAAGGTAGAATTTTAGCCAAAGCAAAGGAAATAGGCAAGAATGAGCCCAAATCCAAGAGAGAGAAATAAGAACCATGTGAAGAAGTAGTAGTATAATAATAAAAAAGATTAGGTCACATGGCATTAGGACAAAATATCTATATCCTACATTCTTAATTTCAACAAGTAGGTAATAATACATGGTATTAGGACAAAACAACTATATCCTACATTCATAATTTTAGTAAGTAGGTAATAATACAATGCATTATGACAAAATATCCTTATCCTACACAAATAATTTCAACCAAGAAAGGGAGACTCAAGGGCTAAAAATTTGCCAACTAGAAAAACAAACCTATCATACTTAAGTGAGACAAAATAAAAAGGAAATGAATATCTAAATTTGCCACCTTGTCGTTTATCTTAAGAACATTTTATTATGATTTTCAAAATACAAATCTCCTTTTGCTATGCATATCTTGACTAAGTGAGAGGAAGACAAGAACATGAGTTGTCTTTTCCCAAAAAATAACAAAGTGCATCCTAATTGTGATAAGGTAGACCCATGATTATGAAAGGTGAACCACTTTATTGTTTATTTAATCAAAACCCAACCTTATAACATTATAATTTTGTCCAAGTGAGGGAGAGGACAAACATAAACAAGGTAGAGTGAGGAAAGGAGAGAGAGACAGGAGAAGAGAGAAAGGAAGAGGAAGGAGAAGTCTAGAGGACTAAGTACTCAAGGTAAGTTAGCTTAATCTCCACTTGAATCCATCTTTCCTCTTCATCCTTGAGGTTCAAGAC
Source organism: Gleditsia sinensis (assembly GCA_037074535.1). NCBI lineage: Eukaryota > Viridiplantae > Streptophyta > Magnoliopsida > Fabales > Fabaceae > Gleditsia > Gleditsia sinensis. The sequence goes on along the minus strand of CM073470.1, from coordinate 66,804,006 downwards.
TCACCCTCCTTCTTTTATTTAAGCTATTAAAAAAGATAAGAGAATTGAGGAATCTTGCTAATTCCTTTATGAGAAAATAAGAAAAAGAATTCACTAAGTGAACTAGGAAGATCTTTAGGTAGGTTTAACAATATCTCTTTTTTTGAAGAAAAGCTTTAAATTTGTAATATTTATATAGGATTTTGATCTTAGAATTTTGATGAAATTTACAATATTTGCTACTTTGATGATTGGCCATGGCTGTTGCTATATTGTGTTACATGTTGATCTTGCATGTTATGAATGTTTTGAATACTTCAGTTGGTATGGAAAGTTCTGCATAGAGATGGCTATGGGTGGCAAACATTTAGGGCTTTTTATGCTACTTTTATGTATATTTGAATATGGTAAAAATGGATGGAAGATGGTTAGGTTGGTAAATTAAGTATGGCCTTAAACACCTAGGGGAAAACTATGAGAAATTTCTATTGAGAAACAACCTTAGTGATGCATAATTGGATCCTATTTTTCCTTTGAATTGGATGATAGAATTTGTTAAATTAAGTAAGAAATATAATTAAATGTTGAGATGAGTAATTCTATGGTTAGGTGGAAATTTGGAAGAAAAATGGAACATGAATTAATAAAAGGATGAATTAGAACTTTAGAAAAGGCTAAGCTAAGAAAACTGGATTTTAGAGTAATAGGGAAGCTTCCCTTTTTGAAATTTTGGGAAGAATCAATTAGGAATTAAAAGAAATGGTAACATACAAAATGTAGATATTTGTCTCATTGATTATTAGCCACTAGAATCACTTAATTTGGAGTTTAGATGATGGAGATATTGTTCGATTAGTAAGTAGAGGTCAAAAACTAGTTAACTAGGGAAGAATATGTTAGGTAAGCTTCTGTGTTTGAATTTCTGGGCAAAATATGTAGGCAATTAAAAGAAATAGTTAACATAAAAATATAGATATATGTATTATGAATATTTAATCACTGGAATCATTCAATTTGGAATCCATATGAGGGAGATATGGTCATATTAGTAAGTAGAGGTTTGAACCTACCCGAGAAGAAATAACATTGAATTTGAGGGAGTAGTAACACCACAATTACTTAATATTTCACTAAAATGTTCAACATAAGATTATAAAGGATTGTCTTATCTTTAAATTGACACCAAGATTATCTCAATCGGAGTTAAAAAGGGGGTGTTATGCTCTGATTAGTGAGAGAGAAAAATAATATTTAAGAAAGAAGAAAAATCTTATAAATGAAAATAATAAATGACTAGTGTATGCCCTAGCCATTGCTATTGCATGAACTCCTTACCATCATAAGTGTGTAATTTTGACATAAAAATATTTTGTAAAGTGGTAATTGAAAATGATTATGTTCATGGCAAGATTGTATTTTACCAATATTTTTGGTAATGATTATGCTTTGATGATAAATTATGGCATGTGAGTATAATAAACATACTTGTTATTGAAATCATATTTTTAGCTATTAATGTGAAAAGAAAAGAAAAGAGACGAGCATGGTGACATGGAAATCTGTGTAGTGCACCAGTAGGAGACACCCTACTCACGGCTATGATTATATTAATGAGAAAAGAAAGAGAAAGTGTGCCATGTCAAACGGAGCGAGAAAAGCTCATACTGGAGAGTACAAATTAATCACCCTAACTAGGGTACCTTGATATGAAAATAATTTGATAGCCATCATATGATATTCTAAAAATAGTTATTCATGTCATACATGTTATCATTGTACGATTTTCATGTGCATAGATAAAGTGCATTCATATGACTTAAGATATTTGCTGTAAATTATATAGATGAACATGACGTGACGAGCATTATTAATGATGATTATGATTTATTGTTGAACCTATTAGGATTTAATTCTCACTATATTTCCATATCATGTTCAAAAAACTAGTTATACAGATTTTTCTATGGCTTTAACTTTTAGTGTACAATGGATTGAGTTACTCTATGTTGGGCAAATCTTAGAAATTAACAGTCCGTGTTTATGGTCGAGTTGGCTAAGATCCCGGTGAAGGTGCAACCGCCTGCACCTGTATCTTTGGAATTGGTCAACATGGATGAATAAGATGTAGATATTTATGTGTTTAATTTTTGTACAATGTAACATCCTTAATTTCGTTTCTTTTATTGATAAAGGTACATAAAAAATTTAATTAAGGAAATAAAATTTATTAGACAATATTTTAGATATCTAAGGAAATATAATCCTTAGAAATTCTTCACCTTATGTATATGCATAGAAAATGTTTCTAACATTAAGAGAACAAATAAAGAAGGAAAATCTAATAGGAAAGAAATTAGAAATAACATACTAAAGAGATGCAAAATTCTTGGATAAGGAAGATAAATTTTTAGAAACAAGTAAAGGTCTTAAAATTTCAAAGAACATTGAATTAGGGTAATTTTTCCTAATTCAAGAACTATAGTTACTAAGTTTAAAATCTTTACCCATACATTGGGCTTTTACCTATGGACACTTCATATAGAGTTTTTCCACTTCACATAAGTTTCTAGCAAGCCCATTGGATAACCTAAACAAGAAATTAAACATAGACTTGGACTAGGATATAGTAATTTCACCAATAGCCCAAAAATTATGAAAATGTGACCAAGCCCACCAAGAAAGGAAGAATTTTATCCAAAGCAAAGAAAATGGGTAGGACAAGCCCATAATGGGTAGGAATAAGCCCAAATCCAAGAGGAAAAATAAAATAAAATAAATTAGATGATGATATAATAATAAGAATAAAGATTAGGTTACATGGCATTAAGACAAAAAAATTTAGCAAGTGGTGTGATTCTACATTCATCATTTAAGCAAGTGGCATGATAATACAAGGCTTTAGGACAAAAACATCTATATCCTACACTCATAATTTTAGCAAGTGGTATGATAATACATGGTATTAGGACAAAACATTCATAGCCCACACAAATAATATCAATCAAATAATGGAGATTCAAGGGCTAGAAATTTGCCACCTAAAAAGGCAAACCTATCATATTTGTTTAAGACAAAAGAAAATGGAAATGAATCCCTAAATCAAAGGGACCTTGTCCCATATCTTAAGAATATATTATCATAATTTTCAAAATACAAATCTCCTTTTCCTATGCATATCTTGACTAAGGAAGAGGAAGACAAGAACATAAGTTGTTTGTTTTCCAAAAATTCAACAAAGTGTATCCTAATTGTGATAAGGTAGACCCATGATCATGAAAGGTGAATTATTTGGTGGTCTATATAAGAAAACCCACCCTTACAACATTAGAATTTCGTCCAAGTGAGTGAGAGAAAAAAATAGAAGCAAGGTAGAGTGAGGAAAGGAGAGGAAGAAAGGAAGAAAGAGGAAGGAGAAGTCTAGAAGACTAAGTGCTCCAAGTAAGTTTAACAATATTTCTTTTTGAAGAAAACTTTTGAAACTTATAATATTTATATGAGATTTTGATCTTAGAACTTTTATGATTGGTCATGATGTTGCTATATCATGTTACATATTGATCTTGCATGTGATGTATGTTTGAATACTTAGGTTGGTGTAGATAGTTCTGCATGGTTATGGCTATGGGTGGCAGAATTTTAAGTTTCGGTATTTTAATTTCTGGGAACAATCTATAAGGAATTAAAATAAATGGTTAACATAAGAATTAAAGATATATGTGTCCCAGATTTTGAGCCACTGGAATCATTCCATTTGGAGTCCATATGAGGTAGATATGGTCTGATTAGTAGTCAAAGGTCAGAAAATGAATCATCAGGGAAGAATATGTTAGGATAGCTTCGGTAATTTAATTTCTGGGAATTATTGGTAGGGAATTAAAATAACTGGTTAACATAAGAATTAAAGATATGTATGTTATGGATTTTTAGCCACTGGAATCATTCAATTTGGAGTCCATATGAGGTAGCTATGGTCTGATTAGTAGTCAAAGGTCAGAAAATGAATCATCAGGGAACAATATGTTAGGATAGCTTTGGTAATTTAATTTCTGGGAATTATTGGTAGGGAATTAAAATAAATGGTTAACATAAGAATTAAAGATATGTATGTCATGGATTTTTAGCCACTGGAATCATTCAATTTGGAGTCCACATGTGGTAGATATGGTCCGATTAGTAAGCCAAGGTCAGAAAATGGTTCATCAGGGAAGATTATGTTAGGACAGCTTTTGTATTTTAATTTCTGGGAATTATTTGTATGGAATTAAAATAAGTGGTTAACATGAACCTTATATATCTATGTCTCATGGAAATATTCCCACTGGAATTATGCAATTTGGAGTTCATATGAGGTAGATATGATCCGTTTAGTAAGTAGAGGTCAGAAAATGTTTATTCAGGGAAGAGTATATTATTAATGTTTTAGTTTTTGAATTTATGAGAATATTCTGTAGAGAATTAAAATAGCGCGCCAACATAACAATTATAGATATATGGCTCATGGAATTTTACCAACTGGAATAACTCAATTTGAAGTTCAAATTTGAGAGATATTGTCTAATTAGTTAGTAAAGGTCAGAACCTAAACGAGAAGAAATAATACTAAATTTAAAGGAGTAATAACACCACAATATCATACTATTTTGTTGATATGATTAACATAATAGTTTTAGATAATTGTCTTAGCTTTTCATAGACACTAATATCATCTTAATCGGAGTTAAAATGAGAGAGTTATGCTCTGATTTGTAAGCAAAGGCTTTGTTAAAAGTTAGTAAACCTATTTTCAATATTTTTCTACCCTAGATGAATTTTTAAGGTAATAATAGAAATCAATTTGAGGAAAAATGCTCTATAAAATTTGTAAGAACATGTGTTGGAAATGATATAAGTAGAAATAAAATGACTAAATTCTTAGACATAAAGAAAATGAAAAGAATTATTCTAGTTACTGGAAAAAAATTGTGATTTGTGAAAAGTGCATGTCTAAGGAAAGCTCTGGCAAGGAAAGACTTGGTACTTAAGCGTGTCCATTAGTGACCCACCTCTCTTTTCTGGGAACTTTCCTGGTGCGCTGTTTATAGACTACAATTACTATCCAGTTATCGAGGTATTAGTGTGAAATTTTGACATGGAAATATTTTATAAAGTGAAAATTAGAAAATGATTATATTCATGGCATAATTTCAGTTTACCAATGAATTTTGAGAATGATTATGTTTTGATACATTATGGCATGAGAATATAATGAACATACTCGTTATTGGAATCATATTTTCGGCTATTAATATGAAAAGAAAAGAAATGAGCACGGTCACATGGCAATCCGTGTGGTGCACCAGTAGGGGACGCCCTACCAACGGCTATGATTATATTCATGAGAAAAGAAAGAGAAAGTGTGCCATGTCGGACGGAGCGAGATAAGCCCGTACCGAAAAGTAGAGAATACTTACCCTGACCGGGGTATCTTGAAGTAAGAATAAGTTGATAGCCATCATATGAAATTCGAAAAAAATAGTTATTCATGCCATACATGTCATAACTGTATAATTTTCATGTGCATGATAAAGTGCATTCATGTGACTTAAAGATATTTTCTGTAGTTTATATAGCTGAACATGACATGATGAACTATAATGGTAAATTATGATTTATTGTTGAACTTACTGGGATTTAATTCTCACTATATTTCCATATCATGTTCAGAAGAATAAATATGCAGATATTCTCTATGACACTTATTATCTCTGTACGTTGGATCGAGGTGCCCTACCTTGGGCAACTTCCAGTTATTTCAGATATAACTGTCGTAGATGTAACTGAGATTCCGGTGGACGTGCCATCCGAACCAGTGTCCCCGGAAATAGTCGATATAGATGATTAGAACTAATATGTATCTTTGTACAAATGTTTGTAAAATAATGGTGTGTAGTTTGTAAAATAATAGTGTGTATGGAAACTCAGTATTGTATAAATTAAATAAATGTTATATTGAGTTAAGTTGTAACGAGGTAATAACTTCATGGTATTTAAAAAAAAAATTACATAAATTGAGTTGTTACATACAGACGTTTTGATTAATAATGTGTATGTGAACTAAGAATTGTATCAGTGTTAATGGTAGACCTTAAACCTTGAATTATGCTTGGTTAAATTAATCGAATGTTATTATGAGTTAAGTAATTAGAAGTAAAGAAGTAATGACTTTATGGGACTTTACAAAGATATATATTTAAAAAAATAGAGATGTTACACCTTGCACCTGCCAAAACATGCCACATAGCCACAACAAATTTAGCCAAAAGCAGCCAAGGAAATCGCCACATTTTAGTCAGAAATCCTACCACATAGCCATAAATAATTCATCCATATTTCTACCCACAATTAGGAAAAATAATGCAAAGGCTGCTACCTTACACCATGCCCTGCAGCCTCACGCCTTCCCTGCAGAAACCACAAGGGAATCCCTACAAAAACACAAGGGATTCCCTACAAAACATAGCCCTCCTTTTCATATTGAATGGTGGAAATCAGTAGCCAAGAATCATGTCGTCTAGGTATTATTTTAGATAGAAAATTAAAACCCTATTCCTCATGCAATCAGCACATAAGAGGGAGAGAAGGTAGCCAGAAAAGTTAGAGCCAAAGGGAGAGAGAAACCAGAAAGAAAAAACATAGCAATGTTGCAAGGGGAGCTAAGAGGAGAAGCAAGCTGAAATTTGAGAGCCATAGGAGTATTTCTGCACAAGGTGAGTTTTCCCTCTTGAGGAAAGTTGGTTTGTAGTGAGTTGAACTCATTTTGGATTCTGCATGGGTAATTCTTGAACATGAGATGCAAGATGTTAAATTTGAAAACATGAAACTCTAGTGGTAGGGAACAATATTTTCCATCTAAGTAACAAACATGCTGAAGCACCACACATTCTGCAACTAAAATTTTTAGGTAGTGTTCTTAGACTGCTTGATTCGGTAAATGGCCTTTAAATTCTCTAATATTTGGTGATCAAAGTCTTGAAATATTGATAATCAATTCTAGAATTTTTATTTTATTTTTGAGAACCTACAAATAGGCCATTTACAATAAAAATAGTGCTGAGAACAATCTGCTAGACAGATTAGACTGTTGATGGAAATACTAAACATTGAAGGGATTAAATGTTACATTTTTGTAATTAAGGACCCCACTAAAAATTAGAGGGATCATAATTAAGGATCCCACTAAATATTAGAGAATTATGGGTAGGTTAAGGGATATAATAATATATGGAAATTTGGTGGGACAGGAAGTGAGTCAGAACATACCAAAACTGGGGATAGCCATAAAAACTGTGTTATTTGAGGGGAGAAATGAATTATTTTTTACTTGAAATTTTTATTCTAATTATATAACATATCTAGGATACTCCATATCAAATATCACGAATTTCAAAGAAGTTTTACCCATCCAAAGGAATGGAAAATAGAATAGAAATGGAACTGAAACCAATCTGCATTGTTCTGAGTTATGGAGGTATTTCTTGGTGTGAATGGAATAGTTAATGGCTGAGAGATACAAGAAATAAAATAGACATGTATAGAAACCTCCATGGAAAATTTTAGAATTATTAGAGGAATTTGTTCATATTTAATAATAACCCCAAATCTAATCAGAATCACAGTTTTGTTTTGTGGAGAAAAAGCTCTTAAACTAGAGACTTATGATTTTAGGTGCTCATATGCATGCATTAACTAAAAACTCTTATATGGTTTAGTTTGAGTAGCTAGTTGTAACATTGGCAGCTTTGGATAGGAAGTGATTGTGCAGGAATTGAGGTAGCTAGCTTTTCCTTAAAACAATCTTTATGTTTATGAACTTGAATTTATCAATTTCACTGGTTGCCTGAATTTTATGCTATGATGAATAATAGTCTTAAGATATGTTATGTATGCATTTTTGGGAATTAAGGGGTGCCCAAGGTGTGTCAAGTAAGCCTTATTTATCCCACATATTGGCCAATAATAGGAGATGCATAACCCTTTTGCAGGTATGGGACTGCATTGGGTAAGTAGACAAAAAATGTTATGGGTCCCTAGTGTGACGAAGATGATGTATGCATGTATAGTTAATGCTTATGTTTCAGTGAAATAAATTGAGATGTTTTAAGGAATGAAATGTATACTATTTTTCTGAAAACTTTGCTAGCTATTGAGATTGTCATATCATCTTTTTATGTCCATATAATCACATTCCACGTACTCCGGTAAGAAGTGAGAAACAAGGATCTCAAGGCTAACTCATCTAAATAAGGATATGGATTGTATATTTTATTGTTGTGTAATATATGTGGGATGGCTTAGTTGAGTGCCAAGTCCCTTTTAGACAACTTATAAGGTGATGTAAAATAAGTTATAGACTGTATCCTTTATAACATGAGAGCCTTTTGTTGTAACTAATGCATATCACGCTTAGTTAGTTGCCTATAAGGAAATGAAATTTGAAAATGCTTGGAATAGCCTGGAGCACTCGTATGCTTATCCAAGAAAGATAACTAACAATATAAGTGAATAGGTGAATTTATGGGTTAAGTAGGCATTTTAAATTTATAGATAAAGAAAAAATAAAATATATAATACAAACAGGTTCAAGGGGAATATTTTATGATGTGGATGTTTGAAATAAGATGGTAGTTAGTAGGTTTTTACATATCTAGTGCAGCATTACAATAAAACATATACTTTTGCATGCTATAAAATGATTTCATATGTTATTCAATTTACATACTTTAGAGTTTAGGAGGACTCCTAATAATAACCATTATTTAGTCTCAAGCACATAGCAAGGGAGGGTAATCACAAATTCGATAGTTGGCATTTCCCCCAATAATAGAAGGCATTTCACCATTACTTTATTGAAAAAATCCCGTGTGTTGGTCGTTACACGAGGCTAGCAATAACCCTACTACCTGAGGTTTCATGGTGCACCAGGGCTAGCATCTCCTGTTCCTAGCAAACAATGTTTTCGAAAAGGATTCCTCCCATGAAAATAATGCATAACAATAATGTGCCATTCAAATAAGTAATACTTTCTGAATTCAATTTCTTTGTCAAAAATTCCCTATCAAAGTTTATTACATATCCATGCATTTTTCCAAAGGCAACAAAATATACACATCAATGCCACAAGTACAAAACATACACTTTCCTATAAGTGAAATAATCCACAAGTATGATAAGAATCTTTGATTTCAATTACCTCTAAATCAGTCTTATCGAAATAATGCAATGGTTATACACAACATACGTTCAAAGGAGTTCTAAATTCAAGGGAATTAGACATTTAAAATTCTATCATGGTCTAGTAAGCAAATATGATCATTTATCTATAATCAAAATCATAAAATATTATAATGTTATCATATGCTACACCAATATCACAATTAAGGTTTAAGGAAAGTGTAAAATAAGCTATAGCAAGAATTATTTACTAACAAAGTAAGGGTTTCAAGTTCAATAGCCCCAAAATGCATGTTTTTAAGGGGAATCTAGCAAAATAAACCTCAAAATCAAGCTCGGTCCAAAAACCTAGAAAATGACTCTAATTTTGTGAAATTTGGCCTTTAGAAGCTTGATCAACGCTGGTCAATGCAACAAGGCATCATGACATACACTGTACGCGCCACCTGCAAGGTTACGCATGGGACTCATATGCTAAAGAAAACAAAAGTGTGTGGGGGAATGTGAATCCTCTCCATATGTGATATGAACCCAAAATTTGAGATCTGAAGGTTTTTCCACCTCCTGAAGCCATTTATGGTGTTAGTTTTTGGTTTTGAGAACTTTAACTAAGAGTTTTTGAACTTACCTCTTTAGGAAATTTTCTCCTCCACTTTCCTAACAAATTTTTGAGAAACCAATTAGACAAATTTATAAATATCGATGTTGTGATTTCATTCATGGTGGTGGAGTCGAAATCCAAGGTCCAAAAGTTGTAAAATCTAAAGAGATAAAATAGGGGTGTTTAGGGAGAGAAAATAGGGTTTAAAGAAGATGGGGGAGTTGCATGCCTCTTCTCCAGTAAATTACATAAAAATCATCTAGGGGGTTGATTGAAAAATTTTAAATTATCGAGGGATGTCTTTACACTTTTTTTATTTAAATTTTGACCCCTAATCTTTTAAAAAATTGCACCTTGACCCCAAAAATGAAATCCTAATAAATTCCTTGTAAATCTCCATAATTAGGTGATAAGTAAACAAATCCTCTACTCGAATTGTATTCATTCCTGATTTTCTCTTTAAGTTATTTTTTTTCCTTTAATTTAGGGTTTTTCCATTTATTTAGGGTTTTCTTTATTTTAGGGTCATTACACTCATCCCCCTTTAAGAAATTCCATCCCTAAATTTCATTACCACAAAAGCAAATAATTAATAATCTCATAATTTAAGTAGATACGGATATTTGACGAGCATATCATCCTCTACTTCCCAAGTAGAGTCTTCTAAAGAATGATTATGCCAAATCACTTTCATTGTTGATATTTCTTTCCAATGTAATTTCTTCACTTGTCTGTCTACTATAACCACTAGTTTCTCCTCATTTGATAAATCTTCATCTAACTGGATCTCTTGGCACTAAATAACATGCATATGATTTGGTAGATACTTTTGTAGCATAGATAGATGAAAGACAGGACGAACATTACTCAATTCAGGTGGTAAAGCTAAATGATAAGCTACTGGAATGATCCTTTCAAGAATTTCAAATGGTCCTATATATTGTGGACTTAATTTCCCTCTTTTCCTAAATTTCACTACTCCTTTCATAGGAGATATTTTTAAGAAGACATGTTGGCCCACAACGAATTCTAAGGGTTAGCATCTTTATCAACATAAAATTTTTGTCTACTTTGGGCTGCTCATAATTTTTTCTTAATTAACTTTACCTTATCAAGTGCATCTTATACCAAATTAGGCCTTAAAATCCTAGCTTATCCCAGTTCAAACGATCCAATTGGAGAACAACAACGTCTTCCATGTAATGCCTCAAAGGGGGTTATTTGTATACTGGCTTGATAGATTTTGTTATAAGCAAACTCAATTAAAGGTAAAAATCTTTCTCAACTTCCTTTAAAATCAAGCACACATGCACGAAGCATATCTTCCAATATTTGTATGGTTTTTTCAGATTGTCCATCTGTTTGAACATGAAAAGTAGTACTAAGGTTTAACCTCGTGCCTAGAGCTTCTTGGAAGGCTCTCCAAAAATGAGTTGTGAACTATGGTACTCAATTAGAGATAGTGGAAATTGGTACCCCATGAAATCTTACTATATCACTTAGATATAGATTTGCATATTGGGCTACGTTATAAGTGGTTTTCACTAGTATAAAATATGTTGATTTAGTCAGCCTATCAATGATCACCCATATAGAATCAAATCTTTTTGGTGTTTGTGGTAACCTTGTAACAAAATCCATGGTTATTATTTCCCATTTCCACTCAGGTATCTCTATCTGCTGATGTAACCCTGCAGAACTTTGGTGTTCTACCTTTAATTGTTAACATGTTAAGTATATGTTTCTTTATACCATCCCACCAATAAATTTCTTTTAAATCTTGATACATTTTAGTTTATCCAAGATGAATGGTATATGTGGATCAATGAGCCTATTCTAAAATCTTCTTTTTGAGTTCTTCTATATTTGGCACACATAACTACTTACCAAGTCTAAAGACTCCTTTATAATCCATATTAAACTTAGTAGTTCTATCATTTTTCATCCATTTAATCCTCTTGCACAATTAAGCATCTTCTTTTTTTGTTTTTTTATTCGTTCCAACAAGGATGATCGAAGTTGAACATAGGCTAACAGCATTCTGGGATCCTTTATTTCTATTACTACCCTATGACTTTCCAACTCATGCATTTCTTTAGTCAATGGCCATTTTAATTTCGTTATATGGCCTAGACTACTCATAGTCTTCTTGCTTAGTGCATCTACTACTATGTTAGCCTTACCTACATGATACAATATAGTACAATCGTAGTCTTTAAGTAGCTCTATCTATATCCTTTGTCTCAAGTTAAGATCTTTTTGCTGAAAAATATATTTAAAGCATTTTGTTGTCCGTCTAAATCTCATATGACTCACCATACAGATAATGCCTCTAAATCTTAAGTGCAAAGACCAATGCTGCCATTTTTGAATCATGAGTTAGATAATTTTGCTCATATTGCTTAAGTTATTTGGATGAATAGGCAATAACTTGACCATGTTGCATCAACAGAAAACCTAATCCAACTCTAGATGTGTCACAATAAACCGTGTATCCTTTAGTACTAGAAGGATTAGATAGAATAGGTGCTAGTAAAATATTCCTTTAGTTTAGAAAACTTCTCTCACAATCCTCTAACCACTTAAAGTTTACTTCTTTCTTGGTCAATTTAGTTAAATGAGCAGTAATTCTTGAAAAGTTTTTAACAAATCTGCGATAATAGCCTGCTAGCGCAAGGAAACTACGAATCTCTATAATTGTAGTAAGGTGTGGGCACTACTATACTGCTTCCACCTTTTTAGGGACAACTTGAATACCATCTTTAATAACCATATGCCCAAGGAAAGTAACACTACTAGGCTAGAATTCACACTTTGAAAAATTAGCATATAGTTAATGTTCTCTTAGAGTTCAAAAAACCCTCATTAAATCCTATACATACTTCTCTGAACTCTCAGAATATACCAAAATATCATCAATAAACAGAATAATAAACTAATCTAGAAAAGGTTTAAATACTCTATTCATCAAATCCATGAATGTTGCTAGAGCATTTGTCAAACTAAATGAAACTACTAAAAACATATAGTGCTTATACCGAGTCTTAAAAGCAATTTATGGATTATGTTCCTCCCTTATTCTCAATTTATGATACCTATACCTTAAATCAATTTTTGAGAAACACTAAGCACCCTGTAATTGATCAAAAAATTCATCTATAATGTTACCTTGTTTAATTGTTTATAATATATGCACAATCGCAGTGATCCATCCTTCTTTTTTACAAATAAGATTGGAGCACCCTAAGAAGAAGTACTAAGGCATATGAATCCCTTGTCTAATAAGTCTTGTAACTTATTTTCCAATTCCTTAAGTTCAGTAGGTGCCATTCTTTATAGGGATATAGACACTGATTGAGTTCCAAGAAGTAAATCAATGATAAACTTAATCTCTCGTTTTGAGGGTAATCTTGGAAATTCTTTTTGGAACACATCGGGGAATTCTTTAACTACTGGAACTTTATTTACACTGGTGTACTTTATATCAACATCCCTAACCATTGTGAAATACCCCTGACGTCCTTTCAATAATAACTTATGAGCTGTTAAAGCAGAAATTAAGTTGTTAGGTATCTCGCTACGATCACCTTGTATCATAAAAATAGATTCTCTAGGAATATTAAATTTAATCACCTTAAGGTAGTAGTCCAAGGTAGCATGAGATGATGCCTGGCAATTTATTCCCAATATCACATCAAAGTCTACCATATCTAGAACTATTAGATCCACAAAGGTTTCTCTTTTCTTACTATTGAAACTTCATATGATTCATACACATAATTCACTAATAAGAATTCTCCTAATGTAGTAGTAACCATAAAAGAATAAATTAATCTAGTAAGGTTCCTAGCCAATTTCTTAGCAAAACATGGAGACATATATGAATGAGTAGAACCAGGATCAAATGGTACATGTGCTTTAAAAGACTTACTAGCAATGTACATGTCATTATTGCATTCGAGGCTTGAGCATCTTATCGTGTTAAAGCAAAGACTCGAGCTTGTTTTCGGCCTCGATTTCCTCTTCCTCTACCAAAAACACTACCACTAGCTTGGCCTAGAGCTGCTCTAATTGCCCATGCTGGCACATATGCAAAGGGCGAAACTGGTTATACTCATGCTTGACTTGAATCTCATGATTGTGGATAATTTTACACTATATGCCCTACTTGTCAACACCAAAAACATACACCAATTTCTCTATGACATTGTCAAGAATAGGGTTTACCATAAGTGGGACATAATAAGACCGATCTCAATTCTTGTTGACTGATGGATCAGACATCTCTTTGAATCACCCTTTGTTTATTGACATTAACAAATGCTTGACTTGAGCTACTTAATCCTATTTGAATAGTATACTGTGAACTTTGAAATCTTGGTCTTTTCAAATTAGGATTAGGCACAATCTAAATGTTACTATCTTGTTCTCTTTTCCTCTTCTTTTGACTCACTATTTTTGGTACTTATCAAGTTTCCATCATTCTAGCATAATCTATAATTGCTATATATGTTGGAAAATGATTAATCAGGGGACCTATTCATTTGAACAATGGACATATTAATTTTGAAATAAATCTTTTAATTATCTCTCTTTCAGTCAGAATCAGATAAGGTGCATATCTAGAAGATCAAGTAAAACAGATATCATACTCATAAAATGTCAAATTTGGTGTCTATTTTAATTCTTCAAATTCTCTGGCATGCCTATATCTTTCACTTTGGTGTAGAAAATTCCTCATAAATCCTTCCTTAAATTCTCCCTACCCCATTGACTGAGAGGTAACTACTCTTCCTTGGATCATAGTCTCATACCAGACTTGTACCACATCCAAAAGTTGAAAAGCTAGCAGAGCACCCCAGGGCTTTAAGAATTCTTTCCAATGCATTAATAAATATATATGGGTCCTTTTAACTATCAAATCCAATAAAAGTAGATGGCTTTAACTTTAGAAATTACGATAATGTCACCTTAATCCATACAGACCTATCTTCATGTTGAACTAGTCTTACATGTTCTTAAACTATACGAGCACTCTCTAGTTATTAATGATCTCTCCTACCTGTTATTCTACTATCAAACCAGCCAATGTCTTTATACTCTTATGTATGCCAGCAATCATTTTAGTTGTTCTATAATATGGCTCTTGAGGAGGCAATACTCTTTCCTAAGGGATTCTGCTAGAAACATGACCTTGTTCATACTGTCTAGGGTTCTCATGCCCTATGCACATCCCCTAACTCTTCCTCTAGGCTAACCTCTACGACGACCTCTCTATTATAGAATTATAGATTGTGCATATGTTGTAGCAGAAGGTGTATGACCTACAGCTCCTCTAGAAACTACTCTAGTTCTTGGCGGCATCATATACTATTCAAAACAAAGCACTTTTTAGAATACATCAACATTTAGCATATCTCATATTTAAGAAAATTAACATACTCAAAATAGAAAGAAATTGACTCCCTATAGAATTCATTAGCAGCACGTAGAGTATAAATCTGTCCTGCTAATATCTATACTCAAGGTCATACTAAAAAATCTTTTGCTTCGACAGCCACAAGAAAACTTAAGGCTCTGATATCAGCTTGTCACACCCTAAAAATTAAGGGAACGTGATCTATACACTTAGCAAACAAAACTTAACTATAATATGCATTATACTATCTTTTACCATATTATACAATAGATTTAATAAAGATGAAAATAGATACATAAAGGTTCTCTCATGTGCACATAATATACATACCTAGTTTATATATATCAATTTTCCAGTAGAAGCAAAGAAGTTTATGGCATTCAGAGCACACTCTAGAGTATAATATGCAATACAAGCCAAAATATATGAACCTTTGAAACAAAGTAGGCTTACATAGAAGACAAGGTTCCTGCCTATGGCATTCAAAGCACATTCTAGAATACAATATGCAGTACAAGCCAAAATTTGTGAACCATTGAAACAAAGTAGGCTTACATAGAAGACAAGTAGTCTAACCGTCTATTGAGCTGTTAGAGGAGGACCAGACTCTGTATCTTTATCTCAAAATATAGAGATATCATGTTAGATTTACTCTTATGTAAATAGTTTACTTTCTTCTGAGGTAAAAGAAAAATCATAAGTAAATTCATAAATGGCCTGTCTTATTAATATTCTTAATTTAAAAGGTAACCTAAAATTTAAAGATAGATGCATTAGAGCATGAAAATAAAACAAATACTTGTCCATGCAATAAAATGATTTCCCATGTTCTTAAATTTACATACTTTAGAGTTTATGAGGACTACTAATCAGAACCATTATTTAGTCTCAAGCACACAACAGGAGAGGGTAATCACAAATTAGATAGTTAGCATTTCTCTTACTAATAGGAGGCATTTCACCACTACATTACAAAATGGATCCCTTGTGCTGGTTGTTACATGAGGCTAGCAACACCCTTGCTAGCTGAGGTTTCAAGGTGCACCAGGGCAAACATCTCCTACTACTAGAAAATAGTCTTTAGGAAAAGAATTCCTCCCATGAAAATTATTCATGACAATAATGTACCATTCAAATAAGGAATATTTTCTAAATTCAACTTCTCTGTAAAACATTCCCCATCAAAGTTTATCACATATCCATACATTTTTCGAAAAGGTAACAAAATATACATATCAATGCCACTGGTACAAAATGTACAATTTTCAATAATTGAAATAGTCCACAAATTTGGTAGGAATCTTTGATTTCAGTTACCCCTAAATCAGTCTTCTCAAAATGATGCAATGTTTATATACAACATATGTTCAAAGGAGTTCTAAATTCAAGGGAATTAGACATTTAAAATTCCATCATAGTCAAGTAAGCAAATATAATCATTTATCCATCATCAAAATTAGAAAATATTATAATGGCATCATATGCTACACCAATTTCACAATTAAGGTTTAAGGAAAGTGTAAAATAATCCATATCAAGCATGATCTACTCACAAAGCAAGAGTTACAAGTTGTACAACCCCAAAATACATGTATTTAAGTGGAATATGTAAAAATAGACCTCAAAATTAAGTCTAAAGGGTCCAAAAACCTAGGAAATGACTCTGGATTCGTACAATTTGATATACAGATGGTCGATCTACCCTGGTTAATGCAATAGGGTACCTAGACATGCACTGAGCATGCCACCTTTAGGGCTATGCATGGGACTCACACAATACGTAAAGAGAAAGTGTGGGGATGCGTAAAGCTCTCAATATGTGATCTAAACCCAAAATTTGAGATTTAAGGGTTTTCCTTATGGTGTTAATTTTTATTTTTGGGAACTGTAACTAAGAGTTTCACAACTTACCTCTTTAGGAGATTTTCTCCTCTAGTTTCTTGCCAAATTTTGACAAATTTTTATAAACCAATCAGATAGGCTAGTATATCTTAACGTTCTGATTCTGTTGATAGTGGTTGTGTCGAAATCGAAGGTCTAGAAATGCTAAAATTGTAGAGAGAGAAAAATGGTGTTAGAAGGAGATGGGGGAGTCTTTAACTCCTCATCTACAGGAGATTGCATAAAAAATATCTAGGGGACTGACTGACAAAATTTTAGATTATTGGGGAATATCTTTGAAATTTTTGTTATTTAAATTTTGACCCCTAATCTATTAAGAAATTTCATTTTGTCCTCAAAACTTGAATCCCCATAATTCCCTTGTAAATCTCTATAATTAGGTGATAAGTAACCAAAATCCTCTAGTCCAATTGTATTCTTTCCTAATTCTCTCTCAAGGTTATAGTTTTTTTCTTTAACTTAGGGTTTTCTTTATTTTAGGGTCATTATAACCTGTAACAAATTAGCAAACAAGAGATGTAAGTTCAGGCATATGTTGATCAAAGGAAGAAGTACTTACCTCATAGGCATGCCTAACTGGGGGATTATACCTAATGCCAAATTGTTAAGAGTTAGCAGCCGTATTTGATATTAGAATTATGGTTGCTTCAGAAATCTTGTGTACTAGTGCTCCTTGATTAGCTGCATCTATCATACTCCTATCACCCTACAAAAGACATTCATACAAATATTAAATTAGTAGATATTCAATAATTTGATGATGTGGGCAACTTGCACAAAACTTTTTAAATATTTCCCAATACTCATAAAGGGTCTCTCCATGTAATTGCTTAATGCTGCCTATTTATTTTCTTATATTCACAGCTCTAGATGCAATGAAATATCTTTCTAAAAATATCATCTTCATCTTATTCCAAGTGGTGATAATGCCAGATGGTAAGTAGTATAGGAAATCTTTGGTAGAATGATAAATGGGAACAACTGATTGAGAAAAAAGTTACCTAAACTCTCTTAAAGTCCCCTTCAAGCTAAAAATATGCCAAAGACGTCTAGTTCACGACTTAAAACGAGTGCTTTGTGCGAGGAAACCCATATTTTAGTTTTAAGTTTCATTTTGATTTATTGCTTTTCATTTTTTTCTTGAACTTATTTTTTTGCCTTTAATCTTTTAGTTTCCTTAGTTTGGTTGGTGATATATGTTTTTGGGTGATTTTCAATTCAAATTTTATGTGTTATGATGGTGGAGAAAGAACAAGCTTAAAATAAATTTTCAAAAGTGGCAAAAACCAAAGAAAAGGCAATTTCTAGCACCAAACACAGTCAAGTCGTGGTCCAAGACACGATCGTTCCCACTCCTCACAAAATTTAGCAGCCTCTAACACAGAAAGGTTGTGTTTTAGGACATGACTGTGCTCCCTAGAAGTGTAGAACCTACACCTAACATGAACACACTGTGTCCCAAGAAACGGTAATGCCCCATGCACATACATATTCTAGCCCATAACATGGTTATGTTGTACTTAAAAGAACGACCGTGCCTAAGGTGAAAAAAGGAGAGAGTCTAAGAAATCCTTAAGAACGGATGGGCCTGATTGGTAGCACAGCTTGGCCATGCCTAATCTATAAAAATAATCGAGAGCTCATGTTTCTTTTCCTTCTCGTCTGCATCCTTTCACCTCAGCCACCCTGAGCCTTAACCCCTCTTTGGCCTAACACCACCCTTAACCTTCACCAAAGCCTTACCTTTGCCATCAAAGCTCTAAACCCCCCTAAGACCCAATGTTCCACCACTTTAAACCCCTCCATAGCAACCTCCCTCTTATGCCCAAGCTTCTAAGCTTCAAGACTCTCTTCTACTTTTTCCATTCCCTGATACCCTTATCTCTGGTATTTTCTTTCCTCCATTCCCTTGAACCATAGTCGTCATTTCCCACCTTCCATCACTCTAACCCTTACTTAAACTCCAAAACCCCCATCAACCTTAACCCTCTTCTCCATCATCTCCCTCTCCCTCACCCACCATGCCCTATTACTTTCTCCACAACCTATCAGGTACTCTTTCTTCCTCTATTTTTTCCTTACTTCATTAATTTTCTAGTCTTTTGCTGGACTAGAATTATTTGTTCTTGATTTTTACTTGTGATTGATTTTCCTAGATTTTGCATTTTTTAGTTTATGCCTTTAGTCTTATCTTATTTAGAATTGCTAGATTACTATTTCTAAGCCTGAATTCACATGGTTTTGATACTACTATGGTATTATAGATATTGGCTATGACCTTTATTCCCTGATTGCATCAACATTACTTTCATGAACTGTTGTATTTTGCTTTGATATTATTGTGCTGCTGGTGTGCTATTGATTTTACTAGTTGTTCATTTAGTTCTTTTCTGCACTATTACTAAATATCATTATCAAATGGCCCCAAATGAGCTATAACATCCCAATCCTAATAACCTTGTGGTGCATAAAGCCTTAGTCCTAATAAAATTCCTCACTAAATAAACCAATATAATATTGTGTTCATTGATGATAATCAACAAACACAATACAATACACTTATAAGACGGGGAATGCTGAGTACTCGATATATTGATGAAGAATATTTAGATCGATTAAGCCTATTGAATGACATCTGCTATCTAGTTGATCAGATTAAGTAGGCAACGTTTATGAGACTTTGTTACCCAGCCTATGCCAGAACAATCTTGGAATCTTTTAGCTTAGCTAATGTGGTTTTGTTTTGGGGTCTTGACATCAATCATGGCGACGTTAACTTTATGTTGTTTGGCCATGATTATAGCTTATCATTAGCCCATTTCAATGCATTATTTAGACTACCTCTCGGGGACCCTAGAGCAGTACCCCAAGTTTTTAATGAAAATGAATTTTAGAACTCAATTTCTTTAAGGTGAAATATAGTGCATTGATTTCAAACACCTCGTCAATTTATAACCCCTGTTTTGATATTTACAACACCTAATGACCCACACCATTTTTAGTAGGGATAAAAGCAGTGGGATTGCAAATCAATGAGAACTATATTTTCTTTGGGTTATGATAAATGCTAACCAGGTTGATACAGGGCGTTCATGACCCAACATATGTATAGAGTGGATAACATAATGAGTGATAAAATTATAACAGGGGGATTAGTTACTGCTATAGTTAGAGAGCTAGGATTAGACCAACATTTACAGTACTTACAACCAATAGATGGCAGCAGATGCATTGATTTAGAATCCTATCTGCATATGAAATTAATTGCAAGGAAAAATTTCAACTATTGGTTGTGTCTTTATGGGCATAATCTTTTTCGCCTACCTAGCCAAGATAAAGCGATAGTCATTGATCAAAATAACTGGATATATCCTGTAGAAGAAGACACTAATAATGATTCTTCTAAAAATGAAGAGGATGAATAACCTTATGAATCCTACCTAGCCTTACCACCCTTATATCCCCCTTCCTATCCTTCTAATTTTGCAGGTTCTTCTTATGCGCCACCCGATGGTTAGGACTTATCCTCATGGCTTAGCTAAATGAAAGAGGAGTAATTTTGTCAAAGGACTACACTATACACAATGAATGACTCCATCCAACAAATTTTGGCCAAAATGGACTCAATGGATAACATAGTGGGTTTCATGCATCAAATGATGCAAACCTAGTATAATTGTCACCTGACCCAACATCCACCACCTCCACCACTAGAAGACCAATGATTCAGTAAGTTTCTCCCCTCTCATAGCCCACGATTTCATTTTTTTGACATTGGGGACAATGCATAATTTAAGCATGGGGGCAGTTACTTTTAGGTTATTGGTTTTTACGTGCTTGCTTATATTTCATTTGTAAGTCTCTTAAGCATTTTATCTTTATTTTATTTTATTTTTCTTGTTATATTTCTTAGTCACAAGTTGGCAATTTTATTAATTGGCCGATGTAATATTGGTTTATTCTATTTCATAAAAATTTGATGTATGACAGAATGTGAAATAATTATTTGTCATCTAGTCTCTCTCTTCTAGCATTGAACCTCTAATTATTTAAAAACACCTCATCTATTGTGCTATGAATAGTATGCCCTTTTTTTTTTTTGGCAAGATGAAAGTGTGAATATAAGGAAAGGTGAAGAATAAGGGAATATAAACCCAACAAGTTTTCACTCTAAGAACTTAGCCTTTAAGGCACCAAAAAAGCCTTAGTATGAGTACCTAATTGCCTATACCCTAGTGAGATGGAGCATAAAATTCACTCACCATATAAATATATTTCAAAAAAAAGGAGAGAAGAAAAAAACTTTGAGTAAGAAAAAGTTATAAAGTTGAAATAGAGATAAGGCAAGATAGGGAAATCTAAATGATGCAATGCCCTACTTGAGTGCTTAAAAATCAATTTAGTGTATAAAGTTAATGGTAACAGTGGAAGTATGTGTATAATAAAAGAATAGAGACTAATAGAGACTAACAGATAAATTCATATGATAAAGCGGAAATTGTGTATTTTATTGCTATATCACATCTCTTATTTCATAGTAAACTTGTGATTATTTCCCTATTTCTTGTTCTATTTGGTGTTGCTTGCTTTCGATACTGCTTTGGTTTTTTGTAAAAGAAGGCCAAGAAATAAGAGAAAACACTCATGTGAGGAGCCATATGGACTTGGAACACATTGAGGAAGATGCAAGGAGCAAGCCCAAAAGAAATTGGAAGAATCTGAGGTTGACAGCCCCAAACATGGCCACTCCATGCTTGGTGTTGCATGAAGCACGACCAGGCCTTGTTTTGTACAAAGAGCGAAGTTTTTTCTAGATTTCCAACACGAAGCACGGCCTTGCTTCCTGTCCATAAACTCTGCATTTTTTAGGGTTCTCAGCCAAAGTGATATATATTCAGGGGGAAACGTAGCCAAAGACATCTAGACACAGAAGCTAAATAGAGTATCATCTGATGCCATTAGACTGAGATTGTTCCCATTCTCTCTAAGGGACAAGCCTTGTGCATGGTTGCACTCTCTTCCATCAAGGTCCATCACTACTTGGCAGCAACTTTCTTAATGTAACATCCTTAATTTCGTTTCATGAATTAATAAAAATACAAAAGTATTCAAAGTAACATCCCTAATTTCACTTTTTTAAGGTACATAAATATTTAATTAAGGAAATAAAATTTATTAGACAATTTTTAGATATCTAAGGAAATATAATCTTTAGAAATTCTTCACTTACGTGTATGCATAGAAATGTTCTAACATTAATGGAATAGGTCAAGAAAGAAAAACCTAAGAGGAAAAACAAATTAGAAATAATATACTAAAGAAATGTGAAATTCTTGGGTAAGAAAGATAAATTTTTGAAAACAAGTAAAGGTCTTAAAATTTCAAGAAAATATTGGATTAGGGTAATTTTCCTAATTCAAGAACTAGAATTACTAAGTTTAACATATTCAGCCATACATTGGGGTTTCACCTATGGACACTTCTTATAGAGTTTTTTCACTTCACATAAATTTCTAGCAAGCCCATTGGATAACCTAAACAAGAAATAAAACATAGACTTGGACTAGGATATAGAAATTGGACCAATAGCCCAAAAATTATGAAAATGTGTCCAAGCCCTCCAAGAAAGGTAGAATTTTATCCAAAGCAAAGGAAATGGGTAGGAATAAGCCCAAAATCCAAGAGGAAAAATAAAATAAAATAAATCATGTGATAATATAATAAAGATTAGGTTACATGGCTTTAAGACAAAAATTTAGCAAGTGGTATGATAATACAAGGCTTTAGGACAAAACATCTATATCCTACACTTATCATTTTAGCAAGTAGTATGATAATACAAGGATTTAAGACAAAACATCTATATCCTACACTCATAATTTTAGCAAGTAGTATGATAATACATGACATTAGGACAAAATATTCCTATCCCACACAAATAATTTCAACCAAATAATGGAGATTCAAGGGCTAGAAATTTGCCACCTAAAAAGGCAAACCTATCATAATTGATTAAGACAAAAGAAAAAGGAAATGAATTCCTAAATCAAAGGGACCTTGTCCCTTATCTTAAGAATATATTATCATAATTTTCAAAATACAAATCTCCTTTTCCTATGCATATCTTGACCAAGGAAGAGGAAGACAAGAACATGAGTTGTTTGTTTTCCAAAAATTCAACCAAGTGTATCCTAATTGTGATATGGTAGACCAATGATCATGAAAGGTGAATTATTTGGTAGTCTATTTAAGCAAAACCCACCCCTATAATGTTAGCATTTTCGTCCAAGTGAGGGAGAGGAAAAATAGAAGCAAGGTAGAGTGAGGAAATGAGAGGAAGAAAGGAAGAAAGAGGAAGGAGAAGTCTAGAGGACTAAGTGCTCAAGGTAAGTTTAAAAATATTTCTTTTTAAGAAAAGATTTGAAACTTGTAATATTTATATAAGATTTTGATCTTAGACCTTTGATGATTGGTCATGGATGTTGCTATATCATGTTACATGTTATGTATGTTTGAATACTTTGGCTAGTGTAGATAGTTCTACATAGGTATGGCTATGGGTGGCAAAATTTTAAGCTTCTGTTTTTAAAATTTTGGAAAGAATCGGTAAGGAATTAAAATAAATGGTTAACATGAAAAATGTAGATCTATGTCTCAAGAATTTTTATCCACTGAAATCACTCAATTTGGAGTCCATATGAGGTACATATGGTCCGATTAGTAAGTAGTCATCAGAAAATGGTTAATCAAGGAAGAATATGTTAGGATAGCTTCTATGTCTTAATTTATGGGAATATTTGGTTGGGAATTTAAAGAAATGGTTAACATAAGAATTATAGCGATATATGTCATAGATGTTTAGCCACTAGAATCACTCAATTTGGAGTCCATATGAGGTAGATATAGTCCGATTAGTATGCAGTGGTCAGAAATTGGTTAATCAGAGAAAAATATTTTAGGATAGCTTCTGTGTTTTAAATTCTGGGAATATTCTGTAGGGAATTAAAATAAATGATTAACATAAAAATTATTGCTATATGTGTCGCGGATTTTTAGCCACTGGAATCACTTATTTTGGAATTCTTATGAGGGAGATATGGACAAATTAGTAGGTAGAGTTCAGAACCTACCCGAGAAGAAATAACATGTACTTTGAGGGAGTAATATCACCATGATTTCTTAATATTTCGTTCAACTGTTTAACATAATAGTTTTAGATAATTTTTTTATCTTTAAATTGACACCAAGATTACCTAAATTGGAATTAAATTTAGGGCGTTATGCTCTGATTAGTAAGAGAAGGTCAGATAGGATGAAAACCTACATCAAGAAAATAAAGAAATAAAATTAATATTTAAAAAAGAAGAAGAATCTTATAAATGAAAATAATACATTACTAGTATATGCCATAGCCATTTCCATTGTATGAACTTCTTACCATCTTAAGTGTGAAATTTTGACATGGAAATATTTTATAAAGTGATATTTGAAATGGTTATGTTTATGGCATGATTACCAATAATTTCTGGCTATTATTGTGAAAAGAAAAGAAATGAGCACGGTCACATGGCAAATTCGTGTGGTGCACTAGTAGGGGATGCCCTACCAATGGTTATGATCATGTTAATGAGAAAAGAAAGAGAAAGTGGGCCATGTCGGACGGAGCGAGAAAAACCCGTACCAAAGAGTAGAAAATACTCACCCTGACCAAGGTAGATTGATATGAGAACAAATTGATAGTCATTATATGATATTCTGAAAATAGTTAATCAATGTCATACATGTCATTATTGTACGATTCTCATGTGTATAGATATAGTGCATTTATGTGACCAAAGATATTTGTTGTAGTTTATACAGCTGAACATGACGTGAAGAGCTATATTGATGATAATTTATTGTTGAACTTATTGGGATTTAATTCTCAATATATTTCCATGTCATGTTCAGAAGAATAATTATGCAGATTTTCTTTATGGCACTGACTTTTAGCATATGTTGGATCGAGTTACTTTATTTTGAGCCGATCCCAGTAATATATATGGTGTCTATGGACGAGTTGACTAAGATCCTAGTGAAGGTGCAACCACCCGCACCCGTATCTCCGGAACTGGTCAACAGTGATGAATAAGATGTAATTATATATGTGTTAGACTTTTGTACGAATGTTATTGATTAATTATATGTATGTAAACTCTATATTGTATAAATTAAATAAATGTTATTTTGAGTTAAGTTGTAACAAGGTAATAACTTCATGGTATTTAAAAAAAATACTTAAATGGAGTTGTTACACTTAAGCTTTATTGGCCAATTATTTCCCACCAAGTACGATAGCCCATCTTAGAAATCAAATAACTACTTATGCTAAAAAAAGATGGTGAGTCTTTGTATAAAGTTTGGTAGAGATTTAAAGACATTCTACAATTGATGAACAAAACAGTTGATGAGGCATATGAGCTGATTAAAGATATGGCTCAAAATCATTACTCATGGTCTAGTGAAAGGCAACCAAGGAAACCAATAGGTATATATGAAGTAGATGCATTTAATCATCTAACTTCTAAAGTTGATGCATTGTTTCAAAAGTTAGATAAATTAAGCATCAATGCTATTGGTTCCTCTCCATCTTCTGCATGTGAGATCTGTGGATGTGTTAGCCGTGTAGCCAATGAATGCCAGCTAGGAAATTCTGCACCTCAAGATTGTGAATAGGTAAATTTTGTGAATAACAACAACCAGAGAAACAATCCCTACAGTAACACTTACAATCTAGGCTGGAGATATCACCCAACTCTCATACAAGCCTAATGTGATTCGGCCGCAGAATAATTTTAGGCAACCTCTTGGGTTTCAAAATCTGATGCCATTCAACCCGCCTCCATAGCCAAAGTTAAATCTAGAGGCTCTGATGGAGAATTTTATAACTACTTAAACGAAGCAAAATGATGAGTTCAAAGCCCAGAATCATTCAATGAATAAGGCTATAAAAGATTTAGCCTCTAAGGTTGGCTCACTTGCTACCCATAGTAAGATGTTAGAAACTCATATTGCACAACAAGCGAGCCTATCTAATAGGAATTTTGGCTGACTTTTAGGCCAGATTGAGAACCCTAGAGAGCACTACAATGCCATTATCCTAAGAAGTGGTAAACAGTTGGTTGAATCAGAGAGAAGTGGAAAGGTAAAAGAAGATGAACCTTAGGCTGCATCTCAGAAGAGAAGAGAAGAGGAAAAGAAGGAAAAAGATCTTAAATATGTGGCTCCTACACCTTACAAGCCACCAATCCCATTCTTAGAAGCCATCTCCCAAATGCCTTCTTATGCAAAGTTTATGAAGGAAATCCTCTCAAATAAAAGGAAAATTGAAGAGCATGTTGTTGTGGAATTGACAGAGGGATCTAGTGCATTAATTTAGAATAAATTGCCTCCTAAGCTTAAGGATCCCAAAAGCTTTATAATTTCTTTCTCTATTAGAGAAATGAAGATTAATAAAGCCCTATGTGACCTTGGATCCCAAAAGCTAGGGCATGCAAGAAGCTTCAAATGGATGACTTAAAGCCTACTACTCTTTCTCTTTATTTGACTGACCGATCCATTAAACATCTGGTAAGTATATTAGAGGATGTTCTTCTAAAGGTAGGTAAATTTTTCATACCGGTTGATTTTTTTTATTTTAAAGATAGAGAAAGATGAAAAAAATTTCATCATTCTTGGAAGGCCTTTCCTAGCCACATCTGGTGCAAACATTAATGTAAAATATGGAAATCTTTCTTTGAATGTAGTGGATGAGAAAGTGGAGTTTAATTTAGCTAATACAATCAAACTCCCATCTCTAAATGAATCTTGTTGTATGATTGGCTTACCTGAACTGAACATGAATGATAATATTATGAATATTTGTTCAACTTATCCACCTGATTTATGCTCTATGGAAAGCTCTGTTGCTTATGTTAAACAGGAGGTCAAAAGGCAAGAAATTAAGGGGGAAGTTAAAGATACAAAAGTAGAACCTAAGCCACCTCCTCTCAACTTTAACAAAGCAAAGGAGAAAGGGAATGAGCCAAGAAGATATTTAAAGGCTATTGGGCAAAGCCTCAAGCACCATACTAAGAGGCAATGGATTAAAAAGAGGGTTATTCAAACTTTCTTAAAACCTCCTTGAGCAAAAGAATAAAAAGGAGTTGAGCTAATGACTTTAAACAAGCACTTTGTGGGAGGCAATCCACATTCTAATTTTTGAGTTTCTTTTCATTTTGTTTTCTTACTTTTTGTTTTGTTTTTTGTCTTTAATTTTAGTTGATTTATTAAGTTAGGAGTTTAATAAGTGTTTCCATATGCTTTATAGGTCAATTTCCATGTCCCCAAGCTTGGAGAAAATAATGATTTGTAAATGAAATTCAAGAGGATAAAAAACTGAGGAAAAATTTGAAGTGATTTCCAGCATGAAACACGGGTGACCCGTGTCATAGAGCATGCCCGTGCTTCAACCACGGGCCAAAAATTGCAAATTTTGGTGACTCCAGCATCAAGCACGGGCAAGCCGTGTCACTTGACACGGTTATGCCCCATGTAATATCCCGTAATTTTTAGATATTTTTCTTATAAATTTTTCACCTTACATATATGCATAGAAATGTTCTAATATTAATGGAATAGATAAAGAAAGAAAACCTAAGAGGAAATATTAGAAATAAACATGGTAAAGAAAGATGAAATTCTTAGGTAAGGAAGATAAATTTTTGTGAAGTAAAGGTCTTAAAATTTCAAGAAGATTGGATTAGGGTAATTTTTTCCTAATTTAAGAGTAAAAGTTACTTAGTTTAGTATCTCCACCCATAAATTGGGCTTTCACCTATGGACACTTCATATAGAGTTTTTCTTCTTCACATAAATTTTTTAGCAAGTCAATAGGATAGCCCAATGAAAAAATAAAACATAGACTTGGACTAGGATATAGAAATTGGACCGATAGCCCAAAAATCATGAAAATGTGACCAAGCCCATTATGAAAGGTAGAATTTTAACCAAAGTAAACAAAATGGGCAAGAATGAGCCCAAACCCAAGAGGAAAAATGAAAATAAAATAAAAATAAAGTGATGGAATAATGGTGTAATCAAGATTAGGTGATTTGACATTAAGACAAAAAATTAGCAAGTGGTATGATAATACAAGAATTTAGGACAAAACATCAATATCCTACACTCATAAATTTAGCAAGTGGGTAATAATACATAGCATTATGACAAAACATCTTTATCCCACACAAATAATTTCAACCAAATAATGGAGATTCAAGGGCTAGAAATTTGCCACTTAAAAAGGCAAATCTATCATACTTGATTAAGACAAAAGAAAAAGGAAATGAATCCCTAAATCAAAGGGATCTTGTTCCATATCTTAAGAACATATTATCATAATTTTCAAAATAGAAATCTCCTTTTCCTATGCATATCTTGACTAAGGAAGAGAAAGACAAGAACATAAGTTGTTTGTTTTTCAAAAATTCAACCAAGTGTAATCTAATTGTGATAAGGTAGACCCATGATCATGAAAAGCAAATTATTTTAGGGTCTATTTAAGCAAAACCCACCCTTACAACATTAGAATTTTCGTCCAAGTGAGGGAGAGGAAAAATAGAAGCAAGGTAGAATGAGGAAAGGAGAGGAAGAAAGGAAGAAAGAGGAAGGAGAAGTCTAGAAGACTAAGTGCTCCAAGTAAGTTTAACAATATTTCTTTTTGAAGAAAAGTTTTGAAACTTATAATATTTATATGAGATTTTGATCTTAGAACTTTAATGATTGGTCATGGATGTTGCTATATCATGTTACATATTGATCTTGCATGTGATGTATGTTTGAATACTTAGACTGGTATAGAAAGTTCTACATAGGTATGGCTATGGGTGGCAAAATTTTAAGCTTCTGTGTTTTAATTTCTGGGAATTATCTATAGGGAACTAAAACAAATGGTTAACATAAGAATTAAAGATATATGTGTCACGGATTTTTAACCACCGGAATCATTCAATTTGGAATTCATATGAGGAAGATATGAGCCGATTACTAGTAAAAGGTCAAAAAATGGTTCATCAGGGAAGAATATGTTAGGATAGCTTCTGTGTTTTAATTTCTGAGAATTATCTGTAGGGAATTAAAATAAATGGTTAACATAAGAATTAAAGATATATGTGTCACGGATTTTTAGCCACTGGAATCATTCAATTTAGAGTTCATATGAGGTAGATATATTTCGATTAGTAAATAAAGGCCAGAAAATGGTTAATCAGGGAAGAATATGTTAGGATAGCTTCGGTGTTTTAATTTTTGGGAACATTCTATAAGGAATTAAAATAAATGGTTAACATATGAATTATATATATATGTATCATGGATTGTTAGCCACTGGAATCAGTTAATTTAGAATTCGTTGAGGGAGATATGGACAGATTAGTTGGTAGAGGTCAGAACCTATCCGAGAAGAAATAACCTGTATATTGAGGGAGTAATATCACCTTGCTTTATTAATATTTAGCTACAATGTTCAACATAATAGTTTTAGATAATTGTTTTATCTTGAAATGGACACCAAGATTACCTACATCCGAGTTAAATTGAGGGAGTTATGCTCTGATTAGTAAGAGAAGGTTAGATATGATGAAAACCTGCATCAAGAAAATAAAAAAATAAAATTAATATTTAAAAAAGAAGACGAATCTTATAAATGAAAATAATAAATGACTAGTATATGCCATAGCCATTGCCATTGTATGAACTTCTTACCATCTTAAGTGTGAAATGTTGACATGAAAATATTTTATAAAGTGATATTTGAAATAGTTATGTTTATGGCATGATTACTAATGATTTTTGGTAATAGTTATATTTTGTTGAACATACTTGTTATTAAAAGCATATTTTTGGCTATCATTGTGAAAAGAAAAGAAATGAGCACGGTCACATGGCAATCCGTGTGGTGCACCAGTAGGGAACGCCCTACCAACGGTTATGATTATGAGAAAAGAAAGAGAAAGTGTGTCATGTCGGACGGAGCGAGAAAAGCCCGTACCGGAGAGTAGAGGATACTCACCTTGACCGGGGTAGCTTGAAATAAGAATAACTTGATAGACATCATATGATATTCTAAAAATAGTTAATCCTGTCATACATATCATTACTGTATGATTCTTATGTGCATAGATATAATGCATTCATGTGACCAAAGATATTTTCTGTAGTTTATACAGCTGAACATGACGTGATGAGCTATATTGATGATGATTTATTGTTGAACTTACTGGGATTTAATTTTCACTATATTTCCATATCATGTTCAGAAAATTAGTTATGCAGCTTTTTTTTCTATGGCTCTGGCTTTTAGTGCACATTGGATCGAGTTACTTTATGTTGGGTAGATCTCAGAATCAAATAAGATGTTTATGGTTGAGTTGGCTCAGATCCCGGTGAAGGTGCAACCACCCGCACCTGTATCTCTGGAATTGGTCAACCAAAATAAACAAGATGTAAATATCTATGTGTTTCATATGTTGCATGTACGTTTTGATTAATGACGTGTATGTGAACTCAATATTGTATAACAATAAAGAAAAAAAAGGTTGTTACACCCCACATCCAAACCCAACACACCCTTCCCGTGCTAGCGAACATTGGCCAAATCTAGGAAAATTTAGAGTTCCAACACTAAGCACAGGTAGGCCGTGTCTCTAACCACGGCGTGCTCCAGGTCTAGGTCCAAGCATACCTTGCCCGTGTTGCTTAACACGAGCCTTTTCCAGGAAATTTTGGAGTCCAACCTGAAGCACGGCCGTGCTTCGGGCCAAGGGATCTAAAATAGTGCAAATTTCCCCCTCTTTTCATCTTATGTTTCAGCCTTTTCTTCCCGTGCTTTTCCCTTTCTCTCCCATGCCCTTTCTCAGCCTTTTTCCCTCTAAATTCTTTACAAATTCCCATCTCCATTTCCAATTTCTTTTTCCTTGTGCCCTAACCACAAAATTCTACAACCAACCTGTGCTCCTCTTTCTCCTTTTCAACCTCTAATCTCTGCTTTCTCGTGCCCTAACCAGAAAAATCTTGTTTTCTCATGCCTTACCTTGCCATCTCTCTCCCTCTTCGAAGCCCACCATAACTTCCTCTCCTCTATTCTTCGTCTTCACCTCTCCCATTATCCCTTAAACACGTGCTCTTCCTCCCGTGTCCAACCTACACACACACCAAATTTCTCATGCTTCCCTCTCCCTCTCGGTCTCCCCACACCCATAAATTTCTCACTCGTTCCCTTTTCTCCCAACCCAAAAATGTTCCTGTGTCCAGCCCTACACCAGCATTCCCAAGAGCCCTATTCCCCTACACATTTCCAGAGCACCTTCCTCCCTTCCATTAGGTCTCTACTTCCCTATTCGTGGCTTTACCTTGCTGTTGGACTCAATCGTGGCTCTAATCATCCAAGTAATTTTAAAACATTTGCCCTATGGTTTGTTTATCTGAATTGAACTTCCTTAGATATTGAACTTGACTGGATTGGTCTGGTTTAGTTTACTGCACTTGAACTTCATTTTTTCTAAATTAGATTAATTGGCCTTAGTTTGTTTGCCTATTGAATTGGTAGTAGACAATACCTATAGAATTTGTATTTGAATGTGCTGCATTTTCTGGTTCCGTAACTTTGTTATATTGGATCTTTGGCTCTTGGTTTATCTTCAGTTGGCTAAATCAAAAACTCTGCATGCTTATGAATTACTTGTTTTTAGCTAAAAATTCTGGTTTAGTTGAATTCATTTAGGAATGCATGTTCTGCACCTGTGGTTAATTGGAGTAGTCTTTGAATTGATTTTATCTACCTGGCCATTGCTGGAATTGATTGTGCACTAAAATTTCTGGGCATTTTCTGCAAAGTTTGGCTTTAAGTGTGATGTATTGGTCCCTTCGATGTGTTATACTGGATTCTTCCAATTTGCAAAAATTCTGCTATAATTTCTTTGTTCTTGGTATCTGATTAGTGTAACAACTCCATTTTTTTACATATATACTTATATGTATATTTCTAAAATTCTATGAAGTCATTACCTTCTTACTTCTAACTATTTAACTGATAATAACATTCAATTAAATTAACCAAACATAAATAAGTTTAAGAAATACCATTAACACTTATACAATTCTGGGTTCACTTACACATTATTAAGCAAAACATATGTACAAAAATCAAACATATGTAAGTCTACATTTTATTCATCCATATTGACCAGTTCTGGAGATACGGATGCAGATGATTGCACCTTCACCGGGATCTTAGCCAACTCGAGCCAACGTACGCTAAAAGCCAGTCATAGAGAATATCTGCATAACTTAATTTTCTAAACATGATATGGCAATATAGTGAGAAATAAATCCCAGTAGGTTCAACAATAAATCATTATCAATAATGCTTGTCACGTCATATTCATCTATATAAGCTACATCAATTATCTTTAGGTCACATAAATGCACTTTATCTATGCACATGAAAATCTTACAGTTATGAAATGTATGACATGAATAACTATTTTTAGAATATCATATGATGGCTATCAACTTATTTTCATATCAAGATACCCTGGTCAGGGTGATTACTTTCTACTATCTGGAACAGGCTTTTCTTGCTCCGTCTGACATGGCACACTTTCTCTTTCTTTTCTCATTAACATATTCATAACCGTTGGTAGGGCGTCCCCTACTGGTGCACTACACGGACTGGATGTGACCGTGCTTATTTATTTTCTTTTCTTTTATTTTCACATTAATAGCCATAAATATGATTTCAATAACAAGTATGTTTATTATACTCACATACTATAATTTTCATCAAAATATAATCATTACCAAAAATCATTGGTAATCATGCCATAAACATAATCGTTTCAAATATGTCAAAATTACACACTTAAGATGGTAAGGAGTTCGTGCAATGGCAATAGTTATGGTATACACTAGTCATTTATTATTTTTATTTAGAAGATTCTACTTTTTTTTAATATTATTATCCTCTCTTCACTAAACAAAGCATAACACCCTCATTTCAAATCTGATTGAGGTTCTCTTGGTGTCAATTGAAAGATAAGACAATCCTATAAAACCCTCATGTTGAACATTTTCGTGAAATATTAAGTAATCATGGTGTTACTACTCCGTCAAATTCAATGTTATTTCTTCTTGGGTAGGTTCAGACCTCTACTAACTAATCAGACCATATCTCCCTCATACAATCTCCAATTGAGGTAATTACAAAGCCTGTAAAACACTAAGCCATTTATATACAACTTTCATGCTTATTATATATTCATATTCCTTACTAATTATTCCCAAAAAATTGAAAATAGAAACACTTACGTTTACCACCTTGAATTCTAGACTAATTCTAACCTTTACTAATTAATCAGCCATATTTCTCTCATATGGACTCCAAATTAAGTGGATTCAAAGCCTATAGATCCATGATACATATATCTATATTTATTGTGTTAACAATTTCCTTTAATTCCCTACATAGTTTTCCCAAAAATTCAAACATAGAAGCATACTTAACAGATTCTTCCTTGGTTAGCTAGTTTCTAACATTTTCTTACTAATCTGACCATATCTCCCTCATATTGATTCCAATTTGAATGATTCTAGTGGCTAAAAATCCGTGAAACATAGATCTACAATTTTTTATGTTAAGCAATTCTTTTAATTCCCTATAGATTTATCCCAGAAATTCAAACATAGAAGCATACATGACAAATTCTTCCCTGGTTAACCATTTTTTGACCACTGCTTACATATATGGCAATATCTCCATCATCTGGACTCCAAATTAAGTGATTCCAGTAGTTAAAATTCTTTGAGACATAGATTTAAATTTTCCATGTTAACTATTTCTTTTAATTCTTAACTGATTCTTTCCAGAATTTCAAAAACAGTAGCTTCCCTAGTTATCCCGAAATCCAGTTTTCTAACCAATCATTTCCTAAGGTTTTAGTTCATCATTATATTACATCCTCTTCCATGTTCTTTACATCTAATCATATTCCATCAATTTTTCACCAAATTCAAATATACAAAATAGTAGCATAAAAAACATACAAAATTTACCACCCATAGCCATACTTATGCAGAACTTTCTACACCAGCTGCAATGTCCAAAACATCCATTATATGCAAAATAACATGTAA
The DNA here is from genome assembly GCA_037074535.1 of Gleditsia sinensis. NCBI lineage: Eukaryota > Viridiplantae > Streptophyta > Magnoliopsida > Fabales > Fabaceae > Gleditsia > Gleditsia sinensis. The sequence goes on along the minus strand of CM073470.1, from coordinate 66,769,684 downwards.
CATAATATAGCAACATACATGACCAATCATCTAAAAAGCTAATATTGTAAATTTCATCAAAGTTCTAAGATCAAAATCCCACATAAATGTTACAAATTTCAAAACTTTTCTTCAAAAAGAGATATTGTTAAACCTACCTAAAGATTTTCCTAACTCACTTAGTGAATTCTTTTCTTTTTTCCTCTTGAAGGAAGTAGCAAGATTCCTCCCTTCCCTTAGCTTTTCTAGTAGCTTAAATAAGAGAAGGAGAGTGAGTTTTTGAACCCCAAGGATGAAGAAGAAAGATGGATTCAAGTGGAGATTAAGCTAACTTACCTTGAGTACTTAGTCCTCTAGACTTCTCCTTCTTCTTCCTTCATTTCTTCTCCTCTCTTTCTCTCCTTTCCTCACTCTACCTTGCTTTTATTTTTTCTCTCCCTCACTTGGACAAAATTGTAATGTTATAGGGATGGGTTTGACTTAAATAAACTATCAAGTGGTTTACCTTTCATGATTATGGGTCTACCTTATCACAATTTGGAGGCACTTTGTTGGTTTTTGAGGAAAAACAACTTATGTTCTTGTCTTCCTCTTCCTTAGTCAAGATATACATAGTAAAAGGAGATTTTTATTTTGAAAATTATGATAATATGTTCTTAAAAAATGGGACAAGGTCCCTTTGATTTAGTGATTCATTTCCTTTTTCTTTTGTCTTAATCAAGTATGATAGGTTTGCCTTTCTAATTGGCAAATTTTCAGCCATTAGATCTCCCTCGGTTAGCTGAAATTATTTGTGTAGGATAAGGATGCTTTGTCATAATGCTATGTATTATTATCCACTTGTTGAAATTATGAATGTTGGATATAGATATTTTTTCCTAATGCCATGTATTATTACCTACTTGTTGAAATTATGAATGTAGAATATAGATGTTTTGTCTTAATGCCATGTGACCTAATCTTGATTATTATTGCACTCCTATTTCCTCACATGATTCTTATTGTTTTCCCCTCTTGGATTTGGGCTCAATCTTACCCATTTCCTTTGCTTTGCCTAAAATTCTACCTTTCATGGAGGGCTTGGTCACATTTTTATAATTTTTGGGCTATCGGTCTAACTTCTATATCCTAGTCCAAATCTATGTTTTATTTCTTTCTTGGGCTATCCAATGGGTTTGCTAGAAACTTATGTGAAGCGGAAAAACTTTATATGAAGTGTCCATAGGTGAAAGCCCAATTTATGGTTGGAGATGTTAAATTTAGAAATTTCTAACTCTTGAATTAGGAAAAATTACCTTAATCCAATCTTCTTAAAATTTTAAGACCTTTACTTACTTCACAAAAAATTTATCTTCCTTACCAAAGAATTTGCCTCTCTTTAGTATGTTATTTCTAATTTTTCCTGTTAGGTTTTCTCTTTTTACTTGTTCCCTTAATGTTAGAAACATTTTCTATTTATACATATAAGGTGAAGAATTTCTAAGGATTATATTTTCATATATATCTAAAAATTGTCTAATAAATTTTATTTCCTTAATTAAATATTTATGTATCTTTATTAATAAAATAAACAAAATTAGGGATGTTACATTTAGCTGGATAAATTCATTTGAGAATAAAAGTTTTGCATGCTATAGAATTTCTTGAATATTCATGAATTCTAAATATTAACTTAGTGCATTTACTTGGTTTGGATATTGTTGCCTCTTGCGCTGGGCTTTGCCTTTATTGCTTGTTACATTGGGTTTCCTAGAAATTTTTATCAGCATTGGGAATTATATGTTGCATGTCTTCTCCACTGGTTTGCTTGGGAAACTATTGCATAATTTGAGAGCTTGATTTTCTGATTTTGCACACACAAAACTTTTGTATTATCCCCATTAGCATTGCTTCTGTCCTTTGAATTTGCAAGTGCTCCCTATTTGTTGCATTATTGGACACCTATTGCTTGCCTTGCTCATTTTTGGCTCTATATATATATATATATATTGAAGTGCATTAGTCTGTTAATTGGCCTTTGGTCCTGATCATCCCACTCCCCATTACATTTTATATTGCATATCATTATAAATGATGCCTAAAAGAGCCAGAACTGGCCAATCTTCCTCCCGATCCTAGCAATAAGGTAGATGATGGATTCAAAGACTATCCCAACCTCCTCATCAAATAAATAAGTATGGTATCATGTTTGTTGATGATAACCAACAAACACGATATGATTCTTTAGTTAAACTGGGAATGTTGAGTACCCAGTACATGGATGAGGAGTGTTTAAACAAGTTAGGACTTTTAACTGACGTCCCTTACCTCGTTGATCGGATTGGGTGGAATTCATTCATTGCATTACGTTACCCAACCTATGCCAGGACTACCGTAGAGTTTTTCAGTTCAATTAATGTTGTCCTATTTTAGGGTCCCGACATCGATCAGGGCTGCATTAACTTTAGATTATTTAACCATACATTTCATTTATCATTGGCTCAATTTAATGCATTATTCAGATTGCCTCCCAGGGTAGATAGATCAGTGCCCTCAAGTTTTCTTGCTTAACATTTTTGGAAGTCTATATCTGTTAGGGGAAATATGATGCATCATATTCGAAAAGCCTCTTTTATTTGTAATCTCACTTTTAGATATTTACAATGCCTGATGGCTCATACTATTTTTGGTAAAGTTAAAAGTGATGGGGTTGCAAATAAAAGAGAGATTTATTTTCTTTGGGCCATGTTACATGGTCAAAAGGTGGATACTAGAGCTTTCATAGCCCAACAGATGGCTAGGGTGGGTAATGCCATGAATGACAAAGTGATCATAAGGGGCCTAGTAACTGTAATTGCTAGAGGGTTAAGATTTGAGACAAATCTTCAGGATTTGCAACCAATAGTTGGTAGCAGCAGGATAGATTTAGAATCCTATATGCATATGAAATTAATTGTTAAAAGGAATGCCGAATATTGGCTGCATCTCCATGGCCATAATATCTTTCACCTCCCTAACCCTACTAAGATAGCAATTACTAATGAGCAGTACTGAATTTATCCTCTACAAAAGGGAAGAGAGGATGATGATGATGATGCTAAGGGGGATGACTTCCCCCTTGAGCCATTTTTGGCTCTACCCATTTCACTGACACTGTAGGTCCTTCCCATGTGTCGCAAGAGGACTAACAATCTATCTCCTCCCATGTGCCACCCTGCATGCAATCCAAGATTCAATCCAAAGCATGTAGGGAATGATGAACGTATGGTACAACTGGCACCTGAGTTAGAATCCTCCACCTCCTCCTCCAGACGACCAGTGAGCAAGCAAGTTACTTCTTCCTTTGCCTGTACTTTCATTATTACTGACATTGGGGATAATGTCAAGTTTAAGTATGTGGGAGTAGACTATAGGCTTGTGGTTTTCACTGATTGAATTTTTTATTCTTGTTGGCTGAATATCTCTTGTTTCATTGTATAATCACAAATTTTGTTGTTTTAGAGATAGATTAATGTAATATAGGATAATTTTAACTCATGAACATGTGATGCACAGTAGAATATGAAATAAGTAGTTATCATATTAGTCTCTCTCTTCTAGTATTGAACCACTAATTTTTTGAAAAATATATATCTTATTGTGCTATAAATTGTAAGCTATTATTGATTTTAACATTATAAGAGTATGAAGGTAGGGAGAGGTGAAAAATGAGGGAATTCGGATCCCAAAAAGTTTTCACTTTGAGTACCCCTTCAAGGCACCAAAAAGGCCTTAATATGAGTACCTAGCTGCCTATACCCTAGTGAGATGGAGCATAAAATGCACTCATTGTATATTTTTATAAAATAATAATGAATGAAATAGACAAAAGAAATAGAAAAGAAGTGAAAAAAAGTAAAATAATTTGAGTGAGAAAATGAGTGAAAATAGAAATAAGAGTAAGGAAACATAGAGAGATCTAAAGGATGAGGTGACCTATTTAAGTGTTTAAAAATTAATTTAATCCATACAATCAATGGTAACAATGAAAGTAGGTATATAATAAGAGAATTTGGGTTTAGTTTTAGAAGAATTGAGAATAATTGATAAATTTCTATTCATATATTTGTTGTATTCACATTGATTGAGTGAAGAATTACCTATATTACATTTTTCTGTCATCTGAAATTTGTATGCATCATCTCCCTTCCTTTTGATATGTCATTCTATTTGCTTGAGGACAAGCAAAGGTTTAAGCATGGGGGAGTTGATAAAGGGGAAATTTGTGTATTTTATTGTTATATCACATCTCTTATTTCATAGTAAACTTGTGATTATTTCCATGTTTCTTGTTCTATTTTGTGTTGCTTGCTTTAGATACTGCTTTGGTTTGTTTTATGTTTGTAGGTGAAAAAAAGAGACCAAGAAGCAAGGGAAAAAACTCATGTAAGGAGCCATATGGATTTGGAACATATTGAGGAAGATGCAAGAAGCAAGCCCAAGAGAAATTGGAAGAATCTGAGCTTAGCAGCCCTAAACACGGCCAGTCTATGTTCTGTGCAAAGAGCAATGTTTTTCCCTGATTTTCAACATGAAGCACAACCAGGTTGTGTCATGAAGCACGGTCGTGCTTTGTGTCCATACACTTTGTGTTTTTTAGGGTTCTCAGCAGCCAAAGTGATATATATTCAGGGGAAACACAGCCAAAGACATCTAGACACATTTAGACTTATTTTTACTCAATTTTAGACTTAGGAAACACTCTTAGATTAGGTTTAGAGTAGGATTAGTGATTACTTTATGCATATATAGTAGAATTTACATTGATTGAAGTTTGTATTTAGTAGATTCTGTAATCCAATTTTTATCTTTCCATCTTTACATCTCTACTTCTACTTCTACTCTTTCTCTTTGATTGTATTGAACACTTATAAGTTATTTAATGAATTGGATTATGATTTATATTTCCATTATGCGTGAGTAGATATTGATCTAGGGTTTTAGTAAAACCACTTATGTTATGATGATACTGTGCTAATTGAATTGTGGAACCATAATTGTGATTATTTATGGATTAATTAGGATTAACTATTATGCACATGTTTAAGAGTTGATAGAATGCCTGATCACCAATCTATCACATCTTAGGTTATTAACTGATGAACTGAAAGGTGAAAGTTAATACCAGAACTGAATAGTTCATTAGGGATATCTTAATCACAAAAGTAGTTTAAGGTTCCCTAGGAATTGAATCAATTAGTTGGCACGACAAAACTGATTTATTGCACTCCATGGTTGGCATAGAACTTAATGGACTTAAGTTGAACTAAGAACCATGAAAGTAGGCAATTGGATTAACCTAGGTACGATTAGTAACGCTTAATAGAGGTTATTAGTTATTTAAGGCTAAACCATCTCCAATTACCTAGATAATTGCAATTAGAGGCACATATTGATTGTTGAATATCATAAGTGTAGTAAACCCTAACCCTTGGCTTTTGTTAATTGAACTACTTATTTACTTAATTGTGACACACTCTCTCATCAAATTTCATTGATTTAGATAGCATATTTTGTATAATTCTAGTAATTGACCATTTTTCTTTGTGGGATACAACCCGTACTCACCAGACTAGCTATAGCTACATTGTGCACTTGCAATTAACTAGGAAAACATATACAACAGCCTACTCATATATCTGTTAACATCACATTGATTGGATAAGGAACTAGGTGTGTTACGTTTTCCTATTTTCTATAATTAGAGTTCATTTTCTCCTTTTCTATTGATATGTTTTGTCATTTGCTTGAGGACAAGCAAAATTTTAAGCATAGGGGAGTTGATAAATAGGAAAATTATGTATTTATTTGTTACTTTTCATCCCTTAACTCGTTGTTAACTTATGATTATTTTGTTACTTTCATTTAATTTCATTTTGTACTGGTCGGTTATGTTTTCTTTTAGTATGTCAGCAAGAGGGCCCAAGAACCAAGGAAAAATGCATATTTGGAGAGTTCTTTAGACTAGAAGCAAGCAGAGGATGAACCATATAAAAATGGGTTCCAGAAGATCCAAAATAGGTGAAAACAACCTCCATCACAGCCAGGCCCTGTTATGTGCTGGATGTAACACCCTGGATTTTCTATTATTTTTATAAAATAAAATGTTAAGAAGGGTTAAGAAGGTTTTAAATAGAGCATTTGTATGAAAATAATCATGGATATTAAATAAGAGAATTCTCATTTTTAGAGGAAAGTCCTAAGGTTGAAATAGTAATTTCTTTGGGTGCAAGACTCAAATCGGGTAGCAATAAGTGGGATAAGAAACCATGAAAAGAGTGGCTCAAAAGGCCATTGGAATATGCCTCAAGGGGATTAAACACTTGGTGGAATTTCTTGCACCACAACAAAGCCTTACTTAATTACATAGTTCTAAAGTAATGGCATGGCATAATTGTAAAAATTAGAGAAAAGAGGGGCATTGGCTAAGAAAGGAAGAAGCTTTTCCAAGAAGCCTCATTATTTTATTATTTTTTGGTTGACTTAAGTAGGGGAAGTCACCAGCCCAAAGAGAGACAGAGAGCAGCCTAACGAAGAAAGAAAGAGGAAGAAAGAAAAAGAAAACAGAAGAAGAAGAGAGAGAAAGGGATGGAGGAGATGAGAGGAGAGAGAGAGCTGAAAAAGAAAGGAAGAAAATGTAAGTTAACTCTTCTAATCTTGGTTTTGGTCATGGATGCATGGGAGATAATGCTAAGGGGAATATTTCTACAGCTTGGTGGTTGAATGAGGAGAGAGGAAATCCAGCAACCTAGAGAGAGAAAGAGTTTTCTTGGTGCTTTAGTGTAAGATCAACATCTCTCCTTTGAATTTCTTTATTAAGTGATGTTGTGGATGTATTTATATGCCATAATGGAAGTATGTTGTTAGGGTAGATACCTGTATTTATGAGGTTTTTATGATGTTGGTGGTTGTCTTCCATAAATGTGAATGTTAGAGCATTAACTAGGATTCTTTTATAGATGATTTTGAAGGCTATATTCCATATTTTGTTGGATAAATGTGGCTTGTGATTCAAAATTTATATGCTTAAAATATATGCTTGGTTATTTTTTGGTTTGGTGGCAAATTTGAAAAGGAAAAGAGGAGTTTTTTCTATTTTCATGCTCAAAGCACGACCGTGCTCTCGGCTGGTTAGGACCATTCTGGTGCAAAGCACAAGTGCAACACAGTCGTGCTTCATGGCATGGTCGGGCCATGTTCTGGTCTAGAATGGGGAAACACAGGTGCTAGAATTTGGAACATGGGCACAGAGCACGAGTGGCAACACGACCGTGCTTCATGACTCGGCCAGGCCGTGTTGCATGCTAGTTTGCATGTTTTTGCATATTTTGTTTCCTTTTTGAGTTTTAATCAAAAGTTGATAAATTTGGGACCTTAATTTCATGAGCTACAAATTAAAGTAAAATTAAGTGGTTTTCTTGATTATGTAATACTTTCCTTGAATAATTGTTAAATACATGAAGACATAGAGGTAAATGATGCATGAATGCCATATGTAAGGGCTATAAATCATAAAGATATGCTAGTAAAGGCTAAATGATATATATATATATATATATATATATATATATATATATATATATATATATATGCTGTGAAGAGATGCAAATGCATAAGTACTTCATCTCATATTATATGATGGATTATTGTAGCATGCATAAGAGAAATGGTTGATCATGCTCATGATGAATAATGATGTGTATGTGTTTTACTGAGACAAGTGGCTCAAAAATAAGTAAAAGAAATGTAATGGTCAAGAGGACCTTCTCTGAAGCAGGGTGGCCTGGCAACAGGTGTCACTTTATTGTGTTGAGAAACTGATGGTTAGGATGATCCTCTCCAAAGTAGGGTGGCCTGGCAACAGGTGTCACTTTGCTGTGTTGAGGAGACTAAAAATTTTAGGATTACCCTTACTCGACAAGTTGACCCGGTAACATGCGTCACCTTATGAATGTAAGGCAACTGAAGGGTCGTGGCTATGATACGATACTGGGATAGGGGATACCCTATAGCCTAGATTGGTTAATATGGGAAAGACTGCTCTGACCAAGGAACACAGTGGTGAATGAGTAGCTAGAGGTGGTAAGGGCTCACACCACCCTAAGGTTAGATAATTTGAGAACATCAGATGATGAGCCACTATGGAAAAAGTTACAAGTACCTTATTAATACATGATTAGTTATATTTACATGACATTGGTGCATAACCTGTATAAAGATTATGTGTGCATATTATATATCTCTGTATCTCTCCTGTGCAAAGAGAAAATATTTTATGTAGCTTATGCAGCTAAACATGACACATGAGATTTCCTAATACGCTTTGTTTTAATAGATATTGACCTTGCTAGGATTTTATATCTCATTACATTTGTGGTGTTATGTTCAGACTCTTGACATGTTGTTTATCATCTTGACCCTGATGCTAGAGCTACAGAAGGTGAATGTCCCTTACTTGGGACAATTCACTGTTATTGTGAACCTGTTAGTGATCAACATGATGAAAGTACCTGCCCCGAGGCACCTTCTCCACCAGCTGTACCCCTAGGGGTATTGACCATAGGAGCAGAAGTGTAGTAAGTTATATATGTATGTGTCTGTAAATGGGCTAACCAATTGTTTTGGTGTAACCACACAGTACTTCGCCTTTCGAGTATAATGCCTAGTACCTAGGGTTACACGTGTTTATACAAACTAATCCTTGATGTTTTGTAAATGTGTGTATATATATATATATATAAAAGATGTATATATTTTGGATGGCTTATTATTTGTTGCATGGTTGTTATTTGCATTACCAAAAAAAAATCCAGTCATTACAAGTTGGTATTAGAGTAGGTCGATCCTAAGTGGCCATGGGGGGTGGATGGTTACCTAGGGTTACACGTGTTTATACAAACTAATCCTTGATGTTTTGTAAATGTGTGTGTATATATATATATATATATATATATAAAAGATGTATATATTTTGGATGGCTTATTATCTGTTGCATGGTTGTTATTTGCATTACCAAAAAAAAATCCAGTCATTACAAGTTGGTATTAGAGCAGGTCGATCTTAAGTGGCCATGGGGGGTGGATGGTTACCTAGATCGATCTAAGAGCATCTTGAATAAGATGTGGATAGAGGGAGTAGAGTAGCACATTGAAATTTATAGGAAAAATTGCTACTATTTTTCCTAATATTTGTACCAGGTGATGTTATGACTACTGTATTATAAACTTTTTTTACTACTGTTCAGCTTGATTGCCTCAATAGTGACTATTTCTTTTGGTTGATACAGTAGGGAATGGCGTCATCAATGAGAAATCTAATGCCAAGTGTGGAAGCTACTTTATAAGACCTAGCCACTGCTATTTGAGATCAAGTTTTCGCTACAAATTAGATTCTGGGGCATATTTAGAATAATAACAATGCCAATGGTAGGATGGGAGAAAACCCAAGGAAAGTAAGAAATGGATGGGCCAATTTTAAGATAACCCGGCCTCCCTCTTTTGTTCGAGGGATATGATCTTCTGGTTGCGGATAGATGGCTAACTAAAATAAAGAAGATTTTTGGGGTTCTAAATTGCTCGAATGAACAGAAAGTGAATTCATTGTCTATATGCTAAAGGAGGAAGCATAATTCTAGTGGAGACGGAACAATGAATTATTGGCTCATCAGGGATGGCAGATCACTTGGTCTGTCTTCTGTGAAACCTTCCTGGACAAGTACTTTCCCAAGAGTGTGAGGGTCGAGAAGGAAATAGAGTTCCTCCAACTCCGACAAGTAGGAGATCTGTTGACCAGTACATTGCAAAGTTTGAGGAGTTATCACAATTCTCTTCATATTTGAAATACAATCCAGACGAATACTGGAAGGCAATTAAATTTAAAGCTGGCTTGAATCTGGAGATTCGCAATATAGTGGTGGCCTTAGAAATTCGTGAATTTGTTCTGCTAATCAATAAGTGTCAGCTGCTGGAAAAGAGACTGAAGGTAGTGGAGGAAGAAAAGGATAGACGAGCTCCTTGGAACAGAAAGAGAGAATTTTCAATTCTAGATCATAATGTCAAATGAAGAAATGGGATGGCATGCAAGAAACCCTTAACCATAGGGGCTAGATCTTCGACACAGATCACTACCAAGAGTGAATGTAAGATATGTGGGTGACTCTATGGAAATAGACCCTGCTTCCATAATCCGGTTAACTGCATTCGATGCGGGCAAAAAATGGCTTGTGGCTTGTCGATGTCCCCTAAAGGATGGGAAGAAAGTATATCAAGCCCAGCTAGCTAAAAGAAGAGTTTTTACCTTGAGTGGGGTCGAAGCGAAGCAGGCTCTTAATCTGATTCAAGGTACGTGTTATCTCTATGGTTATGAGCTGCTTGCACTCTTTAATTCAAGTGCAGCCATTCTTTTATAGCATCTGATTATGTAGAGAAATTACTTTATCCCATGTCTGATTTGACGTTTGAGTTAATGGTGTTAACCATTACGGGAGAGAAAGTGAGTACCTCTTCAGTCTGTAAAAACTGACCAGTTGAAATGAATGGCAGATCTTTTGTTGTAGACCTAATTTGTTTACCGCTGGAAGATATAGACGTAATCTTGGGGATGGATTGGCTCAGTTGAAATTATATTCTTCTAGACTGCTACACAAAGACTCTTGTGTTTCCTTCCATATCTGGGGAAGAGCTGAAGGGTGGAAGTGATCAGGTTAATAAACTCCAGAAGGAGTTAGCTGATGTTGAGACAAACTATACCCTCTTGTATGCTCTTAACTCAGAAGCTGAGTAAGAATTGTTTAAGATTCTAGTAGTTCGTGATTTCTTGGAAGTCTTTCCTTCAAAAATTTCTGAGTCACCGCCTAGACGAGAGGTGGAATTCTCTATTGATTTGGTGCTAGGAATGACTCCTATTTCCATTAAACCCTATATGATGGATCCTGTTGAATTGAAAGAAGTTAAGAAACTGATTGAGGATCACTTGGAAAAGAACTTTATCCGACCCAGCGTTTCGTCTTGGGGAGCCCCAGTATTGTTTGTAAAGAAGAAATATCATAGTTTACGAGTATGTATTGATTACAGGCAGCTCAACAAAGTAACCATTAAGAATAAGTACCCATTATCGAGAATATATGACTTGTTAGATTAGTTAAAGGGGGCTAGTAAAGGAAAAAGATGTTCCCAAGATGGCATTCTGATTGAGATATAGACATTACAAGTTCTTGGTTATGCCGTTTGGGGTTACCAATGCACTTGCAATCTTTTTGGATTATATGAATCATGTTTTTTGACCCTCCCTAGATCAATTCGTAGTGGTTTTCATTAATGAAATTTTAATATACTCGAAGGATGCAGGAGAGCATGAACAACATCTTCGAACAATACTTCAAACCTTGAAAGAGAAGAATTTTTTGTTAAATTGGAGAAATGTGAGTTTTGGATGCAAGAAGTAAAGTTCTTGGGGCACGTTGTATCAAGAAATGGTGTATCAGTGGATCCTAGTAAAACAGAGGCAATTCTCAAGTGGGAAAGGCTGAGGCCAGTGACTGAAATTTAAAAGCTTTTTAGGTTTAGCTGGATACTACAGAAGATTCATACAGGGTTTTTCGTAGATAGCATTATCCTTAACCAAATTAACCTAGAAGGGAAGTTTAGTCAAATGGACTTCAGAATGCTAGAACAGTTTCTTGGAGCTTAAGACTTGGTTTACTACACCCCCAGTTTTGGTTCTTCTGGATCATTCAGGACGTTTTAAAGTTTACACCGATGCCTCCAATAAGGGGCTGGGGTATGTTCTAATGCAAGAAGGTCAAGTGGTTGCCTATGTATCTAGGTAACTAAAGTCACATGAAGAAAATTACCCTACTCATGATCTAGAGTTAGCTGCTATAGTCTGTGCTTTGAAGATTTGGTGGCATTATTTATACGGTGCAATGTTTGAAGTATACAGTGATCACAAAAGTCTAAAGTATCTTTTTTATCAGAAGGAACTAAACATGAGGTAAAAGAGATGGATAGAATTCATTGATGATTATAAATTTGAACTAAAGTATCATCTAGGAAAAGCAACTGTGGTAGCCGATGCATTAAGCAGGAAATCTTTGCATTTAAGTCATATGTCGGTGAAAGAGATGAGTTTGATCGAGGAGTTCCAGAATTTGAGGCTGTCAGTAGTAGCTACTCCTAAAATTTTGCTTATTTGTGAGTTACGGGTGGATTATGATCTGAAAACACAAATTAAGGAAGCGCAAGAACAAGATTCATTTCTTCATAGTCGACACGACTCTCTGGCCACCTGCTCCACCAGTTGTACCCCAGGGGTGATGGCCCTTGGAGCAATAGTATAGTAGGTTATATATGTATGTGTCTATAAATGTGCTAACCCATTGTTTTGGTGAAACCACACGGTACTTTTCCTTTCGAGTATGATGTCTAGTACCTAGGGTTACACGTGTTTATACAAACTAATCCCTGATGTTCTATAAATGTGTGTATATATATATATATAAGATGCATATATTTTGGATGGCTGATTATATGTTGCATGGTTGTTATTTGCATTACTAAAAAAACCGAACATTACACTAGAACCTATGTGCAACCTCTCCAAAACTAGCCCAAAGAATGACCTAGCAATGTCCTAGAACACGATCATGCTTCAAGTCCGTAAAACTCCTTGGTTTTTAGGTTTTAACATAGCCAAGATGTTATATATGAGGGGACTCGACTTTATCTTGTATTCTAAACACTATAGGGCTAGGTTTTCAGTAGAATTTTAGTTTCTTTATGCTTTAAACTAGATTTTATGTAGGATTGAAGATTGTATCTCATATTTTACTTAAAGCAAACAAAAACTAAGTTTAAAGGTATTAAAATCATGCTTAATTATGCACACATCAAATACCCCCACACTCAACTTTTTACTTGTCCTCAAGAAAAATAATCCCAAAAGACAAAATGAAAAATAAATATATGTAGTGAGTGTTAGGCTCACTAAGCTTTTGCCTCATAACATGAAAATATGCTCAAGAAAAATTTGGAATGGTCATAACGATGCATAAAATTAATTCAAATGCAATCTATAATTTTGTTCTCTTGAATCTTGAGTATGTGTGTTTTTGGGTCAATAAATTTCCTTTACCTAGATGAGTTTATGTATAAAAATTTTGGGTGCAAATCACTAATTAATTTAAGATTTCCATAGGCTTATTTTTCATGCCACTCTCCACTAATGTAGGCCAAAACTATCTTTAGGATCAATAGACCTTTATTTAGCTAGTAATGTGGCGGGGGTATAAGGTAAGATAGAGAATGTAAATTTAGGTCAATCACCTAGTACCACATTATTAAATTTGATCTATTGGGCTTTTTTAAGCTAGAGGATTTTTCCCTCGTACTCATTTTCTTTCTTCAATTGAATTCAATTCATTGTTTTGCTTGGTTCTCTATTTATTTTCCTTCACTCATTGTATAGACTTTTATCATTTATTTTGAATGTTTTTCTTTTGGATTTTTCTTTTCTTTCCTTTGCTCCACCCTTCCACCCTTTTGTCAATAAAGCTCTACAAAAAAATTATTCAAAAGATAATCATGGAGTGAGTGAATAGGGTAAAAAATAAGGATATTTATCACAAATTTGGCTTTTGGCTCTTCCGTGGATCTAGAATAAAAAGTCAATTAAGCTCAAATAAAGGAGCTAAGGATATATAATTGCTTAGGTTAGACTTGAAAGGCTTAATCTATCAAATAATGCCTAAATCATCTCATAATTAATAGTATTAGCCTAGAATTTTTCCTCAAGTATCATTCAAATAAGTTCTAGAGTCCTATTGAGATCATAAATTACTTTTTAGTTATATCAACCTTCTCTAAGTAAAAGACAAATTAAATGCCCAAAGTTATTGTGCAAAAACGTTTCAGGATTCTAAAGTAAAAAATAAATTGCAAAAAAGTAAAAATTACACACAACCATGAATTTTTAACATTTTTCAAGAGCTGAAAATTTTGGATAGTCATATCATTGGCTATTAGTTGTGCCTAACAACACAAAATATAAATTTAAACACTCACACAATCACTTAACTTACTGAATGCAATAAAAGTGATTGATAGTGACAAACTAGAAAATTGATACTCAAAATAGGGTCACAATTATTTAGGCAAATTTACTTCCACCACTACACTCAAAATTTACACTGTCTCAATGTAAAAGAAAGATAAGAATAAGAAAGGATATATGAGATGATATGAGTTGTTTAGGGTAGAATGAGAGGGTTACATTACTAAACCCTATATTTTTATGATTTTCACCTTATCTTATTTTTTTAGCAATGACTATGTTGGGTTGCCTCCGAATAAGAGCCTTTGTTTAATGTTGTTAGCTCGACTCAAAGCTCTTTATGTCACTCATGAAGGATACTTGATGTCTTCTTCAAATTGGCATCCCTTTGGATTTGGCAAATTTTAAGGTTCAGCTGCATCATGAAGGGGAAAATCAGAAGTAATCAAAAGTTCAATTAAATGAGAACTAAACTTACCTGGGAGTAACCGATTTCTTGAGTAGCTCTTCGCATCCAATTTAATTTCATATTTTTTTATTTTTTTAGTAAAGATGGAAGCAGCTTTCCTCTATCTTTGAGTAGTGTAACATCTTAAATTTTGTTTCCTTTATTAATAAAGGTACATAAATATTTAATTAAGGAAACAAAATTTATTCAACAATTTTTAGATATCTAAGAAAATATGAGCCTTAAAAATTCTTCACCTTATGTGTATGCATAGAAAATGTTTCTAACATTAAGAGAATACATAAAGAGAGAAAACTTAAAAATAAAAATTAGAAATAACATCCTAAAGAGAGGTGAAATTCTTGGGTAAGGAATATATTTTTTTGGAAGCAAGTAATGGTCTTAAAATTTCAAGAAAATTGGATTAGGGTAATTTTTCCTAATTCAAGAGCTAGAGTTCCTAAGTTTAACATCTCCACCCATACATTGGCATTTCACCTATGAAAACTTCATATAGGGTTTTTCCACTTCACATGAGTTTCTAACAAGCTAATTGGATAGCTCAAGCAAGAGATATAACATAGAATTGGATTGGGATATAAAAGTTGGACCGATAGCCCCAAAATTATGAAAATGTGACTAAACCCTCCATGAAAAGTAGAATTTTAGCCAAAGTAAAGGAAATGGGCAAGAATGAGCCAAAATCCAAGAGGAAAACATAAGAACCATGTGAGCAAATAGTAGACCCATGATTATGAAATGTGACCACGTGATAAGTTATTTAAGCAAAAACCACTCTTATAATATTATAATTTCGTCCAAGTAAGGGAGAGGAAAAAATAGAAGCAAGGTAGAGTGAGGAAAGGGAGAAAGAGAGGAGAAGAAATGAAGGAAGAAGAAGGAGAAGTTTAGAGGAATAAATACTCAAGGAAAGTTATCTTAACCTTTACTTGAATCCATCGTTTCTCTTCATCCTTAAGGTTCAAAACTCAACCTCCTTCTCTTATTTAAGCTGATGGAAAAGCTTTGGGAAGGGAGGAATCTTACCACTTCCTTCAAGAGGAAACAAGAAAAAGAATTCACTAAATGAGTTAAGGAGATCTTTAGGTAGGTTTGACAATATCTCTTTTTGAAGAAAAACTTTGAAATTTATAACATTTATATGGGATTTTGATCCTAAAATTTTGATAAAATTTTCAATATTTACAACTTTCATAATTGGCCATGAATGTTACTATATCATGTTACATGTTGATCTTGCATGTGATGTATGTTTGAATACTTAGGTTAGTGTGGAAGGTTCTGCATAGGTATAGCTATAGGTGGTAAAATTTTAGAGTATTGTGCTACTGTTATGTATATTTAAATGTGGTGAAAAATTGATAGGATATGGTTAGATTGATAAAATGATTCTGGCCTTAAACACTTAGAAGAAGACCATGAAAAATTTCTGTTGGAAACACCCTTAATAATACATGATTTGATTTTCTGTTTTCTTGAGAAGAGGATGATGGAATATGTTAAGTGTAAGGAATCTAATTAAAATGTTGAAATAAGTAATCCTATGGTTAGATGGAAATTAGGAAGAAAATGAAAGAGGATTTAATAAAAGGATGAACTAGAACCTTAAGAAAGGTTTTGGTTAGAAAACTAGATTTTAGAGTAACTAAGAAAGCTTTTTTTTTAATTATGGGAAGAATCAGTTAGGAATTAAAATAAATTATTAGCATCAAAAATGTATATATATGTCTCACAAATTTCTAGCCACTATAATCACTCAATTTAAAATCCATATGAGGGAGATATGGTTCAATTAGTAAGCAGTGGTCAGAAAATGGTTAACTAGGGAAGAATCTGTTAGGAAATATTTTGTGTTTGTATTTTTGGGAAACATATGTAGGGAACTAAAAGAAATGATTAACATGAAATATATATATATATATATATATATATATATATATATATATATATATATATATGTCTCACAAATATTTAGCCACTTGAATTATTCAATTTGGAATCCATATGAGGGATATATGGACAGTTTAGTAAGCAGTGGTCAGAAATGGTTTACTAGGAAAGAATTTGTTAGGTAAGCTTCTGTATTTAAATTGTTGGGAAAAATTTGTAGGGAACTAAAAGAAATATTTAACAAGGAAAATATAGATAGATGACTCATGAATTTTTAGCCACTGGAATCAAACAATTTAGAGTCCATAGAAGGAAGATATGATCAAATTAATAAGTAAATGTCAGAACCTACCCGGAAAGAAATAACATTGAATTTGAGGAAATATTTTGTGTTTGTATTTTTGGGAAACATATGTAGGGAACTAAAAGAAATGATTAACATGAAATATATATATATATATATATATATATATATATATATATATATATATATATATATATGTCTCACAAATATTTAGCCACTTGAATTATTCAATTTGGAATCCATATGAGGGATATATGGACAGTTTAGTAAGCAGTGGTCAGAAATGGTTTACTAGGAAAGAATTTGTTAGGTAAGCTTCTGTATTTAAATTGTTGGGAAAAATTTGTAGGGAACTAAAAGAAATATTTAACAAGGAAAATATAGATAGATGACTCATGAATTTTTAGCCACTAGAATCAAACAATTTAGAGTCCATAGAAGGAAGATATGATCAAATTAATAAGTAAATGTCAGAACCTACCCGGAAAGAAATAACATTGAATTTGAGGGAGTAATAACACCAAGATTTCTTATGATTTCATTAAAATATTCAACATAACAGTTTTAGAGGATTGTCTTAGCTTTAAATGGACACCAAGATCACCTGATCGGAGTTAAAATGAGGGAGTTATGCTTTGATTAGTGATAGATGAAAATAATATTTAGGAAAGAAGAAAAATCTTATAAATTAAAATAATAAATGACTAGTGTATGCCCTAGTCATTGCCATTGTATGAACTTCTTATCATCTTAAGTGTGCAATTTTGACATAAAAATTTATTTCTAAAGTGATATTTGAAAATGATTATGTTCATGGCGTGATTACCAATGATTTTTGCTAATGATTATATTTTGATGATAAATTATGGCATATGAGTGTAATGAACATACTTGTTATTGAAATCATAATTTTGACTATTAATGTGAAAAGAAAAGAAAAGAGACAAGCATGGTCACATGGCGGTCTGTGTGGTGCACCAGTCAGGGACGCCCTACTCATGGCTATGATTATGCTAATGAGAAAAAAAAGAGAAATTGTGTCATGTCGGATAGAGTGAAAAAAGGTTGTACTAAAGAGTAGAAAGTACTCACCCTAACCAAGTTAGCTTGATATGAAAATAAGTTGATAGTCATCATATGATATTCTAAAAATAGTTATTCATGCCATACATTTCATTACTGCACGATATTCATGTGCATAGATAAAGTGCATTCAAGTGACCTAAGATATTTGCTATAGCTCATACAAACAAACATGATGTGATGAGCAATATTGATGATGATTATGATTTATTAATGAATCTACTGAGATTTAATTCTCACTATATTCCCATATCATGTTCAGAAAACTAGTT
This sequence comes from Gleditsia sinensis, assembly GCA_037074535.1. Taxonomy (NCBI): domain Eukaryota; kingdom Viridiplantae; phylum Streptophyta; class Magnoliopsida; order Fabales; family Fabaceae; genus Gleditsia; species Gleditsia sinensis. Next base: position 66,751,620 of record CM073470.1, on the reverse strand, counting down.
ATGCGAATTTTTCTATGGCTCTGGCTTTTAGTGCACATTGTATCGAGTTTACTCTATTTTGGGCAGATCCTATAAATTAATAAGGTGTTTATGGTCGACTTGGCTAAGATTCCAATGAGGGTGCAACCACCCGCACCCGAATCTTTGGAATTGGTCAACATGGATGAATAAGATGTAGATATTTATATGTTTGACTTTTGTATAGAATTTTTGATTCAAGATGTGTATGTGAACTCAGAATTTATTAGTGTTAATAGTAGACCTTAAACCTTGATTATGCTTGGTTAACTTAATTGAATGTTATTATGAGTTAAGTAATTAAAAGTAAAAAAGTAATGACTTCATGGGACTTTACAAATATATTTTTTTAAAAAGAAGTTATTACATATTTGTTATCAGAGAACGTCAATTTTATATGGCCAGTGGGTGTATGGTCATCTAAATCGATCTTATAGTGTCTTAAGTATGTTTGTAGTTATGTTGTGTAGGGGATCAGTGATTCGTATAGGTAAAAAATTACTAGTGTTTCCTATCTATATGTTGAGGTGGTGTTATGACTATTGTAAATATTTTTGAACTAACTATTGGGTTTGATCAACTCAATAGTAGGATAACTTTTTTTTTGCCATAGTAAGATATGGCACCATTGAGGAGGAACCTAAAAAAAAAATATGGAAGAAACCCTGCACACCTTGGCTACAACAATTCGAGACCAAGTCACTGCCACCAATCAAATTCTACAACATCTCCAAAACAGTAACAACCTGAATGGTGAAAATAATGCAAACAACCGGGTGGCTGGAAATGATAATGGCTTATTTGAGTTCCTGAGAACCAGACCACCTTCTTTTCAAGGTGGCTATGACCCAACGGTAGCCGAAAAGTGGATAAGGGAATTAGAGAAGATCTTCAAGGTGATGGTCTGCACCAATGAGCAGCAGGTTATCTTTACTGCATATATGCTTAAGGATGAAGCTAAGTGTTGGTGGCAAGGGGCCAGAGATCTGCTAACTCACCAGAGGAGGCATATCAACTGGAAAGTGTTTAAGGATATTTTCATGGAAAAGTACTTTCCAAGTACTATGTGGGCCGAGAAGGGAGATCGAATTTCTCCAACTCAAACAAGATAACATGTCGGTAGACCAATACATCGCTAATTTTGAGGAGTTGTCTAAGTTCTCCTTTTACCTCAAGTTTAAACTTGATGAAGTATGGAAGGCTGTTAAGTTTAAAGCATAACTGACCTAATTAGGAATATGGTGATAGCCTTGGAAATAAGGGAGTTTATGTCATTGATAAATAAATCTAGACTTTTTGAGAAGAGTTTAAGGCAGTGGAGGACGAAAACTTGAGGCGAAACCTGTGGAAGAAGAAGAAAGGTTTCCCCAACCCTGGCAAAAATGTGAGGGGAAGAGGATATAGAGCTGGAAAGAGGCCATTGACTACGGGTCCTCGACTTTTCTAACATTACCTCACCACAAGTAAGTGCACTAAGTGCGGACGTACGCATGGTAACCGACCATGCTATATGAGACCCAATGTCTGCTTCAAATGCAAACATAAAGGTCCTTTTGCAAATAACTGCCCACTGAATGTGGGGAAGCAGCCAAAACAGAGGCCTCAGATGAAAGGAAAGATTTTCACCCTAACTGGACAAAAGGCAACTCAATCTTTTGAAACGATTCAAGGTACGTGCTACATCTATAGATTTGCTCTTATGGTGTTGTTTAACTCTGGTGCTAGTCATTCATTTATATCGAAAGAATCTGTTAGGGAGCTTCAGTATCCTATTTCTGAAACACTCTATGAGCTATCTATAGTAACTCTCAAATGGGAAAAGGTCTTAACTTCCTTTATATGTGAAGACTGTTAAGTCACCATCCAGGAGAAAACTTTTTCTATAGACCTTGTCTATCTACCTTTAAGAGATGTTGATGTCATTCTAAGGTTAAACTGGATGTTTAGAAATCCATTCTTGCTAAATTGTTGCACCAAGACCGTTGAATTTCTACCTTTGACTCCACAAAAGGAGATGCAGTTATTGATGCTAAATGTCAATCAAGTCAATCGAGAGTTGAAGAGTGGAGTACTTAGTTAAATTCTCTTGTGTTTATAAAACTTATAAGTTTAACAAAAGCTTAATGAAATCCCAACAACTAATGAGTTTCTTAAAGTATTTCCACCATATATTCTAGGTTGGCCTTCCGAGAGAGAGATAGAGTTATCTATTAATCTTCTACCCAGGACAAGGCCTATCTCTATTGCACCTTATAGAATGGCCTCAAAGGAACTACAGGAACTCGAAAAATAGTTGGAGGAACTGTTAGAAAAGCAATTCATTAGACTAATTATATCACCTTGGGGAGTTCCTATATTGTTTGTTAAGAAGAAAGACGGGAGCCTTAGATTATGCATAGACTATAGATAGCTAAATAAGGTGAATGTAAAAAACAAGTACCCTCTCTCTAGGATAGATGATTTATTGGATCAATTGAAGGGAGCCTCCATCTTTTCTAAAATTTACTTGAGATCAGGCTACCATCAAATTACGATCAAGGAGGAAGATGTACCAAAAATAGTCTTCAGGACTAAGTATGGGCATTATAAGTTTCTCATAATGCCCTTTGTGTAACATCCTTAATTTCGTTTCTTTTATTGATAAAGGTACATAAAAAATTTAATTAAGGAAATAAAATTTATTAGACAATATTTTATATATCTAAGGAAATATAATCCTTAGAAATTCTTCACCTTAGGTATATGCATAGAAAATGTTTCTAACATTAAGAGAACAAATAAAGAAGGAAAATCTAATAGGAAAGAAATTAGAAATAACATACTAAAGAGATGCAAAATTCTTGGATAAGGAAGATAAATTTTTAGAAACAAGTAAAGGTCTTAAAATTTCAAAGAACATTGAATTAGGGTAATTTTTCCTAATTCAAGAACTATAGTTACTAAGTTTAAAATCTTTACCCATACATTGGGCTTTTACCTATGGACACTTCATATAGAGTTTTTCCACTTCACATAAGTTTCTAGCAAGCCCATTGGATAACCTAAACAAGAAATTAAACATAGACTTGGACTAGGATATAGTAATTTCACAAATAGCCCAAAAATTATGAAAATGTGACCAAGCCCACCAAGAAAGGAAGAATTTTATCCAAAGCAAAGAAAATGGGTAGGACAAGCCCATAATGGGTAGGAATAAGCCCAAATCCAAGAGGAAAACTAAAATAAAATAAATTAGATGATGATATAATAATAATAATAAAGATTAGGTTACATGGCATTAAGACAAAAAAAATTTAGCAAGTGGTGTGATTCTACATTCATCACTTAAGCAAGTGGCATGATAATACAAGGCTTTAGGACAAAAACATCTATATCCTACACTCATAATTTTAGCAAGTGGTATGATAATACATGGTATTAGGACAAAACATTCATAGCCCACACAAATAATATCAACCAAATAATGAAGATTCAAGGGCTAGAAATTTGCCACCTAAAAAGGCAAACCTATCATACTTGTTTAAGACAAAAGAAAATGGAAATGAATCCCTAAATCAAAGGGACCTTGTCCCATATCTTAAGAACATATTATCATAATTTTCAAAATACAAATCTCCTTTTCCTATGCATATCTTGACTAAGGAAGAGGAAGACAAGAACATAAGTTGTTTGTTTTCCAAAAATTCAACAAAGTGTATCCTAATTGTGATAAGGTAGACCCATGATCATGAAAGGTGAATTATTTGGTGGTCTATATAAGAAAAACCCACCCTTACAACATTAGAATTTCGTCCAAGTGAGGGAGAGAAAAAAATAGAAGCAAGGTAGAGTGAGGAAAGGAGAGGAAGAAAGGAAGAAAGAGGAAGGAGAAGTCTAGAAGACTAAGTGCTCCAAGTAAGTTTAACAATATTTCTTTTTGAAGAAAACTTTTGAAACTTATAATATTTGTATGAGATTTTGATCTTAGAACTTTTATGATTGGTCATGATGTTGCTATATCATGTTACATATTGATCTTGCATGTGATGTATGTTTGAATACTTAGGTTGGTGTAGATAGTTCTGCATGGTTATGGCTATGGGTGGCAGAATTTTAAGTTTCGGTATTTTAATTTCTGGGAACAATCTATAAGGAATTAAAATAAATGGTTAACATAAGAATTAAAGATAAATGTGTCATGGATTTTTAGCCACTGGAATCATTCCATTTGGAGTCCATATGAGGTAGCTATGGTCTGATTAGTAGTCAAAGGTCAGAAAATGAATCATCAGGGAAGAATATGTTAGGATAGCTTCGGTAATTTAATTTCTGGGAATTATTGGTAGGGAATTAAAATAAATGGTTAACATAAGAATTAAAGATAAATGTGTCATGGATTTTTAGCCACTGGAATAATTCAATTTGGAGTCCATATGAGGGAGATATGAGCTGATTAGTAGACAAAGGTCAGAAAATGGGTCATCAGGGAAAAATATGTTAGGATAGCTTCGGTATTTTAATTTTTGAGAAGTATCTGTAAGGAATTAAAATAAATTATTAACATAAGAATTAAAGATAAATGTGTCATGGATTTTTAGGCACTGGAATCATTCAATTTGAAGTCCATTTGAGGTAGATATAAGCTGATTAGTAAGCAGAGGTCAGAAAATGTTTATTCAGAATATGTTATTAAAGCTTTAGTTTTTGAATTTCTGGAAAATATTCTGTAGGGAGTTAAAATCGTACGCCAAGATAACAATTATAGATATAGGGCTCATGGATTTTTACCAACTGGAATAACTCAATTTGGAGTTCAAATTTGGGAGATATGGTCTAATTAGTCAGTAAAAGTCAGAACTTACACGAGAAGAAATAATATGTACATTTAGGGAGTAATATCACATTGATTTCTTAATATTTCGCTACAATGTTCAACATAATAGTTTTAGATAATTGCTTTATCTTGAAATTGACACTAAGATCACCTACATCAGAGTTAAATTGAGGGAGTTATGCTCTGATTAGTAAGAGAAGGTTAGATAGGATGAAAACCTGCATCAAGAAAATAAAGAAATAAAATTAGTATTTTAAAAAGAAGATGAATCTTAACAAATGACTAGTATAGCCATAGCCATTGCCATTGCATGAACTTACTACCATTTTAAGTGTGTAATTTTTAACATGGAATTTACCCTAGTACTCATATAAATTTACAAGAAGTTTTGAAAGTGCCGGTTTTATTTGAAAAATCTTAGTATGCTCCGTGGTTGCAGTATTTTCACATCAGAAAAGAATTATTCTAGTTACTGGAAAACAAAATTGTGATTTGTGAAAAGTGCATGTCTAAGGAAAGCTCTGGCAAGGAAAGACATGGTACTTAAGCGTGTCCATTAGTGACCCACCTCTCTTTCCTGGGAACTTTTCTGGTGCGCTGTTTACAGACTACAATTACTATCCAGTTACCAAGGTATTAGTATGGAATTTTGACATGGAAATGTTTTATAAAGTGATATTTTAAATGGTTATGTTCATGGCATGATTACCAATGATTTATGGTAATAGTTATATTTTGATGAACATACTTGTTATTGAAAGCATATTTTTGGCTATCATTGTGAAAAGAAAAGAAATGAGCACGGTCACATGGCAATCCGTGTGGTGCACCAGTAGGGGACGCCCTACCAACGGTTATGATCATGTTAATAAGAAAAGAAAGAGAAAGTGTGCCATGTCGGACGGAGCGAGATAAGCCCGTACCGAAAAGTAGAGAATACTCACCCTGACCGGGGTAGCTTGAAGTAAGAATAAGTGGATAGCCATCATATGAAATTCGAAAAATAGTTATTCATGCCATACATGTCATAACTGTATAATTTTCATGTGCATGATAAAGTGCATTCATGTGACCTAAAGATATTTTCTGTAGTTTATACAGCTGAACATGACGTGATGAACTATATTGATGGTAAATTATGATTTATTGTTGAACTTACTGGGATTTAATTCTCACTATATTTCCATATCATGTTCAGAAGAATAAATATGCAGATATTCTCTATGACACTTATTATCTCTGTACGTTGGATCGAGGTGTCCTACCTTGGGCAACTTCTAGTTATTTCTGATGTAACTGTTGTAGATGTAACTGAGATTCCGGTGGACGTGCCACCCGAACCAGTGTCCCCGGAAGTAGTTGATATAGATGATTAGAACTAATATGTATCTTTGTACAAATGTTTGTAAAATAATGGTGTGTAGTTTGTAAAATAATAGTGTGTATGGAAACTCAGTATTGTATAAATTAAATAAATGTTATATTGAGTTAAGTTGTAACGAGGTAATAACTTCATGGTATTTTAAAAAAAAATTTTTTTTACATAAATGTAGTTGTTACACTTTGGATTGACGAATACACCTGCAATTTTTATGGATTATATGAATTCTATTTTTTGACCCTATCTAGATCAATTTGTAGTGGTGTTCATTGATGACATCTTGATATATTCTAAGAATGAGAAAGAACACAAATAATATCTCTGAATCGTACTGTAAGTGCTGAAATGGAAAAAGTTGTTTGCCAAATTAGAGAAGTGTGGATTTTGACTAACAAAGATGAAGTTTCTTAGACATGTCATCTCCAATAAAGGGGTAGTCGTAGACCCTAGCAAGACGAAAGTAGTGATTTAGTGGGAAAGACCAAAGACAGTTATAGAAGTTAGAAGTTTTTTGGTTTGGCAGGATACTATAGGAGGTTTATAAAAAACTTGTCTCATATAGCCTTGCTGTTGACTAAATTGGGGATCCTTTCAAATAGACTGATCAATGTGAAGCTAGTTTCCAGGAGCTTAAGACAAGATTGACCACTCCTCTTGTTTTAATTATTCCAGACCCCATAGGACATTTTGAAGCTTATAATGAAGCTTCAAAGAAAGAGTTGGGGGTGTGTGCTGATGCAAAACAAGAGAGTAGTTGCTTACGCCTATAGGTAACTAAGACCCTATGAAGGAAATTATCTAACCCATGATCTTAAAATGGCAACAGTGGTGTTTACCTTAAAGATTTCGCAATCCTATTTGTATGGAGAAACATTTGAAGTATACTGTGATCATAAGAGTCTTAAGTACCTTTTTTTATTAGAATGAGTTAAATATGAGGCAACGAAGATGGGTATAATTCCTTAATGACTACAAGTTTGAGATAACGTATCATCCAAGAAAGCTGAATGTGTTAGTAGATGTCTTGAGTCAAAAATATTTGTACATAGGTCAGATGATGTGTATGAGATGCAGATGCTAGAGGAGTTTCGAAATTTAAAGCTAGACACTACTCTTACTCCAAAGAAGTTAATCATCAATGGGTTTAGTATAGAGTGTAACCTTAGAACCCAGATTAAAAATGCTCAAGCTCTCGACCAATACCTACAGGATCATAAAGATCAAGATAATTTTTTTGTCTCGGAAGATGGAGTGATCATGTATCAAGGAAGGGTTTGTGTCCCTTAAGAACAAGAGTTGAGGAATAGGATCCTATAGGAAGCACATCAGAGTAAGTACACAGTCCATCCTGGATCCACTAAAATATATTAGGACTTAAAGAATATGTACTGATAGCTAGGGATGAAAAATACATTACTGAGTTTGTGGCAAAATGTTTAATTTTTCAGAAGGTGAAGGTAGAGTATCAAAAGCCATCAGGATTTCTACAATATCTTAATATCCCTCAATGGAAATGTGATAGTATTTCGATGGACTTTGTGGTGTGCTTACCTAAGACTTCAGTTGGACATGACTCTATCTGGGTAATAATAGACATATTAACCAAATTTGCTTATTTTCTGCCTATAAAGATTAACTATTCACTGGACAAATTGGCCCAGTTGTACATCTAGAAAATAGTCAGACTGCATGGAAGTGCCTTAAATATCATTTTTGATAGAGATCTGAGGTTCACGTCGAAGTTTTGGAAAGCGTTGTAGGAAGCTTTTGGAATTCAATTGCGGTTCAATACTGCCTACCATCCTCAAATTGATGGACAGATAGAACGGACCAATCAAACTCTAGAAGATATGTTGAGAGCCTATGTGATGGAGAAAGGTAAAGGATGTGATAAGTACCTACCATTAGTGGAGTTTACTTAAAATAATAGCTATCATTCTAGTATTAAAATGGCTCCCAATGAAGATTTACATGGTAGGAAGTGCCAATTTCCACTATTTTAGTTTAAGGTAGGAGAAAAGAACTTGCTTGGTCTTAACCTAGTTCAACAAACCAATGAGCAATTCAACATGATACGAGACAAAATACTTACCGTTCAAAGTCGGCAAAAGAGTTACTATGATAAGAGACATATATCTCTAGAGTTTAAGGAAGGAGACTATGTATTTTTTATGGTTTCCTAGACTACTAGAGTTAGTTAGTCTCTCAAGACTAGAAAGCTAAGTCTGTGATTTTTGGGACTCTACTAAATTCTGAGAAAAGTGGGGACATCAGCCTTTCAAGTTGCCCTCCCACCTAATTTATCCAACCTACATATTGTTTTTCATATATCATAGCTCTAG